>JACVRA010000086.1:257879-543998 GCA_019828545.1 Paracamarosporium sp. OC-R06-R3 | reverse complement strand
ACGACGTGCATTGACTGCCAAGACACGGTATCGATAAAGCCGCAGTCCGTGCAACCTTGGCTCCCAAAAAAATTGTGGAGCGACTCGAGAGAAGTGGCTGCCACGGCGCAGACTTATCACTCACTCACCTGCCAGCAATATGGCCGCCATGTCGCGAGGGCCACGACCGGCCGCAAAGCCACAGCTCCGCGCTCCAAAACGGGTGAAGGGCGGTACAGCTTCTTCAAAGAAACACACATTCGAGTCTTTCGCCCAGCGCATCGCGAAACTCAAGATCGAGCCCGTCCGCCGCGGCCGAAGCACCATAATCGACGATGCAGAGCTCGATGCCACCTTCTCATACTTCAAGGATGCCCTTGTTGAGTTGAGAGACATCAATCTTTCTGAGACTTTCACCTTGTTCGCCCGCCGAGTCGCCCCACTATGCGACAGCCTCCCGCAGGTCCTCCACCACAACGAGCGCATTTTCGAATTGCTCATCGAAAACATCGAAAAGGGGGACAGAAATAGTGAAGAGCCTCTTCTAAGGCTTTTGGCAAACTTTGCGCACGATCTCGGTGTGCGCTTCGAGAAGCACTTTGAGCGGGCAGTCCGGACGGTAGCTCATTTGGCCGCCACACATGCCGACGTCGAGGTGATCGAATGGAGCTTCACATGCCTGGCATGGCTGTTCAAATATCTTTCAAGGCTTCTAGTTCCAGATCTGCGGCCTGTGTTCGATCTGATGGTCCCTCTGCTGGGGAAAGCGCGCCAGAAGCTGTTTGTTATGCGCTTTGCAGCTGAATCGCTGAGCTTTCTGGTTCGCAAGGCTGGAGCTGCTTACCACAGAGACCAGAACCCCTTGAGAACTATAACAAAGCACGCTTCGGAGCTGTTGAAAGAGTCACAAGGCACCGCTCAGGACATCGATTTGCAACAAGGTCTCATGACTCTGTTTGCGGACTCTGTCAAAGGGGTCCAGCGCGGCCTGCACTCCAGCGCCGTTGCTATATTGAAGGAAATGTTGCTGCGGACGTATGCCGAAAGCAATGTTGACCTGCAAACTCCACCCTTGGAACCTGTACTCAAAGGTGTTATTACCTCTGTGATACATCATTCGGATGCGGAACACTTTCAGCCTCTCCTAGAAATCATTGTCGAGACAATCAAGGCAAATGCCTCAAGCCCAGATTACCTTGGACTATCCTCCAGATTGCTTTTCGTAGTTTGTGGCGTGCGTAAGGGCTCACGTGTCGCCCAGTGGACACTTATCCTCGAAATCATCAGCATCCTTGTTTTCAGCGTGGATGAATCCTCAACGGCCGAAGAAACGCATATTCAAGACCTCCTCTCGGCACTCGCTGTGATATTCCAATACTGTCCGATCGATGCCGCCATCCCCCACACTCAACTTCTGGAGAAGCTGAGCAAGGAGCCTTTGGAGAAGTATTTTTTGTCCTTCTGTAACACGTTTGCAGAGCTGGGTGCAGAGCGATTCAATACCCTTCTCCTATCATACTTCAAGAGGTTGGTACATTGCACATTTTCTCTCGATCGCGCGTTAACAGCTTATAGGTTCGTTTCTCAAAAAGCACAAGAGCATGGAGATGAGCTATGTGTCATACTTCCTAGCTTGTATGAGCACAACATAGTTCCAAATGATTGCTTACAAGTGTCTTCGGCCTGGCAAAACACCATGAGCATTCAGTTGCAGCAACTTGCTACATCGAAATCCGAGTCGAATGACTCAAACCGGCTACTTTACGACTGTAACGCTTTCCTCGACGCTATTGGAAGCTTGATAATCTCATCCGAAACTAAACAGAACATTTCACAGTGCTTATACAAAGCTTTGAGAACATCTCTCGATGTAAGCGATGACAGGGCGGCGCTGGCTATCAAGACCTTTGCTGTTGGAAACGGGTTCCAACATGTTGTACGAGACAAAGACCTTCAGCAATCATTACTACAACTATGGCCTTCGTTATGTTCAGCTGCGTCGGTTCAAGGGGGCAGCCTTCCTTTCTGGAGAGCCTTACTTTCTCTAGCCGAAAACAACAAGACTAGCCTTGACTTCTCAGGGCACCACATAGCCACTCTTAAGCAAGGCCTCTTACGTTGTCTTGGTTCACCTTCTCACGACTTGCGTCTTGTGGCTTTGGGTCTATTTGAAATCCTGGCTTCCGATAACGACGAACAGCGCAACGCCATCGCCACCACAAGCATCATTGAACAGACTCCCGTGAATCTGGAAACGCAGCGATCTATTTCTATGCGTATCGGTCAGCTCGCTAAGCTTTACCCAACTGTTGCCGGAGATGAATGCCTCGGAGAGGCTATACCTACTTTCTTGTTCGGTCTCCTTCACGTTAGACTTGCATCGGTCTGGGACGATGTCTGCTCGGCACTAAAGTCTATTTGTGATACCAAAGAAGGCGAATCATATGTCTTGCGAATCGCTTTTGAGTGGATAAATCAACCGCACAACGACCCTGATCAACCTCTCGTTTCGACAGAACCTCCCGCGCCTCCACGTTACGTCAGCTTATTCGAGTGTACCAATGTCATGCGGATCGAGCATATCATCAACAAATCGCAGAACATGTTAGACAATGTTGAAGAGCAGCTTCAAACCCGATTTGACCAAGATCATATGTCTGTTTCCTTCTTGAACGACTTTAGCAGGACACAGGCATTACGTGTGCTCAACGAGCTACCTGCTGTTGCTGAAAAGCGCTCCCGTGTCCTCGTGCCTGTATTGCTTGATTGGGCCGCTGCTCAGCGAGCGACAGACATGACGAGCGATGATAACACAGCTGAAGAGGCACCAGAGCAAGATTCTCGCTGGACTAGGAAAGACCAAAAATCGATGCTCACGTTATTCTCAAAGTTCACCAACCCAAAGGTCTTATACCGAGCGACAGAAGTCTACCAGGCTCTATTAGCTCTTCTAGGGAACGGTGACGCCGAAGTCCAGAGAGCTGCACTCAAAGCACTTCTTTCCTGGAAAGAACCTGGCATTGTAGAATATCAAGAGAACTTGTTCCATTTGCTGGATGATTCGCGGTTCCGCGACGAAGTCTCTGTGTTCCTTGACGCTGGTTCTGATCAGAGTTTGATCAAAGAACAGCATCGGGACATGTTACTCCCAGTCCTTCTTCGTCTGTTATATGGCAAGGTGATTAGCGGGAAGCGAGGGCTTGATGTCAAGAGGAAAGCAGTTTTCCAAGCATTGACCCGATTCGAAGATCGCGCGATCAACCAATTCCTCGAGATCGCATTAGGTCCATTAAGCGGTATTCATATACTTCGAGACGGAATATTGGACGAGACCATCATGCAAACTGACCTGCTCGCACCTCGGAAGCAGGTTGGTATGATCAACATGGTTGAAGACATGCTCAGCGCTCTTAAGACTACGATCCGACCATTCGTTGCTTCTCTCGTTGATCCAGTGCTCTACTGCCTCATCAATGCATCAAGAGCTCTCAGCACGACTATTGGTGCGTCAGAATCGGAATTTGACGATAACCAAGCGTCTATTTTCAGGGCTATTCGGCAACGCTCTCTTCATGCCCTGAACATATTGTTTGAAAGCTATCCGGAATTTCCCTGGGCACCATATGCATCGGTCTTGGTGGGGGAACTGGTTACCCCTAGGATTCAACAATTTCCCATCGAAACTGCCCAGTCAATTTCGGGCCTTCTACGCCTTTTTTCGGCTTGGTCAAAATCGACTGCTACAGCAAGTTTTCTTGTCGATTTCAACCCCGACATACTTACTAAAATAACGGAATGCCTGGACGTCCCTTCTGCGAAAGACGAAGTCAAACAATTTGTGCTGGATGGTGTCCTGCGGGAACTCATCTCCTTGGTGGTGAGACATGAGCAAGAGTCCACAGAAGCCAGGATCAAGAAGAACAGCATTCAATCCAACATACTCCAGCCTTACGCAAACAGTATCTTAGTCCACGTTGGTGCTCTTCTCAAAAAAAGCCCTGGCAAAGATGTGCTTGAATCTGGTGTTCACACTGTTGCGGAGCTTGCCCCTCATGTCGTGGGTTCATCTGAGTCGCGCAGCATGATCGAAATCTCCGGCTTCCTTCTTAGACAACCATCTCAACGAGTCAACGCAGCTACCAAGCTTGGAGTGTTGAAGATTCTGCACGAGTTTATTCCGCGTTGTCAAAGTACTGATATGACAGAGCTGTTCGGTGCTGTGTTTGAAGCAGTCAGCCCACTTTTCTCGTACCTTAAGGACAGGAATGCACGTACCTTACTTTGCGACATTGTTGAAGATCTTTCATCCTACAATGATGAAATGTCAACAGTGGCCAAGCTCTGTCACGATCTCAATTCCTACTCCACGTCCCGTTTAGACGAGCCAGATTTTGATCGCCGGTCTGCAGCATTTGGAGAAATCACCCAAGGCCTGCGCTACAGCCTTCGTCAGTGGACACCCCTCGTATACAATATGCTATACTTCATCAAGGACAATGATGAGCTGAGCATCCGCGTCAACGCATCGCTTGCGCTTCGACATTTCATCAAAACATCTACGCAAGATGAAGACTCAAAGGGTTTCATTTCCTTGGCGATGCTTCCAGGCATTCGATTTGGGATGCGAGAGACATCAGAACTTGTTCGCGTGGAATTTTTGGCTGTTTTAGCTCAGCTAGTTGAGACGTATCGAGAATGGGCACCGGTCGCCGATCTACACATTCTGGTTTCTGAGGACGAAGAAGCGTCTTTCTACAGCAACATCTTACACATTCAAAGCCACCGACGTCTACGTGCGTTACGTCGACTCGGGACCAATGCTTCACACTTACAGAGTGCGAATATCTACCATATTCTGATCCCGCTCCTCGAACATTTTGTATTCAACAAAGCCGATGATGACAACGCAAACGCCTTGGCTGGGGAAACAGTAAAGACGATTACCACGCTATGCCTGGGTTTGGAGTGGCCACAATTCCGCTCGTTGTTAAAGAGGTACATTGGTTATCTTTCGAGCAAGGAAGATATGCAAAAGACTGTCATCAAGCTCTTGAGCGGGCTGTTGGACAGCTTGAACCAAGCAGGCCGTACGAAAGGCTACGTCTCGTCTACAGCACCACAGACGCAAATCACGAGTCAATCTGTCGATAGTGTCGACGAAGTCAATGCAGACGATACCATGGATCTCGACGAAC
This sequence comes from Paracamarosporium sp. OC-R06-R3, assembly GCA_019828545.1. NCBI lineage: Eukaryota > Fungi > Ascomycota > Dothideomycetes > Pleosporales > Didymosphaeriaceae > Paracamarosporium > Paracamarosporium sp. OC-R06-R3. The sequence continues at coordinate 538,824 of JACVRA010000086.1, read as the reverse complement.
AACTTTCAAATCTTTCGAAAACCCTCCCACAGCAGGAAAAGCTGACGAATGACATTGTCAACAACATTTTACCCGATCTTCATGAGTTTCTACGGAAGAAGGATGAGTCCACGGTCAGTCTGCGAGTGCCTGTTGCCATTGCTGTGTGCAAGGCGCTTCTAATTCTACCTCCCACCGAGGTCGAAGCAAGGCTTCCGGCCGTCCTCCTCGACATCTGTCACATTCTACGGAGTCGTGCGCAAGACAGTAGAGACATGGCTCGGAATACTTTAGCAGAGATAGCCACTTTCACGGGTCCTACGTACTTTGGCTTTATCCTCCGCGCACTTCGGATAGCACTTTCACGAGGTTACCAGCTCCACGTACTCTCTTTTACCGTTCACAGCATACTGGTAAAGCTCTCTGAGCATCTCAAACCAGGTGATCTGGACTATTGTGTCGCAGATATTGTGGATGTGATCATGGATGATACTTTTGGCGTCACCGGTCAAGAGAAGGACGCCGAAGAATACATCAGCAAGATGAAAGAGGTGAAAAGCAGCAAAAGCTTCGATTCTATGGACATCATCGCACGATCCACCACCCCATCCCACTTGGTCGATCTCGTTTTGCCTATCAAGTCTCTGTTACTGGAGAAGCTAAATGCCCGCATGGTGCAAAAGATTGATGAGCTCCTACGCCGCATAGGACTCGGTGTTCTCCAGAACCCCACAGTGAAGGATCGTGATATCTTGGTGTTCTGTTATGAGCTTATTCAAGAAGTTTACAAAGCAAACAACAGTTCGGAAAAGGCCGAACACGTGGATCCAAGGAACCGAAAGTTTCTCATCAACATGAAAGGCGCCGCGAAGTCAGGCGCCCGTCATTCCACTGCATCATACAACCATAAATTGATCCGGTTCAGCTTAGACATTCTACGGACTGTTCTTCGTAAGCACGAAGAGCTCCAAACACCGCAGAATCTTTCAGGGTTCCTTCCGGTCATTGGTGACGCCTTGATTGCAGACCAGGAAGAAATACAGACGTCCGCCATTCGCCTGCTGTCTACAATCATCAAAGTTCCAATGAAGCAATTGGACGAGAATTGCCCCGTCTACGTAACAGAGGCTGTACGTGCGATCAAAGGAGCAACTTCTTCGAACTCTGAAATCGCACAGGCGTCTTTGAAGCTGATAACAAGCATGCTCCGGGAAAGGCCGAACGTCCAAGTCAGAGAACAAGATCTCGCCCATCTTTTGAAACGCATCTTGCCAGATATCGATGAACCTGATCGTCAAGGTGTCACCTTTGGTTTCCTCAAGGCAATCATGAGTCGGAAGATCGTCATTGCGGAAGTTTATGAAGTGATGGACAAGGTTGCTGCCATGATGATCACGAATCAAACACAGTCTGCACGAGTCATAGCTCGAAGCAGCTATTTCAACTTTCTCATGGAGTATCCGCAGGCGAAAAACCGCTTCAAGAAACAATTAGAGTTTTTGCTCAAGAACCTGCGGTACGACTACGTTGAGGGCAGGCAATCAGTCATGGAAGCCTTGAGCTTAATTCTCAACAAAGTCGGCGATAACATCCTGCAAGACCAGCTCGGCATGATGTTCATTCCATTAGTCCATTCGATGGCTAATGACGATTCTGCTGATTGTCGTACCATGGCCGGCGCTTTAGTCAAAACGATCTTCGAGCGTGCCAACTTGCAGCACCTTAAAAGCTTTACAGCCGATCTCAAGGAATGGCTCACCCAACATGAGGATGCAGGTCTTCAGCGTCTTGGTATTCAATGCTGGGGTCTTTATCTCGAGGTCGCCGATGCCAAACCAAAAGAGCTTGAGTTTGTCATGGAGCAACTTCAGACTACACTTGACTCCTGTTTAGAACGCCGTGAAGATGAAGATTGGGAGCTTGTCTACTACTCGCTAGTGGTCTTCTCTAAACTTTGCAAGCCTTGGCCCGATTATACTCTTTCTTCGAAGAGGAATAGTATGTGGGCCTCGATTCGCTCATGTGTTTCATACCCTCATGCTTGGGTCAAACTCACTGCAGCGAAACTCATTGGAACTTTCTTCGCCGATCTTTCTAGCGCAAACAGCGAATCAGGCCTCGAGAGCGTTCCATTAGATGGTTCTCGCGGGTTACAGCTAACCGAGGAGACTATGATCAAGCTCACACACTCCTTCCTTAAGAATCTTACCACACCAAACATTAGTGAAGAACTATGCATTCAAAGTGTCCGCAACTTGGCTTTTCTGGCACGATGTCTAGCCGCGAACGGAATCATGTGGAACTGGAAAAAGGTGGACGATGACGAGGACCTAGAGGATAGCAACCAAGGCGACGAGGCAGTTGAAGGGGTGGATGAAACGAAAGAAAATGCTTCAGGAGATGAGGAATGGAGCGGCTTCTCCCCACCTCCCGATTCACCTCCACCCAAAAAGGCCACGGCAGCTACTCCTACGGCCATTCACCGACTTGTCACGCGCCTGTCAGGCATCATACGCCGCGAAACAAAGATCATGAAGCTATCTTCACTCTACCCCAAGTCTGCGACTGCTACACTACTCGAAACCCTGGTCACGAAACTTCCCATCCCGGCACTCGAATCATCACTTCCGCATCTTCTAACCACACTATCAACATTAACCGACCCCGCCACTACAATACCGCGCTCGACGGAAGCTGCCTTCAATGACACATATCGATCCATCATTGACAAGACTCGCGAGATTATGAATACCTTGCAGAAGCGGATGGGGACGCAAGAATACCTCAAGGTGATGGGTGAGGTTCAGAAGGGCGTGAAGCAAAGGAGGGAGGAGAGAAGGCAGAAGAGGAAGATCGAGGCGGTGACTATGCCTGAAAAGTTTGGCAAAGAGAAGAAGAGGCGGAACGACATCAAGAAGGTGAAGAGGAAGGAGAAGAGTGCTGAATACCGTGGAAAGAGAAGAGGGTGGTAGGCCATACGTCTTCTCTGTGCATGTTTTTTAATATTGATGTTGCATCGCGATTGGCGTTTTGGAAGGAAAAGTACCATTGATTCCCATGCATTATAAGCATGGAAATTGCTCAAATTCATAGAAAATGAACATGATACCCAGCTTCCAGCCAGCTACGTGTATTAATTATTGTCCGTCTTCCGTCGGTGTTCCTAATAGATCGGCAGCCGTGTTCCGATCGGATCCGATCAAGGCCCCCGATGGCAGCAAGGCTCAGACCACATTCTCACCACTACTACCCACAATACACTCCCTCAAACTAGCTAAGAACTTCGTCTTCTGTAGCGTTCTTGGCCGAAGCAAATTATAAGACGCAGCGCAACGCCCATCCCCAAGGCCCTCACGAGACGCCGTCAAGTTCCAGCGGCACAGCAAAGCGAACGTAACTCATCAACACAACCCCAAACACAACACAAAACAACACAAAACAACACACCAAACCAAACCAGACCACACCACCCCCTCAAAATCCCCACACGCCATAAATAAACAAAAAAAACAATAATACTCCACCCATCCCCCACCCCTAAAATGGCAACAACCACCCTCCTAGGCCTCACCCTGACCCTCTCCCCGCCAGCCCTCACAGCCCTCCGCCTCGCCCCCCTCCTCGGCACAACCGCCTCAATGACACACGCCTACATGGAATACCTCACCACAACATCGTTTCTGGCCCCGCCACCCACACACACCAACCTGACGCACACCATGGCCAACGACCGCACCACAGGCCCAGGCCCGCACCAGAACGCCGCGGCGCTCGCAGCCGCAAAGGACGTCGTGGTCCCCGCGTGGTTCGTCAACTTCGGGAACACGGGGCTGTGGAGCGTGATTGGGCTGAACAGCGTGACGCTTTTCTCTTGTGCGGCGAATCTGTGGGGTTTCGGGCAAGGGCTAGGGGGGAGTGTGAGGGCGTGGTATGTCGCGGGGTTTGTGGGCGCCCTGGGGCATTATGCGTTTGTGCCCGGGGTGGCGCCGGCGTTTGCGGGGTTGTATGCGTTGTGTGTGGGGGGCGCGAAGGGCGTGGAGGGGGAGAAGGGGCGCGCGGTGAGGTTGCTGGGTGAGTGGGTTGGTGTGCATAGGGTGCGGTGGATGAGTGTGGATTTGGTGGCTTGGGTGTGCTGTGCGGTTGGGGTTGTGAAGGCTTTGACGCCGTAGGGGTGTGCGTGGGTGAGAGGGCGAGTGGAGGGTGGGGGGTGTAGGGGGAGATGAGTATGGAGCGGGCATGGCGGTAGGAAGCATGGTGAGAGGTAGTGGGTGCGTTGGGTGGAGATCGAGCATTATGCAGATCGATCCCAAAAACGTGTATTTATATGAATCCAGAACTGTACTTAATTCACGAATACGCCCGACGCCGGCATCTCCTTTGCCCACCCTGGACACTGTCTCAACACGAGGGCTGGATTGTCGCTCGCCTCCCCCGCTGCTAGTTCCCCGTTTCTTCCGCCCCTCACCCACTCGAACATCTGCATGAGGCCCTCTTCGCCACCGTACCATCGATCCAGCCATATCTCGATGGCTTTCCCCTCGATCTTCGCCCGCCGCGTCATCCACCACAGATCCGCATGGCCGCCTTCTACCCTCCGGAACCACCACAGCAGCAGCAACATGGCCCTCGGATCCTTCAGCTCGAGCAGGCCCCGGAACTCAGGCGTCATGTAGAGCAAGAAGCGGATAAACGGGAGCACGAGCTCGTGAGTGAGCGTAAGGAGATCCGTGTGCTGGACGCAGAGAAGAGGCACGTAGTAGATGTTTGACTCAGCGGTGGACTCGGGCGTGATGTCGAATAGCTTCGCCAGCCGCGGCGGGACCGAGTCGAAGTCGGGCGAGGCCATCCACTCGGGCCGATCCAGATGGTTCATCTGCTTGCCTAGCTGGTAGAAGATACTCTCTGGGCGAGAGGGATCGGCGATCTCCCATACTGCGCGCTTGCCCTCGCTGAGCTTCAGCCAGTTGAGGTCGTTTGGGTCCGGCGGCTTGAGAGGCCATGCGTTCTCGGGCTTGCACGATTCGATGAAGGCCATGCTTGCGGTGCCGAGGAGAGCGCCCGTCGCCCAGATGGCGTCGCGGTAGGAGGGCGGGATGGGCCGCGAGAGCAAGTTGTTGAAGAGCTTTGTGGCGGTGCTCCAGTGGAGGAGGGCGGCTTTTTGGTAGTCTACGGCGAGGTCGCTGGTGGGTGAGGTTGTGAGGTGGGCGTCGTGCATAAGCGTGAGGCTGAGGACCATGTGCATGAGGAAGGGGTGCTGTTGGTGATCAGTCACTGCGTCCCGATACGCGCAGCAAGGTGGATGGACACTTACAGTGAAGGCTAAATGGGCAATGCAATCCCTGTATGTCGACGAAGCTTTCTTGCTCCCGATGGTGGACACAGTCCGGGACTGGAATCTTGCTATAATCTCCATGTCCGATTCCGTAAAGGTCCATGCCGAGAACCGATACAGGTGCGGCATACCCGCCATGATTAGGCCATCCGCTCTACTGGGCGTAGTGTCATACAGCGAATTGTTGATCATCCCGGTAGCCATTTTCGTGAGCGACACCGGGGGTTTCTCTGGCGCCACACTGAAGTCGATAGTTGTCTCTCCACGAGCCAGATCAACCTGGAAGGAACCTTTTGCATTGAGATCCAACGAAGACTTAGAGCCGTCGTAATTACAAGTAACGCCGTATAACACACACTTTCTGCATTTGGGCTTGCCCTCGTCGCACTGCTGTTACTCAGTACATCTTCACGCAGGCTGGTCAAGGCAAGCAACCAACCTTTACTCGTCTGAGCTTGCAATTACCACAGCCCTTGCGAGACTTAGCATGGGGCTTCCTCTTGCGCTCGGGCGGGCTCGGGACCCCCGAAACGACTGAGGGCATGGTCGGTATGGTGATATACCTTAGCCGTTCCTTGGTTGCGAGGAAGAAGCTGGCCCCACTTGATCTGCCGTCTTAGATCGTGTCCACACCAATCACGCGTCTCCTGCGAAAGCTTCTTTGTAGATAGACAGGGCTGGAAATGCTGTGTCGTCTCGTTGCAGATGAGGAGGAGGGCAACCGAATGCTCCGCAACAAGCATCAAGCCATCATGTCACGCTAGGGATTCGCGCTAACCCCGCGTCGTATTGAGGATCAAAAACCCGCCGATCGGGCTGACCAACATTCTGACGTAAATAGCTCCTGCATGCTGCTTTGACATACCGCGCCTTGCCAGCAGAAGAAGACGATGGCATAGACGATAATCCACCAACCTCTTGCGATAACATCGTCAACTGGGAAACGCGCACGCTCGACGGCAGACAGCGTACAGCATACAGCATACATTATACATCATGCATCATACAACGGACAGCAGACAGCACGCCGTTAGCCCAACCAAGAGCACCATAGAGGCACGACATCAACAGGTCACTCAAAGACAACATTGGCACATTGTAACGTTCACTCTCTGCATTCCCATCTACGCAACATGCTCTCACTTCACATCACATCGCTTCACCAAGCCCCCCTCCCCAAACTATACATAAGAGAAGTAGATATTTAAACAACAGACAGTAATGGTAGATAGCGCATCAATAAATTGCGTCTATTCCGTATGATCCCATCCCATGTGAACCCCGATATACCCTAGACCCTGTGAAATGAGAAAATTTTTCGACAACCAAACGCCCGCTTCGACGACCGCTGCTTAGTTGACGTAGACCTCGCCCGTCTTGGTGAGGGCCGTGGCGGTGCCGAGAAGGTTGGCAGCGGCGTCGAAGGTACCGACGGCGAAGTACGAGTAGCCGGCGCAGCTGTCGTTGCCGTCGAGGTACTCCTGGGCGCTCTTGAGGAAGTCGGCGGACTCTTCGGGGGTGGCGCCAGTGAGGGCGAACTCGGTGACCCAGACCTTCTTGCCGGGGTACTGGGAAGAAGCCTTCTCGAAGTGGGCCTTGAAAGCATCGAAGCCGGCGGTGGCAGGGCCATACCAGTGGATGTTGATGTCGTCGAACTTGGCTTCAGGGCACTGGTCGACGAACTGGCTGAGGTAGTCGAGACCCTTGCCGGCGTCCTCGCTGGAGCTGACGGAGGGACCGACAACGGTGGCCTTGCCGTAGAAGGGGTTCATGTGGGTCTTCCAGGCATCGCAGAGAGCGGAGACACCGAGGTTGGCCTGGGAGGCGATATCGGGCTCGTTCAAGCCGAAGACAACCTTGGATCCAGCATCGATGGCAGCCTGAGCCTTCTCGGACCAGTCGCCGGCATTGTCGAGGGTGCGGAGGGTGGGGATGAAGTTGGCAGCGAAGCTACCGACGTCACCCTTGGTGTCAGCCTCCCAGTTCCACACGAAGCCGAAGTTCTTGCCCTCAAAGGACTTGCAGTCGGCAGCGCCATCCCAGCGGTAGGCGAGACCACGCTTACCACCAGCGTATCCGGTGGAGGGGGTGCTGGAAGCCGAGCTAGCGGGAGCAGAGGACTCCTGAACGGAGGAAGCCGGAGCGGCGCTGGAGACAGCCTCGACGGAAGGAGCGGGAGTGTTGACAGCAGCGGCGGAAGTGGGCTTCTCCTGACCCTTGTTCACGACGCTGGAGGCAAGGACGAAAGAGGTGGGCACCTCGTAGCCGGCCTCGGAAGATGAAGAGGCAACGGGAGCAGCCGAGGAAGAGGGCTTCGCAGCAGGGGTGGAAGGCTTCTCGGCGGCAGGAGTAGAAGGCTTGGGAGCCTCGTATCCGGGGGCGGATGAAGGAGCCTCAGGCGCGGCCGAGGAGACAGGCGCAGAGGCGCTGTAACCACCAGCGGGGACCGTGACGGTGACACGGTTGGTCTCAGTGACGTAGACGGTCTGACCGCAAGCAGGGGCCTCGGAGGTGTAGTCCTTGATGGCAACCTCGGTGGGGGTGGAGGTGCGGGTGTCGACGGTCAGGTAGACAGTGCGGGTGGTGGTCGAGGTGATGGTGTAGTCCTCGTCGGTGGTGGTGGTCTGCTCGGCGGCGGGCTGGCTGCTGCTTCCGGTGCCCTGAGCAACGGCGCTGGAGGAGGCATTGTAGCCGTGGCCCCAGCCGCCGGTGGGGTAGGCGTGGCCGGCATTGCCAGCCGAGGGCGTGAAGTGCTTGTGGCCGTGGCCGTGGCCGTACTGGGGGATGGCGGCGGCGGCGCCAACGAAGGCGAGGACCGAGAGCTTCATGTTGGGCGACATGGTGAGGCTGAGCTGGGAAGGCCGAAGGGGATATTGATAGTCGCTAATAGACAAGAAGGCGAATTGCAGCTTCGAGCGCACGCGATGCGGGTGCCGACCAGGGCTGATGCTTCAAAGGAGAGTGGATGTCTGCGCTAGACAATGAATGCAACGAGCGAATGCTCTGAGGGAGTGAACGCAACAGCACCTGGGTTCTTCGGGGGGGATGAAGGGTGCGGGAGGGTCGGGGGTCTGGGGCGGGCCAGCTTGATATAGGACAGGCTTTGGGGACCCAGCTGGGCCTGGACAACAAAAGGATCAGACTTTTTGCAAGGTCGCACCAAGCGACGCCACAGCAATCTGGCGGTTGGCGATTCGGGGCAAGCGCCAGGCACGGGATGAAGGCCAGACAAAGCCGGCCATTCACGACGCGCGCGGGCCTGGGGGAGGTGAGGGATCGCCACGACAAAAGCTTGTCTGAGGCCGTGGCGCCGTGCCATTCGACGTCGTGCCACGCCGCCGTTTCAACACCAGGAACCCGCAGACACCGCGTCCAGGGGGGGGTTGGATCCCGACACGGGCGCACACGGCGTGCTCCAGAGGATGGCGGAAGCTAGAAGTACGCGGGTGCTGCCTTTGCACGACGAGTCGAGACGGTCTGCAATCTGCCTTCTCTTTTGTCGCTGACGCCGGCCTGACGCCCACCGCTCTCGAGGCGAATTTTAGAGTGATGAAGCGACCGGGCCGATTGCTGGCCCCGGCGACTCCAGCGCATCCTTTGGAGCTTCATCTCCGTGGCCTCGTAGGCGTCATTTTGCAGGTGCATGTGCTGAGGCGCTGCTGTGACGAAGGCTCCGCGTGTCCAATGGCACTGCGCAGAATGGGACCGAGCTGAGTGAGAGCTGTTGCTGGCAGGGAGGACGGCGAGCGATGACGACGGGGCACACAGGCTGCACGTCAGAAAGGCGTGGTTGTTGCAATCAGCTCTGCCAATTTCATGGCGACACATTCATCTCACCCTCAGGAGGTCCAAAACGGCAGCTCGCATCCTCAGACGTCTCCGTGCGAGCTGCTCCTCTGCACGTGCATGCATGCGTGCGTGCGAGCGGGCAGCACATCCGGGCCCTTCACCTCACCAGCTCACTGTTGGGGCCGCCCAGCGCCATGGCCGTGCTACTTGGTCGTTGTCCTCGACATTCCAGAGGCGCCGCCAACCAGCCCAAGTCCACAGCACCGTCCTCGCAGCAACGCGACGGCCATGCGACGCCTCCCCACCGCAATTTCTTATCGATACCGCAGGCGAATAGAAAGCGCCTCCGCGCCTCAGCCACGCGCCCGCCGCCCGCCCGCCTGCCGCCCGTTTTCTGGCGCCTGCATAAGCCCGCACAATTCTTGCACGCCTAATGCACGCTTCGGCTCCTCTCCTCCCCAAATCCAGTGCAACGCTGCTCCACTGCGAAGAGCAAGCCGCGCGGAGCCAGACAATGGCTGGTGAGATGGACACCTCTTGTTCTAGACCGCGGATTTGCGCCGCGGATCCGCTGAGCTGCAGAGCCGAATCGCTGTGTGGATCATTGTGTGCGTTGAGCGTGCGAGATTCCGATCTTCACTGTTTGCGCCATTTGGTTCGGGTCGCGTCGACCCGTAGACACGTCTGAAGATCAGCGTTGCATATCCATCCTCATGTCGAGTGACGACACTTCTCCGCACCTACAACACTGTCTTACATGCAAACGCAGAAGCGGCTCTCCGCATTTCCACATGCACGTCGTGTCTGCACATGTGTCCCACCATCTATGCAAAAATAATGGATCCTTCTCTCCGAGGAAGTCGTCGATAGGCTGCGAACGTTACTCTTCTGACTCCATTCATCTTAAATTCTACAAGTCGACACTGGCCAGTCCAGGGCTCAACCGCACATTTGGCTCGAACCACTTTGGACCAAATCGTTCTAATTGCTGCGTACTGTCAATGGTATCTGGCGCTCGCTACCTACTCCAAAAGTGCGAATTGCCTTCTTCCAGCCCTCTCCAAAAACGCCTGAGCCCCCCAAAAGGGGCCACCCTTTAATGCGTCAGTAGCAGGATAGATGGCTGCACTAGCAGCCTAAGACTCTTCCATCATCAAAATCCAGGACGCCATGCCCACATGCATACATGCAGAGGTCGAGCCTTGCAGACGGACGGAAAACATGCTGTAGAACGCCAAAATTCGCCATTAAATGCCGCTTCCTTCTCTACGCCAGGTATCGGTACGAATCAACCGCCGCCCCCTCAATTCGCTCCAGGTATTCGCGCTCGATGAGGGACTCGATGCGCTTCTTGATCATCATCACCTCTGGTTTGAACTGCGACGCGAGCTGGCTGATCGTCTCAAGAACTAGCTGTTGGTGCGGAAGCTCCTTGCGTTGTCTGCCCATGCGTTAGCAAATACACTAATCTCAGGGCACCGTCATCATACTTCATAATACGAACGATCGCAGCCTCAATGACAAAGTTGCGCTCGTCGTCGTTCTTCTTTTCCGTCTCCTTCCGCTGCTGGTCGCTCTCGACCTTGTTGCCGCTGCTCACGACACCAACCTTGATCTTGACAAAATTGCCCTTGAACCCTTCGTTGAAGTAGAACTTGTCCGTCGGCTTCACTTCTTTACTCATAGGCTCTTTGACCAAGATGCGCGTCCTCGGCGCGACCGCAAGTGATTGTAAGTTGCGTACTAGGTCGTTCTTCGGGATGTTTGTTTGAGCCTGGATCTCTTCGAAGGTCAAGCATTCGTCCGCAGGTAGCTCATTGAATAACAAGAGTATGACCATCGCATATGTCGACACGTTGAGCTCGTGCCGACGCTCTTTGAACGAACCATCCTTCTGGGGAACTTTGGGAAACACAGCTTTGATGTCTGCGGTGCCCATGTTTGGCAGCCAGGTAAGCTCTCGCCCGGAATGCTTCTCGGCATAGTACTGCTCGAACCCGCGCTTGACCTTCTCCACAGATGTCGGGAAGTTGCATCTGGGTCGATTGTCTTCCTGTCCATCTCCCGAGCCATTGATGGATTCCATTGGCCAAGTCATCTTGGTCAACACGCTGATCGAAAGATCTATGCGCTTGGGATTGCGGTCGCCGAGGCCTTCGACATGTTGCTTGTATCCGCTCGTTAAGTCGGCTGAAATGGACATATCCTTGAACATGGCATCAAGCTTGGAGGTGAAACTGGGACCAAGCTCCTGCTTCATCTTCTCGATCATCTGCTTCTCTACCTCATTCGATACCGACTTGTTCATAATCAGTCTTCGACACAGATGCTTCTTGTAGTATCGTTCGAATAGATCCTTGTCTTGTACATATTTGATCAAAGTGATGGCCTTGTCCAAGACCTGATCAATCTCCATTTCGGTCTTTCCCTTTATGCCCTTCTTCATGTTTTCGTCAATGAACAGTGAAATATATTCGGAAGATCGAGGAAACGCAAACGAGTTGATGAAATCGCGGAAACTGTTGAACATGGCTGTGTCTAGCAGGCTATCAGATTCGAAGGATTGTCGCCAGATCCTGTCAAACTTGTCCTTGAGGGCAAGAACATCGTCAACCCATTTTATAGCAGCAACAGTCTGAATATTGACGTTTTTCTCTTGGGTTTGTCGTGACTTGTCTCCGCTTTCAGTGTTGGTCGCCGCTGCTGGAGCTGGACCTTGTGATGCGGTGAGCGCCTCGTTGTTGATTTCGGTTCCCATTGCCATGATGCGTTTTTGAATGACTCGGGTCACCTCGGACTTCTTATCGTCAACACGTGCGTTCAAGTCGTAAACGAGATTCAACTCCCCCAACCGATCGTTCTCGATCATATAATGGACGCCGCTGTCCATTTCGACCAACTCGCGTATGCGTCCTTGAATCAACTCTGCCTCTACTACCTCTCGAATTTTGGATGTGGTAGACTCCATTAAAGTCGCACGGCAGCGGTCTTCCTCTTCATGAATGCGCTTCTTTGCAAGCTTGCAGTAAGCGCCAGCATCAGACTCCCGTAACATGAGCTCCGATTCGGCCCGGTAGAAGTCCCGACTGGTGTCTAGATATTCCTTCTCGAAAGACACGTGGTATAGCCGCTGGTCCTCCGACTCTAGCTCGTCGGCGTGGAGTCCATCAAGCATATGCACGCATGATTTGATGAGGTGCTTGTCTATCACGTCACCGTCACGTTCCATCTGGATCTGTTCAAGGATGACATGATTCAGAAGGCCAAGTATCATGCGATCGTCGGTTGCAGAGAGTTGCGACTTCAGGATCTCATCTCGGAAGAGGACCATGGCAGCGGTGTAGATAGAAGGACGTCGGTGGTCCTGACAATAGACGCGGTCCTTGACATGCCTTGTAAGCGTTGCTACTCTTCAAAAATGTGAAGGAGAAGAGCGTGGTAAACTAACCATGTACATCAGCACATCAGCAAGCATGCTCATGCACACCTGGTGGTCGCCCCATGCCTGCTTGAGGCCCTTGAGGAATTTCTCGCCTGATACGCGACGTTCATTGGCTGTAGTGCTGGCCACACTCTGCGCAGTCGCAAGCAGATTGGGAGACAGCAACTGCTGAATGTCCCCACGAACCTCTCTGCTCAGCCATCCCCGCTCGAAATCGTGTACGTTCTTGTACAACTGCTCGCCCTTCTTCTTCAGCACTATCCTATACGCATGGCGGTACAGTTCTTCGTAGGAAAGGCGTGAGGCATTCTTGGTGTGGATCTCGCGGAAGGCAGCCTCGATGGTCACCCACGTATTTTCGAAGTCGATCTCGTCGCCATGAAGACCCTTTAAGCTGTTAGGAATTTTGATCTTGGGTCTAATAGAAGCCACCATGGTAACAGGTGCTGGGACGCTGGGGGCGGGTTGGGGATGGGGTACAGTAGAGGCGGCCAGGTTGAGGCGAAGAGGTGAAGGCTTACCCGTCGTGGCGGCCGTATCCGCTGGCGTCCTCTTCCAGCAATCATACTGCTGACTCTTTCTTTCACTTCACGTAGTGGCCAGCTTTGCTAGCAGCGAAGGGTGCTTGGAGGCTGCCGTGGCGTGCGGACTGGTAGTTCGTGGGGTCCCGGTGGTGAGTGCCTGCAGTGCAATGGTCTTGGGACTTGACGGCAGGCGTATCCTGCTATGAAGGAGTGAACAAAGGCGGTGCCTGGCCGGGGTGAGGCGTGAGAGTGAAAGCGAAGTGTCGAGAGTCAGGTTCGCTTTGCGGGGGTCTCCCATCCGCCGCAACCAGTGACGAAGTCGGCCCGCGCGCCACGCCAAATGTCTGCGCTTTGCCATCTACGAGGGTTTCTAACATCAGCGCCCACCCCTTCTGAATGTGCACCTAATCATCTATCGTAATCAATCACTCTTCTATTCACATCATGCCGCCTATATCATCATCGCTGCTCCGCTGCCTCGCGCGGCCTGCTGGGCCTCGAGCTGTGCGCCCAGCTCTCCCGGAATGCATTCCGATGCCAAAGCGACTTTTCCACCCGCCGCGAACCTCACCGTCGACCCTCGTGCGTCCTTCACCTATCCTGACTAGGTCGCGTCTACATCAGACAGCTGTTCGATATGAATCAACGCCGTCAAGCAACTCGCCAGGCACAACAACGGCTGCGCCAGAGTCACGGCTGGACCGCGACCAAGTGCCGGCCTACGAGCTCACATTCACCTGCAAAGCCTGCAGCACGCGCTCGTCGCACCGCATTTCCAAGCAAGGCTACCACCACGGGACGGTCCTGATATCGTGTCCAGGCTGCAAGAATCGCCATCTGATCAGCGATCACATGAAGGTACGACTTGTGACAACTCGCCTGAGTCAATGTCGCTAACTCGCCTTAGATCTTTTCCGATAAAGCTATCACGTTAGAAGACATCATGCGCGACAAGGGAAACCTTGTCAAGCGGGGGACTTTGGGCGCCGAAGGTGATGTCGAGTTCTGGGATGACGGGTCCTCTTCGCCGCGCTCGTCACATTTCCACCCAAACACCAACACGAAAGGCGACCCTGATGCCCCCGAAGGCACCTTGACCGAACCGCCTGCCTCCGCAAAAGAACCATAGTAACTCACCGACCGACCACGTTCGCGTTGTAAGATAGGGGTGTGTACGATATAGTAGGACGTGTGTAATGAGTGCATATGACGGGCCTACATGCCAAAATAAAACCACAAATGAGACAAATCTTTTGTAAGACTATCGGGCATTGAGGATGAAGAAGGCTAGGAACTCTTCGCAACCCTTGAATGGGGACACAAACGCGGAAAGCTGTATTGTAGAGAAGTAGTACGAAAGTATTAAGCATGACCAGGATCAAGGCAGAATGCATTTGGTGTAGGTGCAACTCCGAACATCGCTCAAACGTATTATGCCCCATGTAGGTACGTTCACTATTGCGGGACTCTCACAGGCCAACCGTTGGCAGGAATAAACGCTACCGAGGAAGCGGCACCGCTAGAACGACTCCATCATTCTAGCGGCTCTTCTGTTTGAACGTCCGTCCTCAACTCCAGCGCAAATACGAGTGTTCGCACGAGACCATGCGGCAGTCCGTTAGTCGGAGCCAGTGTAAGCTTCGTGTTCCGTCGGCAATCTATTCTCCATCGCGAAGAGGGATCTATACGAGGTGCACCCGTCTGCTGAGCGATCAAGCGCATGGTGGAAGACCACGTCTCTGCTGGCTGCATTTCAATCTAAACTTTCAGTGCAAGTGGAAATTGCGGGGGGTCTCACAGTTACACGAGCGGCTCTCATAGCAGTGCGAGCGCTTAGTCTACGCCCTGTCATCTCCAAGACTCCAGGGAGAACCGAACTCCTATCTACGCCCGAAAAGGCACGCTCTTGAATATTTTCCGCACGGGAATCCTTCGCAAATGCCCGTCGAAGAAGAATAGGCTGGAGATGTGCGCTCGGTGACATATCTCAAGCCCTTATCTTTCAGTCAGACTCCTGCAGCGTGCAGCGACGCGCCTGGTCAGATCGAAGCCACTTGTTTCGAAATAAGTCCGCTACGAGCCCATCACCCCCGCTGAACGGGGAAAGCTACAGCGGCGCTTGACGATGCACCAATTCGGGCGGCTGCCAACCCATTCTGCCCATTTACGTCTGCAGGAACCCGCAGGCTGCTCATTTAAGTTTGATGTGGGGGTGTGCTGGGTGCGTTTTCGGTAAGAGGAGATTGGAGCGCTACCATCATGTCGGTTGTGGGTGGGTGAGGCGAGGCAGGGTAAGGTAAGCCGCCTCAGTACTATTTCTTTGCGCGAAGAAGCCCCAGCGTTGCAAAGTCCTGGTCCAAGTCCGACCAACTTCCTCACTCTCACTGCTCTTTATACATTCTTTTCTCAGGTTTGATACCTGCGCCGCTCCCTTGTCTGTTCTTGTCGCTCCTTGATTATATTCTCATCACTCGTTTGCATTTCATAGAATCCAACCATCCGATCACTGTGCTTTTTTCGTGGTCCATCAACATGCAGTACTTTCTTGGCTTCGCCGCTCTGCTGGCCGCTCCAGTCAGCAGCACCTTCGTTGTGCAATGTTACTCGTAAGGACTATTGCCTATCTCTTCCCGTTCCATATCGGAAATGTTGACGAAACAAGTCGCCTTTTCGATCAGCGTGCTGATCCCGTCGTGAACCCTGGAGTTGCTTCAGGTCATGTCCACACAATTACTGGCGGATCCGGCTTCAATTTCTCCATGACATACGATGATGCTCGAGCCTCACAGTGCTCTACTTGCAACATCAAACAAGGTATTCCCCATGCTGAACCTTCTTAGTAGCACACTAACGCTCCTAGATCTTTCCAACTACTGGACCCCAAAGCTCTACTTCAAAGCGGAAAATGGCAGCTTCCTCGACGTTCCCATTGTCGGTGACACCGACGGTGGACAAATGGGAGGCATGGCCATCTACTACCGTGCGTGCCATTGACCTGCAGCATCACTCTTGCTAATAAACATCCAGTGACGCGCGGTGGTCCCGACAACGACAAGCTCACCGCCTTCCCAAAGAACTTCCGTATGCTTGCAGGCGACCCTTTCAAGCGCAGCGAGACCGACGACTTCGCTTCCCGAGCAATTTCCTACAAATGCGTTGGTGTCTCTGGCGCCGACATCCGCCATCTGCCCAACGACAAATGCGACCAGATTCGCGCTCAGGTTACTTTCCCCGCTTGCTGGGACGGCAAGAACACCGATTCTAAGGACCACAAATCCCACGTCGCATATCCCGAAGTGGGGAACTATGATGGGGGAAGGTGCCCGAAGAGCCACCCTGTTCACCTCGTCACACTCTTCTCAGAGGTGTATTACGATACGAGGGGGTTCAAGGACATGTGGTATGGTGACAAGCAGCCTTTCGTGCTCGCCAATGGAGACGCAACGGGTTATGGCTACCACGGCGACTTCGTCAACGGTTGGGATGTCGATGCGCTGCAGAAGGGTCTCGATAACTGCCCTGACGGTGTCGAAGACTGTGCCCAGAAGGTCTTCGGAGAGTTCAATTCGCCTGATGAGACCAAGGCCTGCAAGTTGCCTGCCATGATCGACGAGCCGGTTAACGGTGTCCTCGACACACTTCCCGGCTGTAACGAGGTCACTTATGGCCCTGAGCCCGCCACCCCAGCAAAGAATTGTGACGCGCCCAAGCTTGAAAGCACGCTGAGCCCGAAGTTGGCAGGGTACGTCGATGTCACGGACAAAGGCTTCAAGTACATCGGCTGCGGCAAGGATAATGCGCTGGAGCGAACGCTTGGAGAAGAACTTCTCACTGGCGACGACATGACGGTGGAGAAGTGCATCGACTTCTGCAAATCTAAGTCTAAGACCTACGCTGGACTTGAGTACTCTGGTAAGATTCTCCTCTTACTTCCGTCCTCTACAGATTCAGGGCTAATATATGTTGTAGGCCAGTGCTACTGCGGCAGCGCCGTTGCAGAGGACCGCGCGCCCGAATCCGCTCGCGGAGCCGTACGTATCCCCCCTGACACACATGACAAACCCGAGCTGACATTACTCTAGGGAAACTGCTTGATGAAGTGCTCTGGCGACCAGTCCCAGGTTTGCGGTGGCAACGATGCGATCAGCTTGTACGAAGCCTGCTCTGGAGGTGCATGCACCAACGCAGCCAAGCGTCAGAGCCGAAGGCTTGCAAGCGTGGAGGTTGCGCGTGCGGATGCGGCAGCGCGGTGGATGTAAAGAGTGTTCAGCACACACTTACGATTCTCTTCGATACTTCTACCTTCTAACACTCGCTTTGGTCTTGCGACTAGCTCCTCTTGCGCTATGTTCTTGTATATACTTATTATCGGCTGGACTTTCAATTCAAGGCTTTTCTCACGCAATGATTTCATCTTATCAGTGTGAATTAGTCACCTGTTTTCGAGATGAAAGGTGGGGTTATCTCCTTATGAAAGAAAGTGAGAGAGAAGTATGTCATTCGAAGCAAGCTCATATCAGACCACAGAACCCTTGACTTCACCACATGAGATCCGCTATGCGTGTTCGCTCGACACTATGCTCACAAGAATTACAAAACTCCAAGTCAACAAGTCAATGCTTAGATGACCGCTACCACCGCACTTTCTAACCTCAGTCTTACAATCATACTCTAGGGTAGAAGGCCGCCTTAGCGATTATTATCGAGATGGAAGTGATATTTGAGGATGAGCAGACATTATTGGGTAGCTCTACTCATTAGGATATCAGTGTAGCTTTACGTCTCACATGGATCCAGCCAAGCTACACATCAAACACTGCTAACGTGAATGCGAGCCGCAGCGTTGTCAATAACAACTTACACAATCTTGTCGACAAACTTAACCCCGAGCTCTGCATTCTTGATCAGCTTCCAAAATCATCTTTCTTAAGGAATAGCTTCGGTGCAATAGATCCAACACCTTTTGTAAGTGACCCTACGCATCCAAAAGTCTCCATCCACATATCCTCGAATTCCTCCGTTGTCAACGTCCATCACGAAGCACTCCACAACGAGTAGCGCATGCAATGCCTGTTTGTGCAGTCCACGACGCACGTCAACACGTTGACGTGGACCTAACACTGGCTCTTCACGAAGCCATCTTCCTCTTCACGATTCCCTCAAAGTCCAGCCAGACAACCAAAGTCAATCCGTTCGTACGATCGCTTAGCAACGAACACTGCACTACTCTTCACGCTCAACCCCCGTTTCGCACCCTTCAATACACCCACATGTTTGCATATAAACGAACTTCCAGCATGTCCTACATTCCCACCTTCAATTATATCCCCTTCAAAGCAGTCCCGACCCACACTGCCTTCTCCTTTCAGGCATCTCTTCCTCCAGAGTCACTCGTTAATCCGCTTCCTTCGACTTATTTCCCACGGACTTGCCAATCCAAGATGTCCGGACCGCCTCCTCCCCTCGGCGAATCCTGGTTCCCCAACGTCGGTGGCAACATCGCCATGAACCGCGAGCCCGTCCCTCCCTCCTTCGACCCGCCGAACCCACCCCCCGGCCCACCACCCCCAGCACCCGCAGAAGGCGCCACCCCCGAGGGAACCCCCGAGCAGATCTTCCCGCCAGGCATGCAGCACCATCTCCCCGGCACACCGCTAGCGCAAACCCTCGGCCCGTTCCCGCCTCCAATGATGGGCATGGGCATGGGACTCGGCGCCCCGATGCCCTTCGGTCCTATGATGGGACTCGGCATGGGGCTGGGCCACGTCCAGTCTGCGGGTCCTCTTGCGCCGCCCCGCATGCCCTGGAACACGCCGGGCCTGCTGGGCAATCCGTCTACGCAGTATGGGGCCTGCGTGCCGGGTATGCCGTGGTTGGGGTACGAGGGGAACTTGGATGGGCCGCCGGCGCCGCCGAATGGAGGGGACTGCGTGCCGCCGTTTGCGCCTGGGGCGCCGTTGTGGGCTGGGGGTGCGATTCCGGGGCTGGGTATGATGGGCATGGGGGTTGGGGGCGGTGGTGTTGGAGTGATGGGGATGGGAATGGGGATGGGGTTCTGGCCGGGTATGCATCGGCCTGCGCCGGGCGTCATGACGGAAGCTGTGGCGGAACCGCAGCCCGAGCAGGGCGACATCACGAGCTTGCCTGGCGGCGTGCCGCCTGGTATGACGCTCGTTGAGTCGACGGACCACGCGGTCGTGCATCTTCTCAAGGGGCCGGTGTTTCCTTGGTTGAACCACGGTATGCCGATGGAAGTGGAGATCTTGTATGTGTCGTGCAGCACGGGTATCAATCGGTTGATCGAGGTGTGCAACAACAATCAAGACTGTAATGGGTATGGTATTAGCGAGGTTCATGAGATGGTGAATGGGCAGTGGGAGAAGGGACAGACGTTTGTGTATGGAGAGCCGATGAGCGTGGTGTTGACGCTGGGTGATGCTGGGTGGAATAAGGAGAGAAACAGGCCTGGGGGAAGGAGCTTGCACATATACTTCCATAAGGTGTAAGGGGCGAGGTGACTACGGGATTTTGTTGTAAGAGGGGAGCTTGATTACGATACACGGGTGTCTACTTCGTGTTGTTGGCAAGATGTGGGCCTTGTTTCGATGGTCCACTCAGTGTGGAATTGGAGGTAGTTTGGTGTGTGCGTATGTTGGCTCCGTAAGATTTCCTGCCTTGACACCATGTTTAGGAATCTGTAGCGTGTTAGTTCACAAAGTTTGTGTCTCTGTACAGTATCGAGTTCATTGAGGTCTAGCTGTCCTCTTACCACCATGTCACCAAGGCTGAAGAAGTGATATGACAGTAATGAACAACTACCACGTATTCTGCTGCATTGTATCGTAACGAATTGAGTGTTAAAATACTAAAGGTACATGTTCTAATACCTAGACAATCCAAAATGGTATATATTACACGCTCGATCCAGACCCAAATATTTCAACTGCCGGCAACCACCGCCAAACCCTCATAAATCTTCCTCTTTACCTTGTAAAATGTCACCCCGTCACTCCTCTGATCAGCCAGGTTGTATGCACCCCCATCGACCTCAACCCTGTTTGTAAGCTTGTTTATAGTCACGGACACATCCCCGTTAATCACAAGTACACCGCCTCCTCCAAACTCCGCCGTCATGCCAGAAGCCTGTAAGAACTTGCGTAGGTCTGGTAGGCGTAGATCGCCGACATGGAAAGGCTGTGCGACGGTGCGAACGGCGGTGGAGAAATTAGCGGGAACGACGTCAAGAACGGGGGTTGTGTCCATTTTATCGTTCTCAGCCGTGGACGATATTTCGAGTTTGGCTTTCTTCTTCGCAGGCGTGTTTGCTTCCTCTTTGGAGGGTTCTAGGGAGGCAGCTGCTAGTCGGCCGGTGATTGCGACGACACCAAGGCCTCTAACTTTCTGCCATTGCAACTTTCGGACCATGTTACGGCTAAGCTTTACAGACCAGGCGTTCGTGTCGACGCTGGCGTCTATCACGTCACCTAGAACAGGCGTAAAAACATCGATGGCATTTGAAGCGTCGCCAGCGCGAGCAGCGAGTACTGTCCGGGCTTCATCGGCAAGCTTTTCGGTCTCGGCCTCGTCGCCGGCAACAAAAATCAACTTTCGAGGCTGGATGAGAGGCAACAAGTTGTTGATTATACGCAGGTCATGCAGTGCAGAGAAGTCGACGAAGGCGATGCGACAATGCAATTGTAGTTCCTCTGTGTCGATAATGACTTTCGACGGACCTTCAATGCGCTCCGGGTCCTCTTCAGGTTCGCTATCAGAAGCATCACCACCATCGTTCAGTCCTTGGCTGGGAGAATCGCTCTTCCGGTGCTTCTTCTGGCGACCATTATCTTGGGTTTGAATTGTCAAATCTTCCCACTTTCTTTTTTGTCCTATCTCGTTCTCCTTCTTCGATCCTTCTCGTAGAGCCTCTACAGCGACTTGATCCTCCTCTTCTGCCCGAGCAAACTCTTCTGGCCGGATCATCTCGCCAAATTCGTCTGTTCGTCGCTGCTTAGCGACGAAGGGGAACATTCTCTCTTCTCCCTTCTTCGCTCGGACATCCCAGTCGTACACATTTTTCCGCTGGACGAGAATTTTGACTCCAAGCTCTTCATCACTCAACCCTAACTTCTTTCGCGTATGACGCAGAATCGTTGCTGTATTCAGAAGCCTTCCTTGGTGTTCATCATCGGAGTCTTCAGAGGTCGTAGAAGTGGAAGCCGACCAATCATCGCCAACGGCACCTGAGGTCTCCAGCGCAGCGCCAGAATCACCTTGCATGGTAGTTTGTAGCTGTCGTTGCCTGGCGAGGTATTGCTGGTACAATGGGAGCTCCTGACTATCTAGTGCCACGGCTCGAGCCGATCTTAGCGAAGCTTGGGTGCCGTCGCCGGCAATAGAGGCAGTAGAGACCGAGTCTTGCTCGGATGGGGGACTTCTTTCATTCCACAGCTCCCATAAGTATCTGCCTAGCCCCTTGTTCGAGTCTCCAAGATTTCCGACGCGTTCTGTCAGAACGACTAGGTTGCGAGAATCAGATGCTAGGCTTCTGAGTGCGTCTTTGGAAAAGCCCCATTCGAGCGACGTGTCGCTTGCGAGGATAACGCGAGGTTCTGTTTGTGCTAACACCTGTGAAACCCGAGATTTTCGCTCGACCAGCGTGATATGTTTGAAGTCGAAAGAATCGTTCTCGATACCTTTTTCCATCCACTCTAGCATGCTTCGCGCATATCGCATGGTCGCTCCAGCGGTCCTGCTTGCAAGGTACACCTTGGCGTTGCTCAGTTGGCTATTCGTTTCCTTTGCCCATGTCTCTTCAAGGAGATGTGCCAATTCTAGAATACGGGCGCTCGAGTCGGAGGGGATCAGCACTGAACCGCCGTTTGCTACAGTGTCTCGTATCAGGGAGATAAGCGCTTCATCTCGTTGGTCAAGCCCTATAGCTTTCTTCAGACCAGTGCCTCTGCTGCTGCAGATCATGGCTGTGGGGCGACGCAATTCTTTGACAACTTCGCCGCCAACCTCCCCAAACCAAGCAGCGCCTGACAAAGCGCGCTCTCTCGCTTGGTTCCAGTCGACAGCATATACAATCGACTCCATGCCATGCTGAATATGCCATATTGTCCCTCCGAGCGTATGTCCAGCACTGAAAGCCGTGATTGTAAGCGTGCCGAGGGGTGGAGAGTTCGGCAACTGCTGAGGCTGAGTGGGTTGCGAATATTTGAGAGGATTGATAAGACCGAAATAGTTGGCAATCTCTTCGGATGTTGGTGCTTGCAAAAGGATGTTGGGGTTGCTGTTTCCTAAGGAATAGGCGGACTCGGCGAGAGCATCGTCAGGCACAACTGAACGGGCCAGCGGTGTCGACTCGTACAAGTCTTGCAACAGTGTGCGCCCGAGGGAGATGACGGGGGTGGTTGCATAAACGGGTATGCTCTTGAATTGCGGGAAGTGTTTGCAGCAATGGACGAAAGCACCGATGTGCGCGATGGTCGCATGGGTAAGGAGAATGAACGAGAGTGTCGGGACGTGTCTGAGGTAGAAGGGTCAGTATATTTCTACGATATAATGATGCTATGGTGAGCGCGAAAGCTCCTAGCTAACTCTCAGGCGCACCTTGCCCCCCACAGATGGCGCGAATGCCGTGCAAGCTAATCACGTACTTCTCAATCTCCTTCAGCTTCTCCGCATCGAAGCTCTCGTCCCAGCCCACGTCGACGAGCACCTTGATGCCGCCATCGAATTCCAACAATGACTGCGACGCGGGCGACGCCGACTGCGCGCCCAGCAGTGGCGTGAAAGTGAACATGATGTCAAGTTAGTCGGTAGTGTCAACCGCGCGTTGCGCGCAATCCTAGAAAGGCGGCAGAGGCGGCAGCATGGTCGCCGGTGGTGGTGTTGCTCGAAGCTTGACTTGAAACGCGCCTTCACGAGCCTCGACGGAACAACCTGCGGCCCGAAAGAATGCCAAGACCGGCCTCGTCAGGTGTCTCGAAGAAACAATGCCCGCGAATCTTGTCTTTCACCATGAGCGCTGTGAAGGTCACGTCGATTGTCTCTCTTCGGATGCTATCCGTCTAGGAGGGAGTCTAGGGTAATAGGTGATGACGAGGTGGATGGCATGAGACACACGTGACCTATACGAACGATGCCAGACCCTCGGCTTGGGCTCGGACGCCAGGCCTGCATAGCGCATGAAACGGACCGATGGGAAACCGCTAGCGATCCCACTCTTCTGGAGACATGCGGCCCAGGCACCGGCTGCTGCGAAGTGGCTTGCACGGCTCCCAACACAATACGCTCAGGAACTCGCTTGGAGAGGTGTGCCGCGCTGGCATCCCATCCCGTGTTCTCATTGACCTGTCAGCGATGCGGACGTGCTCGCAGCGTTGCTGTCGTTGAGCAGCAGACGATACGAGGGGGAGAGTCTCGGGCTAGGCCCACATGCATGCCCCGCTTGCGAATCACTTCGGCTCAAGGCAGCTTTGCGCCATGTCCCACTAGAATATGCACGTCACACACAGCATCCCACATGGTGGCAGCCCACACGGGCGTCTATCTGCCACGGCTGCCATGGGAAACTAGAGTGCGCATGTCGTTCCAAGGCATTTGGCCAAAGCAAACCGCTCGTCTTGGCCGTGCTTCGCATCGAAATGCGGCCTCACATCGGGCGCTCGAGGGCGAACTAGCACTAGACGGCGATCACTGTTCGCTTCAAATAACTATCTGCGCGCGATGCTGCATGCAGTCTCCACTCGGCGGATAAAAACCGAACGATGCCAGGTTAACCCGACGGTGACTCTGACGGCGATTCGAGGTCAGAAACTCATCAGGCAGTGACAGAGGCCGGATGACCCTAGCAGCGGCCACAGCGAGACCAAGCGGCTGTTGGGCGCGTGCAGCTGGTGGGCGGGCCGTGCAATAGCAGCCGAAGATTGCTCGACGAGGTTTCGCGAGTGCTTTGAGCAATTCGTCGTCAAGGCTCAGGGTTCGACGGGAGCGGCCCTTCTGGAGCCAGCTCTTGGGGCGTGCGTACCGCGACCGCGAGCTCAGAGCCGTCCCGCTCCCGCTCCGACCCAGATGGCATCGCGACAGACTCCTGGCTCTGGCTCTGGCTCTGGCTCTGGCTCGTGGTGGAGCGCCAGGCGGCTCTTTCTCCGCTCCGTCACCGAATGTCGCACAGCATGCTAGCGTCAGATTCTGTGGCTGGTTCGTATGTGGCCATGCGGGGACCGGCACCGCTCGCAAACAAACTTTGGCTGTCTGACCCCAGAGCAACGACAGCAACGAGGACGTGGCGCGCCTTGGCCCCTGCGGCTGCTGCCCTGCGCCTTGGACTCCAACAGGAGGGGGCTAGCGTCGTCATGGTGCGCTGGTGACAAATGCGGTATGCCGTCTTACGCCCGCCGCACCGCAGGCTCAATTCGCCAGATACACCTCCCAGAGCTCGACGATGGAGCGCGCAATGTATGCTGCAGCATCGCCAAGTGGGGCCCGCCCACCTGCGACGCCTCCAAGCCCAGCCCGCCCACGACATGGCGCCGTCGCTACATGCCCGCCGTTTGGATGGCGTCGCCGTCGTGTTCAATAAGCACTCGAAACAGCAGCCATCCAAGACGCCGCCGGTCTCGGCCGTCGATAACACGAGCGTATCACATCACGGGGCACTGGGGGCACTGGGGGGCACTGCAGCTTTCACGCCATGCCCTGCCCTGCTTCCCCGCTGTCTGGCCGTGATATCGACACCACCACGCCAGCCAACAGGAACTCCAGGCTGCCTGCATGCCTCGACTAGCCCTCGAACCAAAACAAACTCCGGTCACTCCAGCACGTTATATACGTGGTCCCGGGCCTGAGAGATTGCAGTCTCGAGCAGAGCCTAGTGCTCACGCCGGCGTCAAATGTGCGAGGGCATGATTGATCCTCTCCACGACATCATCCACACGTCCCATCGCCTGGCCCATGCTCCTTCTCCAATGCTGGTCTGAGTGCTCGACAGGCCTGCAGCCGATATCGTGGAGACGGCGTGGCTGTGAAAGTCGTCTTCGCTCGCTCGCTCGCTCGCACACACGCCCGCTGTTTTAATAAAACCACCTTGCTTCCCACGTCTTGCCGCCTCTGCGTGCTGTACACACTAGCCGGCCGCGACCTCTTCAGGGTTGCCCCCTTCCTGCGTCCCCCCTGCCCCGGCTCTTTACTGCTCCTCCCTAGTCGATAAAGCGTATTTCCTCCACCGTCCCCGCTCTCAGGTCGATCTTGTCTTGCGTCTTTTGCTCCCACTCGACCACGTCCCGTCTCCTGTCACGTCCCACCACCCAGCTACACGCCCCGGCCTTTTGCCACCTGATTTTCCCGCCCTGTGCTTAAACCTCGCTCGACAGCTTCGTGGACGCGGCCGTGTGCGACCTGTGCCGTCTGCTCTTGCCCTCGCGCTATTGGCTTGCCGCACCATTCGCTAAGCCCTCACCCCCGCCCGCAACGTTGCCTTGCCGTCTCGACGACGCCGGAGCGATCCACTTGGACCCTTCGAACCTCGCCATTATCAGGACATCGCATCTGCTCTAGCTTTTGCTTGTCCCGTCTTCTCGCCGTGTGCCACGCTGCCACTCAAGCTGTTCCCGAGCTGCTTGCACCGTGACGCCTTACTCGGTTGGAGCTCTTGGGGCACCCCTCGCCTGAGCCTCTCCGCTTCGACCATCACCACCACCTGCGTCAAATGCTTGCCTACCACGGGCGGTAGCCATTGACAGCGCCTCTTGCTCGCTCGAATGATCTCAACCCTAAACTTCGGGCAACCGCCGCCGGCAGCGCACGCTCGCCTGAGCACCAGCTCGTCTCCCCAGCCTTCCATGTCGTCCAGCAGCGATTCTCCCGCGGACACGCCGACGTTCGACTCCAACGGCCTTTCCAATGCAGACTCCCTGTCCGAAGAGCGTGTAGGCTCGCGGGATGGTTCCGACGAGATCGTGCCCAAGATCGAGGAGACCGAGCTCCACTTGTCAGACGTCAAGCCCGAGCCCGCCACGGATGACACTCCGATATCCCCAACCGAACCGGTACGACTTAGACGTGCTCGGGGCCGCCCGCGCATCCACCCTCCTCGTTCCCCAACGACTGCATCGAAACAAGCAAAGGCACGCTCAAAAACAGGCTGCACAACATGTCGCAAGCGAAAGAAGAAGTGCGACGAGACAAAGCCCTTTTGTAATTGTCCCACATCGGATTGGCTGATGATTGGCTGATGCATAATAGGTCTCTCATGTCAGAAGAACAACATTCATTGTGAGGGTTACAAGCCTGTCGAAATATGGAAAAGCGGCAAGGAAAAGGCAGCAGAAGGTTGTATTACTTCCTCTTCGGCGCGAATCAAAGCTGACAAACGAATAGCAAGGCGAATGAGTGTCGAGATGAAATTCGAACTTCCACCGCTCATGGGAGGAGTGGAGACGGATGTCGATCGTATGCTGCTACAACATTTCGTCAGCAGGGCTAGCGCTGTCCTTAGTCTGCATGGCGACCAAACTACGAACCCATTCACAAGGATACTTTTACCAATGGCTCTGCAGCACGAGGGCTTGATGCATTCAGTATTGTGTCTGTCGGCATCACATCTCTGTTCTCTTACTCCTTCAAAAGACTATGAGGACAGACAGGTGTTCCACCGGGGCAAGGCTCTTCACTTACTGAACCAAGATCTACAACGCCAGAAGGCTGGCGAGGGTGGCACCATGGTGTACGAAGACTCTAATGTTGCCCAGATATTGCTCCACCTCCTCCACGCCATTTGTGACGGCAACACCTCGGGCGAATACCGAATGCACATGATTGCTGCAAAGCAGATCGCTATGAACCAAAAGCTCCAGAACCCGGAGTTCCAATCCCTTTTCGACGAATTCTTTTATTATCACTGGATAGCTAGCGAGATCACATCCCTTGATGGAACCGAAGTGCCCATGATGGAGAACTTCAGCCTGCCTTTTGAAATCAACCCCGAGACGGCCGGCCTTATCGGTGTCTCAGATGGCTTGTTCGGTTTTATCTCGAAAATCAGCAACTTGAGAAGAAAGCTTCGCACCCGAATCGATGAAAAGATCGAGCCCACCATGGACTATGAGGCGTTGCTCACCGCCCACGCTATTGATACAGGACTGCGCAACTGGGTTTGCCCTCAAACACCAGGCACCCCGCGCTACACGTTGTCCATGCTGTACCGTCAAGCTACCTGGGTCTACCTATACCGGACAACGAAGAAGTCGAAGCCAGACCCATACATCAGATCGGCTGTTGACGATGGTATCAAGTACATCAACGAGCTGCCTGCCGAGGGCTGGATCCAAAGCAACGTTCTGCTACCGCTATTCTTGATGGGGTGCGCTGCGTTTGCAGAAGACCAGCGTCGCGAGATCGATAGAGCCTTCAGTGGCTTGATGGCTGTTACAGGCTTAGGCAATATTACCTCCGCAAAGGAGGTTGTGGACAGGATATGGCACCTCATGGACATCGATGATCCTGATTCTTGGGACTGGGAAAGAATCATTCACCAGAAAGGATGGGATTTCCTTGCAACGTAACCACTGCACATATGTACACCGACGACGCACGCATGACGTTTATGATTGATTCGAAAATCGGAGTTACTGGTTTTGGTCTTTCGGAAGGCTGGTATGGGCATCAAGCAGGAATCGGAACTGGGTCTTGGTTATGGGATCGGTATACTCCGCATCACTCCTACTTTAAGGCGCTGACTTTTATCTTCTTTCTTTGCGCACACTTTTGACAACAGCAACAATTTTAATTTTCTCGGCATGGGTGGGGTTTGTCTGCGAAAATGGAGTTTGCTACCCGTTTCAATATTGTCCTGCTGGGCTTCGGCTTATTTTTTGTATCGCTTTTCTATTCCCCCAATACATCTACGGCTGAAACTACTTGTAACTGAGGGAGACGTATGCTACGCTATATCAAGTTGCAGACGTGGGAGGACTTCGCGGATGTCTTCAAGCGTGTTATGCTTGATTGGGAACACATGAGCACCTCGCCACTGGGTCGATTGTCTATCTCAGGATAACTTGAACCGCGAATTGTGTACAGGGTCTCGTCCCCATGTCAAACGCAATCGCGGCGTTACTATCTAAACAATGATGTAAAATGAATGAACCTTCACCTCTCTGATGCACGCCACCACAACCATGACCATCTCGACCACCTCAACCTCGTCAGCATCAAGCATATACCCTAACAGTGTTACGCACTCTGTCGGCGCACCCGCGCAGCGCTTACCCCTTCTAAGCACATCCCCCTCCCTCGCCCCGCTCTCTAGCCGCAACGCAATTCCCTGGCAGTACCTAGCGAGCAGCATAGACGGGGCAAGCGACTCATGCTAGCTTCCTCCAATTTATCGAACAGAGTCGACGAGGGTCAATGCCTTGGGCAGCGGGATGCTCAAAGCGCTTGCGCGTGCATTTATCCGGGAGAGAGGTTGCGGAGGGCAGGGCAGGGCAGGGGCCGAGGGGGCATCATTCCGTGGGCGTGGTAGGGGCGTGGGGGGGCCGTCGAGTGAATGAACGGGGGGAGCTGGGGGCGCTGGAGGAGATGGGATGGGATGGGATGGGCGGCTGCCCGGGTGGAGGCTGCCGTTCGCTTGCGGGTAAAGGTATGGCGAGTGAGACAGAGACGATCACTGTGTTCTTCTAGATGCGAGCTATGTATGTTTGTGGGCATGGCTGGTTGGCTGGTTGGCTGGCTTTGAGTGAGCGAGCGCTTCCATGGCCTCTCGTCCTGCGAGATCCTGCGGCTGCGTTTGCACCCGATGGGATGCTCCGGCAGGTGTGCTGTCCGTCTTCACATGCATGCGTGCTTGGTTGCTTGCTCGAGAGAGAGCTGACCCCAGAGATTGCATCGCCATAGTCAGACGAGTTAAGGTGGTCCCCCACAGCGAAACTCGTATTGTACCGAAGGTGGGTTCGGTGCCCACGCGGACGTGTTTCTTGTTTCAGGAGGGCTGGACCTCAGACTTGGGCTTGGAGATGGAGGTAGATTAAGACGGCGTCAGGAGACGGGGGAGTGCCGACGGCAGTTGGATGCTTGCGCGATGGGAGGAGACAGATGACGCGGAGGGTAGGCCATCAGGCCATTGCGTCCGCGACCATGCGATGCTCGTGGCCATGTCATGGTGCTAGTCTGGCAGCACGGCCAACGACACGGTGCTGTGAAGCTGCGTGAAGCGTAAAGGGCGCGTGGCAAAGTCCTGCATCCTAGCTATATTGATAGTCTACTCGGAACAGCAGGCTGACATGGCGGTGATGAATCGACACCGTTCGCATAGACGCGGCACACGGCGTCCGCCACAGCGTCTATTCCCGGTGAGCATTGAGTACCCCACGAGACCGTTCCTGCACGTGGAGCCACCGTTCAGTGATCGCTGTATGGATGTTCGTAATTAATCGGTGAGGGCGCCCTTGCAGATGGGAGTGAGCACATCCAATCGAGCAAAGCCACTTTCTCAAGTCTGGATCGCTGACCCATGGCCGCTGCTACTGGACTGGTGCGGCAAGGCGTGCCTTACAGAGTGGGTGTGCTTGGCTTGCTGTTTTTTTGTCATGGGGCGTATGAGGCGCACTTTGGCGTTTGATGGTCGCAGCTGTTTTCGGTCACTTGATCGGTGACCTGAACCGGTCAGCCTCCTTGGTCGTTGTGATTAGGGCTGACTACTGCACGCCGCGAACAAGTTCGAATTCGGTATCAAGCGAATGAGGTGCGTATTGGCAGCATGTAGTTGATTGTGGCTGATGGGGCTGCACTTGGTGCATGACCTACCCAGGTGGGCATCTTGGTAATGCAAGTGGGCATCAGTATCGCAGCCTAGGCGCAACAAGTGTATTGATTTCTTCACGCACTTTTTTCTTACTGCACCGAAGCTATCCGTGTGATGGGCAGGTCGTGTCGTCAACGATGTTGGTTGTGGAGTGTGCTGCACTGTTCACTTCGCTTGGGTAAAACTTCGCAGTGGGTAGGTATTGGGTAGGTATATTAGACGGAATATTGGCCCGATGGGTGATGACTCGATATCCGTGTTTTGCAAGAGCAAGCCCCGTGCGGGTACATCGATGTTCATGGCCATCCTCGATAGGGATCAGACCAAGATTACCGAGTTCATAGTGCGTGTTGATGGTGGGTGGGCCTCGGCTGGCACGTCTTGGTATATTTGTAGAAAAAGGAGTCTTCGCGATTAGGCAATGCCTCGGCAGCATGTGTAGGGGTCGTAGCGAGATGCTCCAAATGGTTTATATTCCACCAAGCACACATGCTGGCGACTCGTAGCGAGCACGGGGTATCGGGAAATTTTTGCTTGGTCGAACAAAGCAGTGGGTGTGGATCTACGCTCGCTTCGAAGCTGGTAACCGACGTGTCGTAGACGACAATGGTTCGTTCGTGTTCTCCAGAAGCCTATTAGCCAGATGTGTATCTCACTGCATCTCTCGCTTGGGTCCGACACGATCCCTGCGTCACATGTGTGAACCGATCGTTGGGTATCGTCGCCGCCCGAAACGTCAACTTGCACAGGAACTCGGGTGGGCATTTTTTTGTATGGGATAGAATGTACAGATCCGGATGTCGGACATTGGTCTGCGTCGCGAGGAGTGCATACGGGTATCAGGCGATGCATTCCATGGAACGTGTCCGGCAGGTCGAAACGGTCGATATGCGGGGGATCCTTGACTCGCAGCCGCGGCGCCTGTACCCTCGTATGCCACCAGAAACAAACTTTGGACTCTGTTCCCTTCGCAAACACCTCCAATGGCACTTCACAATTTTATAAAATCCAAGCCCTCGCTCTGGGTTCGAATTCGAAACGATCAGAGATGGCTTTCTCGCCACCAGACTCACCCTCGGGCCTGGGACCAGGGAACATGCAAGCGAGACGGCAACGTCCAACGGCAACGCTTGCCCACCGCATCGGCTGCTTAGCGAGGCCGGGGATCAAAGGCACTGCGGAGTCGAGGCGCAGATTGCACCGTGTGTGCAGCGGGCAGGAAAGACATTCCTAACTTCTACGTAATCGTGTCCGCTATGCTCCTTTCTCTCCCTTCTTCTCGTGTTCTTGGTGAGCAGCACGATGGCTGAGTCGATCGAGAACGAAAAGCGGCACAGTGCGCCACCCGCCATCGAAGGAGGCGCTGAAGTGGCTCCAGCTACGAAGGTCGACGAATTGCGCCGTCAAAGGACAAACGCCTCCGCAGCCTCGCACGTCGAAAATGCGATTTCCCTACGTGAAGTCGACCCTGTTTCTGTCCGCTTGGAAAACCTTTCGGTGTCGGTAGACGAGTCGCCAAATGTTTTATCGAAGCTTCTCAAGAAAGACGCCCGGTCACAAAAGGGCAGCCATTTGAAAAAGATTCTGGATGACATCTCAGCAGAATGCAAGAGTGGGACGCTGACGGCTATCATTGGAGGCAGTGGTAGTGGAAAGACCTCGTTGTTGAATCAGATGAGCGGGCGCATGAGGGGTAATCGACTATCGGTATCTGGGCGGACTTTATTCAACGGTAGCGAAGATGTGTCGCGAATACAATCTGGCTTCGTCATACAACAAGACATCTTGTTGCCTACTTTGACAGTTCGGGAGACCTTGACGTATGCAGCTCAACTTCGCTTGCCATCGTCCATCAGTCAGGAGGAGAGGAAGAAGCTTGTGGAAGAAGTCATCATGGAGTTAAGCTTGAAGGAAGCTGCAGATACAAGAATCGGGAACCACGAGCACCGAGGTTGTAGTGGAGGCGAGAAGCGACGAGTTAGCATCGGCGTACAAGTGAGTACATAGCACAAGCTGGAGACCGAAGTACTAAATTATTGTGCAGCTATTGTCTAATCCCAGTCTACTTTGGCTAGATGAGCCCACTACTGGACTTGATTCGACTAGCGCATACCAGTAAGTCTTCGTCATATACACATACCTAGCGAGATAGCGTTGATGAACATACGTACAGAATCGTGAAGACTCTGCAAAACCTTGCGCGGAAGGGGAGAACCATCATTGTCACAAGTAAGTGAGCCCACATGGCGTCACACTTCAGAACTGATGGTAATAGTACATCAACCTCGATCGGAGATTTGGAGTCTATTCGACAATATTATACTTTTGACCAAAGGCAAACCCGCATACACAGGCAGTGCCGATGAATGCTTGCCCTATTTCCAAAGTCTGGGGCATGAGATGCCACCATTCACGAATCCTGCGGAGCATCTCATTGATGTTGTAAGCGTCGACAATAGGAGCGAAGAAGCAGAGACTGCAGCTCAAGCTCGCGTTGACCGTATCACCGCAGCATGGAGAGAGCGTTCATCCAAGATAGAAGCCGAGAATGGCCGGGAAGTGAAGACAACGGCTGTTGAGCATTCACCGAAAGGCTCTCCGGCACGGCATATATCACTCCTGCAGCAGATCCGTGTCTTGACCGCACGGACCTGGATCGTCACTTTGCGCGATCCAATGGGCATGTTCGGCAGTCTTGTAGAAGCAATCACCATGGCTGTCATCATAGGTTGGATATTCCTACAACTGGATGGTTCGCTCTCTGGTATCCGATCGCGCCAAGGTGCTCTATACATTGCGTCTGCAATGCAGGGCTATCTTATCTTGCTCTACGAAACATATCGCTTGACCATCGACATCCACCTTTTCGACGAAGAGGCGCGCCAAGGCGTAGTCGGCATCCCGGCTTTCCTTATATCAAGAAGATTGGCTCGGCTACTGATAGAAGACATTCCGGTGCCATTGATCTTCTCAATCATCTTCTACTTCATGGCTGGTTTCCGAAAGGACGGCGAAGTGTTCCTCACCTTCTTCAGTGTCATCTTGCTCGAGCAATACATTGCTGTCTGCTTTGCAATGGTCTGTGTTGCTGTCTCACGAAATTTTGCTGGGGTAAGTCAAAGACCGTTCCAGATGGTATAACGCTGACCTTTTATAGGCAAGCTTAGTGGCCAACCTGGCGTACACTCTGCAAAGTATGGCTTGTGGTTACTTCATTCAGTCGAACACGATACCGATCTACGTACGTTGGACAAAATGGACGGCCTATGTGTTTTACGCTTTCGGCGCATTGGCTGCCAATGAATTCACAGGACAGTTCTACGATTGTCCATTCGAAGGGGGAGAATCGAATCCAGCGTGTAAAGAGTACAGGGGTGACTTCATTCTCAACTCATTAGGTTTTCCTGGTGACTGGATCTGGCGTCCTATTCTTGCACTTCTCGGTTTCGGCATTGCTTTCTACGTCGGGGCTTACGTCTTGCTCAGGTTCTGGAATGCAGAGATTGCCATGGCAAGAGCGAGACCGTCGAATGTGGACGCGTCGGCCGGGAAAGAGAAGATGGTCGCCAGGACTCGGGATGAAGTGCGCACAGTCACTATTCGACTCGATGGATACGGCCTTGACCTTGAAAAACGTCATCTCGGAAAGAAAACCACCAAGACGATACTCAAGCCCCTCACTGCTGAGTTCCAGCCCGGCACGATGAATGTTATCATGGGTCCCTCAGGATCTGGCAAAACAACATTACTTAACTGCATGGCGGGAAGACTGCGGGATGATTTATCAACAAAATACAAGAAGTATGGAGACATGTCATTTAATGGCCTATCGCCATCGGAAGATGTCGTTCATGCCATATGCTCCTTCGTTACGCAGGATGACGACGCTTTGCTTGCTTCGCTCACTGTGCGCGAAACCTTGCGATATGCTGCGGGTCTGCGGCTGCCGAAGTGGATGTCAAAGCAAGAAAAGATGCAAAAAGCGGAAGACGTTCTTCTCAAGATGGGATTGAAGGACTGCGCAGACAATCTCATTGGTAATGACCTGATCAAGGGGATCAGTGGAGGCGAGAAGCGCCGCGTTACCATCGCAGTCCAAATCCTCACAGAGCCTCGTGTCCTCTTGCTTGACGAGCCATTGTCTGGTCTGGATGCTTTCACAGCACTCTCGATCATGGATGTTCTTGGAGGTCTCGCTAGCGAAGGTCGCACACTCGTCGTGACTATCCATCAGCCGCGATCGGACCTGTTCACCCATTTCGGTAGCATCCTTCTCTTAGCTCGCGGTGGCCATCCTGTTTTTGCAGGTCCAGGTCGTGAGATGCTACCACATTTCGCAAAACAAGGGCACCAATGCCCCCAACATGTCAATCCTGCTGATTTTGCATTGGATCTCATTACCGTCGATCTGCAGAACGAGTCGCGTGAGGTCGCCAGTCGAGCCAAAGTCCGCAGTTTGATCGCGTCATGGACACCAGAGATGTTTCCGGCTGCTCGGACGGGGTCAATTACTACGCCGGCAGAGCTCGGTAGTTTAGTGAGAGCGCCGGCATCTTTTGCAACTGCTTTCTCCATTCTTTTGAGTAGGGCGACGAAGAACTTCTTCCGGCAACCTGATCTTTTGTCTGCGCGCATCGGCCAGGTGGCCGGTTTAGCAATTGTGCTCGCTCTGTTCTTCGCGCCGTTGAAGAACAACTACTTTGCTGTTCAAAATCGCCTCGGTTTCCTCGTCGAGATTGCTCCATTATACTTCGTTGGTAGTAAGTCCTCCTTGCCTTGGTTGTTTGGAGTTATCCATCAGATTTATCTAATCCCATCTGCCAGTGCTCAACAACATCGCCGTCTACCCACTGGAACGTGACGTATTCTACCGCGACTATGCCGATCGCGTGTATAACGTTGAGGCCTTCTTCCTCACCTATACCGCCCTCGAGGTCCCATTCGAGATTATAAGCTGTCTGCTCTTCTCCGTATTCGCTGTGCTCGCATGCGGTCTTGAGCGTGACGCTCCCACCTTTTTCATTATCACGTATAACGCTTTCTGCATTGTGAGCTGTGGTGAATCGCTGGGCATCACATTCAACACGCTGTTCACCCACACTGGTTTCAGTGTGAACTGCATGAGTGTATTCCTGAGCGTAGCACAGATTATGGGTAGGCTAGAACTCCTCATCTCCGTCTTTAGGAAAAAATATTAACACTGTGTAGGTGGTGTCATGTCGCTCAACATTCCCGGCTTCTTACAAGCCTTCAACCACCTCTCACCTATAAAGTGGGCCATGGGTAATATGGCACCATACACCCTACGCGGTGTTCAATTTACCTGCGAAGAGTATCAAAAGATTAACGGACGCTGTCCTATCACTACGGGCGAAGAAGCGCTCGCACTTTACAAACTTAACAAGGATCCCGAGATGTATATCATGGCATTGGGCGTGTGCACAATCGTGTATAGGTTGATTGCGTATCTGATATTGAAGTGTGTGAAGGAAAGATGGATCGGAAGAACCTGGAGGAAGCTGGCTGGAGGACGCTTGCTGAAAGAAGAACAACCACAAGCTTCAGGAGCGACGGGGGAAGCGATGCTGAGATAAGAATTTGCGGGAAAAGGGCAATTATATTCTATTTGATGTTCAAGATACCCATTCGCTTTTATATTTCCGCCAAAATTACCAGTCGCTCCATATCATAATGAGTGTCCTAAATCTTCTCCCTCTAATCTTCTTTCGTGTCGTCTTCTAATCGCATCAGATCAACTTCTCCGCGCCAGGAAGGACAGTGCCATTCTGCAAAATGGCACTAGCGTGGCCTCTTGCCAGCATCCCGTACAATGGGAGATACTCATTGAGGAATGGCACGACTTTGGCATATCCCGGTGTCGGGTTTCTCCAGTCACGCATAAGGTCACCAACGATGGCGAACGAAGAAACAAGGTGCACACCAGCGGCTTGCATGCGCAGATTTGCAGTTTCGCCGATAAGAGGGGTGGTGGTACCGCTGGCTTCGACGTTGGCGAAGACGGAATAGCTGTCTATGTTCAGGACTGCAAGAGAATAGAGGGATAGGTGATTAAAAACTTACCCCTCGGAGCGGAGAGAAAGTGCAAGGAAAGCCGTGCATGCGTCCGTGACAATGCCTCCGATGATGAACTGTTTCTTTCCTGTAGCTCGGACCGCAGCACGAAACTCTGGGCTATCCCAGGCACTAACCGCGCAGACACATTAGCACGTTCATAGTAAGAGCTAGTCTGGGAAAACTCTGGTTTGCTATGTGATGACCAGGATAAAGCGAAAAAAATAAAGAGCCACGGGAACTCACTCGACTTCTCCCTTTCGCATCACGACCTCAACGTCAGGATACATATCCAGGATTTCCCTCGGCACCGGCCCGTTTGGTCCTGTTTCCGCGGACGTCGTGATGACGACCGGAAGGTTGAACAGTTTGCCGATCGCTGCGTGAGCGATCATGTTTTGCTTGAACAACGTGTGATCCCACTCGCGAGTCATCTGGAAAAGACCGACTTGATGGTCGACGATCAGAAGAGCCGAGTCATTCTGGCTGAGACGTTCCCACGGGACCCAGTTGGTGGAAGGACCGGGCTGCGGAGTAGGTTCGCAGTGAGCGGAAAGGCCTAAAGCCAGGAGTGTCATGATCGAACTGGGCTTCATCTTGATGATTTAGAAAATGATCTGTATGCAACGAAGTTCCAAGATTATGAGTTTGTATGCTGAAGCTCGAGGAGATATCGACATGACCTGGAGACCGCGGCCAGCTTTATACCTAGATTTTTTTCTTCGTCTAAGCGCTCATTAGATATCCCGTCCATGCCCTCTGCATAAAGCTCGTCTGACTTCTTTTCTTTCGCGGAATCATTTCCGAGCCGTGCCGAGCATTACACAAGGCGTTGGTCAGTTAGACGCGAGGAGCACAGAGACGCAATCTTGAAGTCAAAGCTGTGTAGAGGATGGCAGTATACCGAACCATAAAACTCTAGGAGCTAGTGTGACTGCTCACCGACGAATCATTTCTTGTCCGCTTAGCTTGGAAGGGAATGATTAGTACTACCTACCTAAAAGGCGGAACTTCATCTTACGCCTTGGCTGGACTACACGATCCATTGTGCTTTCGTAATTCTGAAAATGCATTTGATGTAACCTGCAGCCAAGACTGCCCGGGTTGACTAATGTGAAGTGTGGGACCAAAAGGGAAAGAGGTGAGATCCGAATCGGGTCAAGGGTCGCAGTTCCTTACGAAGTTTTATCAAGTCTCTCAACAGACATTGTGTAAATCGCGTATAATTACTGGTATGCCGTTGATCAATAGTGAGACGATCCACATGCGGGTGCATAATTGGTCACTGTTCTCTCACTGCATGAGAAATGAGATTGGACCTCGCTATTCCGCACCTTACACTATCATGACAAGATGTTTATGAGAGAATGTGCGTGCAAATATTCGGACATAGGCACGAGAGACGAAGAATAGTCTTGGTTTCGTGTACTGTAATGAGCATCGATTGGTATATGCGCAAAAAAAGAAAATCGTGACCTCAAAGGCATCTTATGCATTCCAGCAAGCATAGTAATACAATCCATCGCCACACAAAGTTGGTCTTAAGAAATCCAAACCACTAATCACTACGACCGCATCTACGGAAACGCCTCCATATCAAACACAGCTTAGAAGCCAAGGGCTTGGTTGAAAGAATCCGCGGCATCCTGGCCCGTCAAACCTGAGGCCTTGACCGCAGCATCAGCCTGATCGCACAGATCGACGGCAGCCTGGTCAGCATCGCACTTGTTGACGAGCTGGTCGCAGATGAAGCTGGAGATGACACCGATGCCAAGGGCAGAGCCGTGGGGGAAGTTAGTCAGGTCGGTGGCTTCGAATGCAGCCTCCTGACGACCATCGGATGGGGCCTCGGAGAAGGTGATGGTCGGATCAGCGCAGGAACCGAAAGAGGCGGCTCCAGCTCCAGCAGCGGCGTTTCCAGCGTTGTTGGCAGCATCGCCAGAGTCGGCGTTTCCAGCATCTTGGCCTGCATCGTTGGCGGCATCGCCAGCGTTTCCGGCGTTGTCGGCGGCATCTCCAGCATTCTGGGCATCGCACGCTGCGTTGTCGGCGGCATTTTCGTTTTCATTTGCATTCCCTGCATCAGCAGTTCCGTTGCCAGCCGCAGCATTGCCAGCTCCAGCATTGCCAGCGCCACCTTGGGCGGCAGCCAAGGCCTCTTCCTCGGTCAAGTCATCGACACGGAGCCCAAGAGTGTTTATGCAGCCAGCATCATCTTGGTCGTCGTCGCAAGTGTTGCCCTGAGCAGTTGGATCACCAAGCTCACCAGGGGCGAATGTGCTGGCCTCGTTGGCGAGAGTTGGGTCACCGCCAATGGCACCAATCTGCGCGGCCAATTCCTGTGCAATCTGCTTGTTAAGCTCGGCGGCACCTTCTGAAGCAGGGTCCTGGTGCTGTTGGAGAGCAGCGATCTCAGGGTTCACAGCCTGGATAGAGGTACACGGGACGGAAACCTGGCCAACGGCTCCGGTGTTGCGCTCCAGGGCACGGTAGATGAGAGCGAACGTCATGCCGTTCACGTCACCGGCAGCCTTAGCATTGGTAAAGGCCTGGTCGGCAGTGGCTTGCTGAAGACAGTCTGGGGAAGTCAGTCAGCTTGTGTACCATTTCCATGCTATGTTGAGAAACTTACCGGCGTCAGCAATGTTGCCAGCTCCATCTGCTGCAGCTGCAGCTCCGAGGAGACCGAAAATAGGGTCCTGAATCTCGTCCGGGTTGTCCAAGTTCAGAGACTTAGAGACTTCAAGGTTGACGTTCCTGTGAGAGTGCTCCTGGGGAACTTCGCGCTTCGCGAAGCTATACCTATTCACACCTGGGCGGCCAAGCACCGTACCAACGAGAGTAAGAGCGATGATAGACTGCTTCATTGTGACTTTGGTGTTGTCGTTATATCGTTAGGCTCGAAGGGAGTGTGTTAATGGTAAAAAGTTATACAGTATCGAAAAGGACCGGCCGAGATTGGTTCTCCAGGAACGACGAGAAGAGAATGTGTAAGTGAAAGAACAGACGATAAAACGACAGACTTTTGAAGCTGGTGGATGCTTTGATGGAATAAAAAGCCAGGCAGCGAGTCCGCATTGTTCTTATATACAGGCAGAAACATGTTGCGGCCATGCTATTCTCGGTCTGACACAGTTTGACAGCCGCCACGGTGCCTGTGTTCTCAGGCTCGGTGGTGCCTGGCGGCGCCAACCGGTGTATTGTCGCATAATGGAGCCTCCTGGACGCGGAACCCACCTCAACTACATGATCGACACTTCAGAGCCTCGCGCGATGATGTGCGCAAGCGTGCAGACCCTGTTCATGCTCTAGCTTTCCCGCTTCTGGCACGGAGCGCTTGTGGATGGGAGATGGTGATTGGTGGAAGATCGCCAAGCTTTCCTTCGCACAGCTCAAACGTTGCCGAAAGCTTGGAGACAACACCTGCTTCATGTCTGTCGAGCAAACCTCTATGACACCAGGACCTAAGCTATACAGGGTGCCACTATCGTTTTTTCGGGAAAAAGCCTGAAGCAATGGAGTTTCTCCAGCTGTTTTCGCGTTCACCTTAGACGGGTGAACGGCTCGGTTCCAGGGCTTCTAGAAAATAAATGGCATGAAAACAAGATCGCGTTAGCTTCCATTCGGTTTCCACGAGAAACGGTAGTTGTGCGGATACCCTCACGGTCGACTTCCAACTTTGGCTTTGGACTTTATTGTGATGGGCTACCGCCTTTGGCGACTGCATCACAGAGCATGAGGAGCCCTGATCATGGCCTTTGGTACACAGCGTCTGCATCTCTGTTATCCGGTTTGAGGTTTAATGAGCAGCAATGCTTACCGAAGCGACCATGTTCTGGTAGCCACCCCTGCCACTTCGTAGGCGCAAGGGTGCAGGTGAGATCTCACCAGAGCGATCGACAAACGCGCCTCTATGCGACATTCTGTTCTCGGATCCACGGTAGTTCGGATGATACCCCGGTCCATGTTTTCCTCACCACAAGACCGTACTATAGCCAGATCATGCCATAC
Source organism: Paracamarosporium sp. OC-R06-R3 (assembly GCA_019828545.1). Lineage (NCBI taxonomy): Eukaryota > Fungi > Ascomycota > Dothideomycetes > Pleosporales > Didymosphaeriaceae > Paracamarosporium > Paracamarosporium sp. OC-R06-R3. The sequence goes on along the minus strand of JACVRA010000086.1, from coordinate 498,868 downwards.
ACCTTGCTCGACTCGCTTGATCTTTGAAGTATTTCATATGGACCTTCAGAATGCATGGAGGCTGACGTAGTGCCTTAACGCAGAACATGTCCGTGTCTTTTATCTTGGGTATTAAGAGCACGTTCGCGGTTGCCGCGGCCACGACTTGCGGATCGCTTGAGACCCGATGGGCCCTTCCCAGATATCGGAACAGTATCACTTCGAGGACAACTGATAAGCCGCGCGCTTATACCACTTCTGACTGGATTCTACACCCTCATGTGTCCTTCTTACACATGTAATCTTGGAGCTGGATATGAAGCACGGCCCAATATCACCCACACATATACCCGAAAGCTCCAAGACAGTTCGTGTCTCACCCTTGTCCGTTAGAGTTGTGGGGTAAATCTTGCTGGCAACAGCCACTTGACTTCCTTCAACACGCGTCATAAGCCATTTTGGCGCACACGGGACCTCACCAGAAGTACCCCTGGTTTGATCCGTGCAGGGCCATGCGCCATCTCGGCTCAGGGCATATCCTATCTTCCAGCTCTCCGAGTCCATGGCGGTAGTTGCGTTGCATCACGATACTCTCGCGGGCCATCATTAGCATTTCGACTTGCCCGAGTCAATAAGAATCAACTAGATCACGTCTCGTACTCCGTCATCGCCGCAACGCTAGGCCAGCTCATCTCACAGTGTGTGCCCTCTGCATCAGAACGACTCATTTCGGTCGAAACGCATTGCTTTTACCCGAGCAAATCTGTCGTCCTACATAACACTGCATTTCTTTTCGTTCTGCGTGCACGATCGCCATGACTAAGCCGAAGTCAAGGACTATCTCAGCGCCTTTCGACGCACGCCATGTTGGTGGTGTGACTATACCAGGAGCAACAATACCTATCGTTGGTATCGAGCGTTCTTCTACCACATTGGAGCCAGACACTGCGCCGTCGCACACATTTGTTGCCCATGGCAATATTGAAGTCCCTCGAAGATCAAACACGATTACAACAACGCTCAGCCGACCAAGCTTGAAGCTGAAGACTTCAATATCACTACTGCGCGGACGGTCAAGCTCGCACTCTCCAGATCGAAAAGGAGTAAAGCACGAAGGAACTGAGTCACCAGACAGGAGCTCGCAGGGCGAGATGTCGGTGCAAAGCCTAAGAAAGAAGACAAGCACGTCACGGTTCTGGCAGAAGGCGCATCACGAATCACCGGTAGTAGAAACTTCACAAAAAGATGAAGGGTCATTAAGGGTCAACGCGGCGGCACGACTTCACAATGACACCCAAGTGCTCAGAAGCAAGCCTTCGCTGGCACGTATACCCTCTGTATCAACGGCGAACCCATATACATACCAGGCTCCGCCACTACCACCGCCTCCTCCTCCACCAGTACCCGAAACACTTCCCCCTCTTCCATCCAGAATACTATCGCAGAAAAAGCCACCCGTCCGACCGAAGCGCGCAGATTCCGGGACAGCCATCGACTTCGATGATGTAGCTGTCGAAAAGCGGCCACTGGGATTCAGGGAGATCCTTGCTGTGTCTAGCTTCGCAGAAAGGATGGCTCTATATAAGAAGACCAGGGACTATTGGGCACACGCCGATCACGGACTGAATGAGTGGGTGGGCAGAGCAGGAACGAGACTGACGTTTCCAGTGTAGATGCCTGCCGTGAACAAGTTCTACTTTTACGATAAATTTTATTTCTGGGTGGATGATTCTATTGCTTGGTTGGCACTCTTGACATCGTCATCCTGTTGCTTATACCCTATTCTTTCTAGGGTGATTGTTTATGATGCCTCATATTGCCACAAAAAGTTCGATTAGATACCTATAATTGGCGCTGGTAGCCCCACTATTCATAGTCACGAACACGCCGAGAGATGATCAATTGGATAGCATAGACTAAGGTTTTAACCTTTGTACGATAGTTGATGAGATGTTCTCGAGAGCGATCAGCATCGCAAGCAGTTATTCAAAGTTTTCAGAAGGAAAACACAAAACCCTTAGCTACATCTAAACATGTAATCAATCAAACTCGTATTTGTAGATGATAACACGAAATTGTCGTAGCAAACGTGCCTGCCGTTGCATATGTTTGCCAAAAGCAATTACGCTCTGCACAATAGAGTTAACAAACAGTTAGCAAATAAAGTTAGCAATTTAGACGTCGCGTCTTATAAACTTGAGTATTGCAAATGAATACTTTACTCGGAGCGGTAGCTTCTGACGCGATGATCGTCGCATGTGGAGGCCGCTGCTGCGCGACACTCCGCCGATGAAACAACTGTCCGAGACATCGACCAAGACCATAACCTCAATACCAGGACACAGAACTTCAACCTTTACGACAACATCTCTTTCTTCAGCTCTTTATAAAAGCGCATAAGATGCTCATTCTATCTGTCCTCCTCTCATTGCCCGCGGTCGTTCTTGCATATTCCACAACATGCTCAAATCATGTCTTCCAAACACAGTGTGCCTATCCGCCTCTTTCTTATACGGTAGAGCCAAGTCCTGGGAAGGGCCTCGGAGTATTTGCAGCGCATACATTGGAGACTGGCTCGATAATTATGCGGGAGACTCCGATCATAACCATAAAGCCTCCACAGCATGCTCCGGGAACTGGCTACCCAATGCATGAGATCTCCCAACTGGTGCACACGGAATACGATCGCCTTTCGGAGGAAGGGAAGCGTGAGGTATTATCGTTGACCTACTCAGTCCTACCAAGCGATATCCAAAAATACGGGAACAACTTGGACATTCTCGGACTCATATTTCGGAACAATGCGTATGACACTGGCTCGGAAATTGGTCTTTTCCCTAGAATTGCCAGGATAAACCATTCATGTCGGCCAAACGCTGCATATTACTGGAACGAAAAGTTGAAGAAGCGGTTCGTCTATGCCACTCGCGATATTGAAGAAGGCGAGGAAATTTTCGTGTCCTTCATCTCGCTGCTTATGACTCGCGAAGAAAGACGAAACAAGCTCGCACGGTACGGCTTCACCTGCAAATGTTCGGCATGCTCCCAGCATCCAGTCGATCTGCACTACTCAGACAAAGCTCGTGCAGATATCAATCAAGCTCTCAAGGCTTTCTCTGCTCAGATGAATTTGACAGCCCCAACACACCCCTCTGCTATGCGCAAAGCACGCAAAAATGCAGAATCGAGCCAGCAGCTTGCTAAGTTGGTAGAGCAGGAAGGGTTGGCGGACTACTATGCCCAGACGTACAGGATCGCGGCAATCAGTCATGCAAGAATAGGAGATTGGCAAAAGGCGACTGTATGGGCAAATGAAGGGTACAAGAGAAGAGTTATGGAGGATGCAGAAAGTCCGTGGACTATGGAAATGTACGAGTTGACAAGGAGGTTCATAGAAAACTGGGAAGCTGAGCTAAAGAGCAGCTGAGCCGAATGACTAGGATTGTAGTCTGGATACCGGTTGTTGCCTTGGGACCGGAATTATCAATATCAGTATCAAGTTGTTCGGTTATCGTGGCGTGAAGACATCTTATGGTGATTTGATCACGTGTGGAATGTTTTTTCGACGACCATCGCGCATGCAGTCCCACCTAGCAGTAGAGATTGCGAGGTCGCCACCGTACAATTGCGATAGTTAAATATCTTGCCTTGTGTGCTATCTTTCTAGTTTCCAACAGAAACCACACTTGCCCTGCGGCTTTCAACGTCATCTTGGTCGTTTCCGAGCAAACTACTTTCCTCATCGGCAGCTTTGACCTTTTTCTCCGCATTCTTCTGCAGGCTCACCCAAACAGCAGCACCAATGATCAGCAGAGCCCCGAACAAACTCTCAACGGGCGGCGTGGTCCCCCATATAATACGTTCGACAATCAAAGCGAATACAAGCTGCAAATAAGTGAGATTAGTTGCCCTGCCCCCCTTTTCTCTTTGCAAGCCTTCAGTAAGAAGAAATTGTAAGGCGAAGCCTGTAATTCCGATAATGGCGATTAGACCCCATTGACTCAAGCTCTCAGGCATGACGAAGTGTAGATCAGGATGTACGAGTATGATGAGCGCAGATCCGATCGTAGATAGGAATGCAAAATAGGTTACGCTGATGAGTGAGTGAGCGCGTTTCCCTATAACTCGAATGGTAGCATAGGCCGTCGACGCTCCAAAAGTGCCGAGCACCGCAAGAAGAATGGCAATCGTCCTTTGTTCAGCTGAAACAGAAGAAAGTGTAGGAGTTTTTGCACCCAGCATTCCAAAGCTGAGGAGAGTCATCGAGTCACTGCTTGGCCCTTCGATAGGCTCAGCTGGCTCGCCAGAGATAGGATCGAGAGGCGCACTTGGAAATAGCCATGGTGGACGAGCAACGAAAAGAACGCCGGTAAAGGCGATGAGGCCAGCGAGTGCTTCCTTCAAAGTGAATGGTTCTCTTAGCCAAATCCAGCAAACAAGAGCTGTCATCGTGGGAATGATGAACGTGATCACCGTCGCATCAGCGAACTCAAGCCAAGAGAGCGAGTCTATGTATATCCGTCAGGTTCATTACAAACAAAGCTCATCAATGCCACTTACAATACAGACCGAATAATCCGACAAATCCCGCAAGTCCGCGTAGGATTAACAGACCAGTTACGCCCTGAGACCGCGGAACTTTGTTGTACCATATGTATATACAGCTCAACACAGTGGTGCAAGACATGCGAACGAAAATAATTTGCAAGGCATGAAATTTGGTTTCGTAGCCTGTTGCGAGCAATTTGGCTGCGGTGTTCATCTGCGCATCGGTCAGCTGGAACGAATTTCCGGAAACTTGAAAACGATGCTACGCACAACCGACCCGCATGTCTGAGCCAGAAACACAAGGAAGAGCCCGAAGTTCCTCTCATAGAAATGTTTTAACTTCTGACTTGTACTGGACTGATGCTGCGTTTCGTCCTCCACATGTTGATTTGTGTTGTTCGTTAGCAGAGAATCAGGAATATTCTCTCGCCCTGCAAACGACTCGGTCGTACCGTAGGACCTCGTGCCTCCCATAATGTGAACGTTTGTAGAGTTTAGCTGGACGCAAGGTGCGGAGGTTGTCTTTTGAGGGACCCACTATTGCCGGGTATCGCGTGCCGTGACTGGCCGGCTAACAGTAACCTAGTTCAAGTTGGACATAGTCACCAGACGCGCTAGGATTTTTGCGCGGATTTCACCATCTGCAAAGGCCGTCTTTAACGACCGATTCTTTAGAAGTTGGTGGGAGTCGGACAAAACACATGTGATCTGGAACATATATTCAAATCCTTATCTCAAGTATGCTTACCCGAGAATGAAGGGAGCTGACTCTCTTTTCATTCGACAAGAATACGTCAACTCGTTCTGCTCCAATCTCGCCACCCATAATACGCCGCGAATTGCTACATCTAGAACGAGAAGAGGTCGTTTGCTCCGCGTATCATCTTCTTCGCGCAAACTGCGTTGCCAGGTGTTACTGCAGTACCTTCAGCAATTACTTTCGGTCCAGGAACAGTGTAACCTGAAATGGCAGAATGAATGTTGATCTTGATTCCGGGATCTGAAGATGAGAACATCAGCTTGCGGTCTATTCAAAGGGTAATCCTACTTACCACTCGACCCATACAACCCAGGAATCTTCACAGTCGCCGGCGCCAAAGATCCGCTTCCAGCAACGGTGATTTGATCTAGCAAACGTGAGCCTAGCAGTTCACATCTCACACGACACTGTGACTTACAGCAGCTCATATAGAACTGAGCACCACCAGCCGACTGCGCAGTGTGCAAAGCGATCACCTCCGCACGAAGCAAATAGTCTCCAGGAGCAAGCTGAGCTGGGATCTTGAAATCCACCTTGCCGCAGCACTTGTTCATGTCTTTGACGCCCCAGTAATCGTTATCCGCTGCGCCCTTGTTTGCAGGTGCCCACCCATTCTCGTACACCTTGAACCATCCAGTCGAGCCATCGGCCTTAGATGCGTCGGGTACCTTCGACATGTAGACCAAAACGGGGCCATAGTGATTGCCACCGATGGCTTCGCTACCACAAGAGCGGTCGCCGGGTTGCTGAAAGTAGATCATGATTATATGTTCATAGGTGGAGAAAGGTGGGTGAGGTTACCTGATGCATTTCTACCGTGACCGTATCGCCGGCGTTTACAGCACACTTCCCACTTACGCCGGCCGCGCCACCGGCGTTGCATCTCATGTCGTTGGAGCCCACGCTGGCAACCGGGGTATTGCCCCTAGGTGTGCGAACACAGGTATTACTCTTGTCAACGCCATTGACCCACATCTGCTGGAAGAGGGCGTGGCCAGCAGCTTGCTGGACAACCAGCGCAGTGGCGAGGAAGAAAGCTTTCATGGTTGCGGGAGGTCAACGATAGTAGAAAACTGTTAGTGATGAAAAATGTAAGACCAAGGCGGTTGATAGTCTGGTTGATCTTTCTGTGATATAGTCTTTGTTATGTGTGAATGTACGAGGCCATCATTCTTCTTGCTTGCTCATGTCGGCAGTTCTTGAAGCGATGCATAGCACTTTATTTTACTATTCGGAGCCGAGTCGATAATCCAAATTATCGTTGATATTGTGGGGTAAAGCTTATAGATGAATAGAGTGAACCTCGTGAGCTTGATAAATATCGTGTTATACAATATCCAATATACCCGCAATAGCCGGGAATGAGACGTCGGTGTGTGGCCAGTTTTGAGGGTGGCATCATGATTCAGCTACATTCTACATCTCGTTTTAGCAACAGATGCGGTCTAACACAGAGTAGATGAATGCGCGTTGAGTCCCATGAGCAAGAGACCACCGATGGTAGTGCGAAGCAGGGTTGCCCATCCCATGGCTTTGGTCTACGCATATCTTCAACTAAGGTATTAGCGAAGCTAAGAGCTATGGATGTTGGGCTTTTCGTAATTTCCTCCTTATTTTTGACTGGAGGGGTGATCTTGAATCGACCGTGTTCGCAGATTCCAGCGACTTGCAGGCTCTATTATTAGCAATCATAGACCGGGTTTCTCTGTCATATCTACAGCCGAAGGTCGACTACTTCCACCCACAATTGCGGATACAGAACCGGTGTTTAGAAGGATTTGCATGATAGCAGACACCGACCATTGACTGTGGATACTCAATCTATGCGAATTAGCGAGGGTTATCCTTAACTGAACCTCTAGGTCAACTTCAGATAACAACAAATACCACTATACTATTAGAAGGTATCCACGGAAACCAAAACACAAGACGGATTACGCGGTTGGCTTCTGCAGCGCCAATTCACCATTACCTGACGCAGACTGCTTGGTGCTCAAGCCGTTGGATCGCCCCAAATGTCGCCGAGATCGAGGAGTAAAGTCACGATTTTGTAACCTTAGGGAGCCCGGAGCGTCTCGTAGCCCCAGGATGGGTTTCAAGAGTACAATGTGCATCTGGAGAACTGGCGATTCCATTCAGCTTCGTAACCGGTTCACGATGGGTGAACGGCTTGTCATGTGTCGAGCGGCATCTAGATGGAAAAGCCTTCGAGCATCCCTTTATCCATCCTCTCGATAGGTCTTCCACATAAAAGCACCGGAAAAGAAGACAACTGCTAGACGCAATGCACACCAGCGTTATCCGACGTCGGCTGCTCCCGCCTGACGTTAAACCACTTTCGGTCCCGAGCACAATTCCGCGTCTACCCCGCAGGTTCCGGCAGGGGCACGGAATGTTGCCGCGGCCAGATGCCGACGGAAACCAGAGCTTCCTCCTAAAACTATACAAGCGACAAGGTGCCAGTAGCTCCAGTTGTAGCCGCGCCTCCACTTCCCGAGGTTGTTTCTACTTTCTGCTTCTTCGTATGCCTCTTTTCTTTCTTTGAGATTATCTATCATTGTGATCATATTTTTACTGTACAATTGATAATTGTAGAGAGCTCGAAGAGCTTCAGACATTATGCCGTCGCTAGCCCGTACTTACCGTACAGCTTCGCTCTTCTCGCGGAGTACGACAAAGGTCTCCATACGCGCCACCCACTTCATGCGCATTCTAACAGCTTGTAGACATACTTCAACGTCGCCCGTAGCTTCTCAACAACCTACCGCCGCAATGAAATCAACAAGATCTATTCCTCGCCCGCCGCCGCGATCGAAGACATGCAGCCCAATAGCACGCTCCTCTGCGGTGGATTTGGACTCTCCGGAGTGCCGGATACGCTCATCAATCAAGTAAAAGATACGCCATCCATCACCGGGCTTACCGCTGTGTCAAATAATGCTGGTGTTGTGGGCTCAGGGCTGGGCTTGCTGCTCGAGAGCAAACAAGTTAGCAAGATGATTGCGAGCTACGTAGGAGAGAACAAGGTGCTCGAGCAGATGTATCTGCACGGCGAACTAGAGCTCGAACTCACACCACAAGGCACGCTGGCGGAGCGATGCCGTGCAGGCGGCGCCGGCATACCCGCCTTTTACACGCCCGCGGCGTTTGGGACGGTCGTGCAGACAGGCGAACTGGCATTGAGGCATAACCAAGACGGATCGGTAGCGCAATACTCCACACCACGCGACGTTAAGGTCTTCAGCGGCAAGTCGTACGTCATGGAAGAGTCTATCAAGGGCGACTATGCTTTCATCAAAGCATACAAGGCAGACCGCCTAGGTAACCTGCAATTCCGGTTCTCAGCGCAGAACTTCAATGGGGCAATGGCGCGGAATGCAAAGGTTACTATAGTCGAGGCAGAGCACATCGTCGAAGTAGGCGAGATCGAACCACACGCCGTCCATGTCCCCGGCATCTACGTCGATCGTGTAATCCAATCGACCGCACAGAAGAACATTGAAAAGGTCGTTAACGCAAAAGATCCCAAGGATGCCGTAAGTGAACTGGGCAAGGGCGATCAAGCGAGCAAGCGGGAGCGAATCGTGCGGCGAGCAGCAAAGGAGTTTAAGAACGGCATGTACGCCAACCTAGGAATTGGTATGCCTATGCTGGCTCCCTCCTTCGTTGACCCATCAATCGAGCTACAACTCCAGTCTGAAAACGGCATCCTCGGTCTCGGACCGTATCCACAAAAAGGCGCCGAAGATCCCGATCTGATCAATGCCGGCAAGGAAACAGTTACTCTCCTCCCTGGCGCATCGACTTTTGGTTCAGAAGAATCATTCGGTATGATTCGCGCTGGCAAGATCGACCTCACGATCCTTGGTGCCATGCAAGTGAGCGCGCGAGGCGACCTGGCCAACTGGATGTTGCCGGGCAAGGTCAAGGGTTTCGGCGGAGCAATGGATCTCGTGAGCAATCCTTCGGCGACGAAGGTGGTGGTCACCATGGAACACACAGACAAGAAGGGAAGGCCGAAGATTCTGAAGCAGTGCGAGTTCCCGTTGACCGGGAAGGCGTGTGTGAGCAGGATCATAACTGATTTGGTGAGTGTGCTTGGTCCTGGAATTGAAACACTGACTAATCCGCACTGTAGTGTGTATTCGACGTTGACTTCACAGAGGGTCTCACCCTAATCGAGGTAGCAGACGGTGTGACCGTCGATGAAGTACGATCAAAGACGGGTGCTGATTTCAAGGTCGCCGACGAAGTAAAGCCAATGTTGTAAAAGTATTTCTTGTTATCACCGCATTGTATATACCACGGCGTTGAGACAATACTCGTATTTAAAAGGTAGCATAAGCACACTCAAACTGAAATGAGATTACATAGCGAGAAAGCACCGTTACGCTTTTGCAAAACGAAGACACCAGTGCAGGTTGACAATGCATAATTGTAGAAGATGCTCGTATTTAAGACAAGAGTGGAAAGCTACCCAGTCAAAGCTCACTCTGCGCTTGCGTTTCAACCCCTCTCCCTGTACTATACACTGTTCATTGTACACCACCGATCGATTATTTGAATTTGGTCCTCTTTTACACGCAATCATAACCCTGCCATCTATTTCCCAGCCCTCCTCTCCTTGTCGGAAGCCGACTGGCTGATGTTCAGACCCAAGCCCTGGGAATCCAAGTATACCTTGTTCTGCGACTGTTGCAAGATCTGGGCAATGCTCTTCGCGTTCTCGAACTCCCTCAGATCGACGTACGACCGTGACTTCTTGATAGCGTCACCAATGAGCTCGGCGGATCGAGCCTCACCCTGTGCGCGGACAACTGTGGCTTGCTTCTCCTGGCGGGCTTTGTCGACAACGAAGGCGGCACGCTGGGCTTCTTGTTGTGCAACCTGCTTAGCTTCGACGGCAGCGGTGAACTCGGGTGAGAAGGCAAGGTGCTATAGAACATTAGTATGCCAACGATTTCAAGATATATGAAGGCTGCATACCGTCAGAGACACATCATCCAACATGATGTTAAATCTCGCCGCCCTCCTCACGAGGTTATCCCTCACCAACCGACTGACATTCTCACGCTGAGTGATCAACTGACTAGCATTGAACTGCGCAACCACGCTCTTCAACACCTCGTTCACAATCGATGGCAGCACTCGCTCATCATAGTCGGTTCCAAGTGTCCTGTAGATCTGCGGTAGAGCATCGACGCGTGGTCTCGAGAGCACACGGCAAGTTATGTTGACCATCTGCAAGTCCTTGGTGCCGGTGAGGGAGGCGACATTGCGGGGCTTCGCGCGGACGTCGTAGGTGATAGGTGTCTCGAACCAGGGAAGGCGGAAGTGGGTTCCTTCGCTGTAGATCTCCTTCTGCACGCCACCTATCCTGGTGTATTTGATTGCTCGATGACCTCCGTCCACTGCAGGTCTATTAGCATTGTCCCATCCTGAGTCCAACCTCAAGTGTGGTCTTGAAGCTTCCTTTGGCGTGACGAACCGTTGAAGAGCGCGTTGTTTGCGAGGTATATGCCACCGCCAATCAAGAAGATGGCTCCGAGTCCACCGAATGTACCCTTGGGTGGTCCGCCGCCGCCGCCAAATCTCGAGGTCCGTCGCGTGAGTTCATTCTGGATGCGCTGCCAGGCTTCCTTCGGGTCGGGAGCAGACATGTCGGCGTGTGAGGATCGGAAATCGGATAGGATGGCGATGGCGATGTTGTCGTAGTGGTGAGGTCGACGAAAGAAATCACGGCGAAACATGAGCTCCGACTTGCAGGGATGATGCTCTTGCCAAGCAAGAACCCCAGGTGTGGGTCGCCGCTTCCTTGCGCTTCGCCATGTAGCCTAAGATGTAGCTTTTTATTCTTACGACTGATTAAATGTTTGGATTCTGGCGGAGACAGGCGTGATGTGATAGCGAATGTTTCTATTTCACCTTGGTGGACATGCTCCGAAACAGTGGTTCACGGCTGCGGTATCCGCCTGGCGCACGGATCATCAAGCCAATCAATGTCGGAGAGTGCATATTGCTTAAGCACAGCTGTCCAAAAGCTCCCATCCAACCTTGTCATAATTTATATTCTGCGAGTTGACTTGACGTCGCACTCGTCTGCTACTCCCCGGTGATACCCTTTCTTTACTATTTTCTGCAATCCTGTGATCGGATCCATTGACCTGGTCGGCATTCATTGTCGCGTGGCAGCTTTGTGTGACGGAGCTCCAGCTATTGAGGTAGAGTGCGGGCAACCTTCAGCGCACAGCCAGTCTGTCCTAACAATGACAAGGTACAATTGGGCTAACTGTAACCTGAACCTCTGATTTCAACATATATCCTACCAACGTTTCATTACGACATACCCAGCGCATTCGCGCCCCGCCACGATGCATGTCACCGCGCGAACCCTGAAGACCATCGCCTGGTCCACCCTTGCATTTTCAACCGCCCGCGCGCAATACATAATAGACAATCTGAGCTTTGGTCAGAAAGATGGCCAACCCATATCGCCCAACCTTCGCGCAATCCCACACTATGATGCGAAAGGTCTCGGATGGGACATTGAGATACTGTCCGACCGCGCCGTCCTCACACCACCGTGGCCCGGTAACAGACGCGGAGCCTTGTGGAGCGAGGACCCATTGCATCATGCCGGCGACTGGTCCGCAGAATTGCACTTCCGCGCATCAGGCATAGAGCGGGGTGGTGGCAACCTGCAGCTGTGGTATACGAGGGAGTCGCAGAAGAACGAGCTACCGGCGAGCTTGTACACAGCGCCCAAGTTTGATGGCTTGGTGTTGGTTGTCGATCAATACGAGGGGCGGGGAGGATCGGTGCGTGGGTTCTTGAATGCTGGAGACATCGATTTCAAAGCGCATCATGATCTAGATCAGTTGGCTTTTGGGCAATGCAACTATGCGTATAGGAATTTGGGACGCTTGAGCGTATTGAAGATACAACAAGCGAATGGCAAATTCGAAGTCACTGTGGACGGTTCGCCCTGTTTCTCCACAGACAAGGTAAGGCTTTACATCAAATTTCACCGTACACAAGCTAACAAAGCGTTCACAGGTCAGGCTCCCGGAAGGCTACCACTTCGGTATAACTGCATCCTCAGCCGAGAACCCAGATTCCTTCGAAGTCCACAAATTCCTCGTCTCCACCACAAATGCATACACCCGCGAAGAGCCCGGCTCTCACAATCAATACCAAGCTGCCCAGAATCCCAATCAACAGCAGCAGCAGCAAGACCAGAACCAACAGCAAAAGGTCCAACCCCCTCCCCGCGTCCATGGCAACTGGCTCCAGCGCACCCAAGAGCAGAACAAACCCATCGACCCCAACATCCCGCAAATGGTTGAAGACGTCTTTGCCGCAAACATCAAATCGCAACAAGATCAGTTCGCGGATCTGCACAACCGGCTGCAAGTCATCAACCATAAGATTGATGGGCTGTACGATTTGCTTGAGAAAATAGCCGCGGATAATGATGCGCGGTTTGACCAGCTTATGGGTCGCATTACACCAATGCACGACCAGATCTCGGCGACGATGCGCAATGTGGAGAAGGTAGAGCGGACGACTATGGAGACGCTGAGAGACTTGGAGAGCAAGGATTTCAAAGATCTGCTGAACTCGGTGCATCAGTCTATTCAACAAGGGCATAGTGCGCTGAGCAACAACATCCCTGCAGCGATCACGGATAGTAAGTCACTTCGATTAACGAAAGTGTGGGTAGTACTGACAGTATGACAGTCGTCGATAAGAGCAGACCCAGTTTGACATCCTTCCTCTTTATTGCTGTTGCAGTGCAGATCATGGTTGTGGGTGCCTACGCGTTGTACAAGAAGAGGAGGGGCAATGCGCCGAAGAAGTATCTATGAAAGTGTCCGGTTCCGTGTTCTTTTGTTTATGATTTGATGTGGCTAGATAGAGGGTTTGTATCATAGGTCTAGCTGCGCAGTACCTGTGGCATATATGGCGTTTGGGCGGTATCGCACCGTGGGTGAGAGTTGTTGCGTTTGGTGCCTGGCGCAGTAGTACATACAAATTCGGTCTTGAATATCAATACAACGAATTAAAAACAATCATGTCTTTCACTATGTTGATGAAGCCGTCAACGATCATTCATCCTCTTACACATCATCGTAGTAAACTGTCATCGCTGCCTCAACCCTACAGCTTCCCCTCACCCTTAATAACATCTCTAACCAACTTCAACCCCTCCACCGCAAACCTCACCTACACCACAGTTAGTCCCCAACACAATAACGAAATCACTCTCGCACACTTACCATATTCCCCTCCCTGTCCCCACCCAACCCCGTACTCAACTCCCTCACCTCCGTCCCCTTCTCCCCCGCCACCGCAAGCGCGACATACCCCGGGTCCCTATATCTCGCCGTCCCCTTGACGCCACCTCCTGGTCCCGCCGTCCCGCTCTCACTCACCGTCCACGTGCTCCCCAGCGTCTTCCTCGTATGCTCCGCCAACCCTTTTACAATATCCGTCGTAGGCCCAGCGTAATTCTCAATGTCCTGGGACGTCCAGCCTCCAAATGCGACTCGCGCTTCTAGCGTGTAGAGAGTGAGGCCGCCGCGGTAGTAAGATGAGGCGCCTGGGAAGGAGAGGAGCGTTGCGGAGATGAGGCCACCTGCTGCCTGTGGGGTAGGTAGTTAGATGTGGGGTGGATTTATGGTAGAGTGGATGTGGGTGAAAGTGGGGGATGTACGGTTTCGGCAACTGAGATTGTTTCCTTGCGCTCTTTGAGAAGGGAAGCTACTTCTTGGATGATTTCGCGGAGCTCGGGTGGTGGGAAGGGGGATGTCATTGTGTTAATTAGTGACGTTGCGGCTGAGATAAGGGTTGTTGAAACTAGGGTATATAGAGGTGCTAGAAGGATAAGTTAAAGAAATAGGTAGGAAAGAGCTCTTGTGATATGAGAAAGAGCGATACGGAATTCCACGAGGGCTATTTGTAAGGTGGACGTCGGGAGATGACGCGATGTGGGTTAGCTTCCGCTGGAGTGCAGTAGTCGTTCTCCACTCTCCTGCATCGATTGTGGCACTCAAGCTGCAGGTGAAATAACAGTGTGAGGGGTGGCTGGTTAGAGCATAAGTATGCTGTGAAACATGATTGGTTGTTGCTGTTAAGTGTGTTAAGCTCACGGCAGTAGATCGCAATCAAATGGTTTGTTATATATTTAAGATTGATTGTTCGTGTGAAGATTGGGAGAGCGTACTCAATCGCCTGAGGTGACCAACCTAGCCGCCGCCTTTCGAATTTGAGGCGATGTTTTCCAAGACCATGTGACGCCGGATAAGACATAGAAACGACAATCAACCGCCATGAAAGAAATACGCCTAACCAACGCCGTTCGCTAGTTCATGAGCGTCGGGTATCATAAGGGAATGTGTATATTCAAGGAATGCTTGAGTGGGAGCGCATAATCGCGGCTAGCATCGCAACCCTTCGGCATTTGTGCGATGAGTCAAGGCACGTAAGACCAGTCGACCAAAAACAGTTCGACAGTCCCGCCACGTTGAATACAGTCGCGATCTAGCCAGCCACCGCGCGAAAGACTATGATTGTGTCGGGTCCTGCAAGGGATGTGGTGTATCTACGGGGAAAGTTGTGGCGGGACTCACGTGCTGTGAGCTTTCTGGCGAGTTGTTCTTGGAGCTCGCAGGACTGGTTGTGGGCGATCGGGAGACTATGTAGAGTTTAGGAAACGAGTTGAAGAGCAGCCGTTTCCAGTATGCTGTGGATGGTAGGCCGACGTTCGCGAGGGATGACTTTAGTGCAAGCTTGTCGCGGTTGCGCTCGAGATCCTCAGGCAAGAGCAGGTCTTCGGTGCGAATTTCTAGTCGACTGTTGCCTCGAGGAATGTCCTTCTGGGTTACCCGCGTAAAAGGTAGTTGTGGGTCTATAGAGGCCGCCCTTTGTTAGCGAAACCCCACGCAGCGGTAGAATTTCCGACTTACCAGAATCCAGCTCGCGACATAGGTCGCGCTGTGTGGAAACCTCGAGGGCTTTGCAGCCCGAGCGATATTTGTAGACGAGGATACTGGAATCATCCTCTTCATCGAGCCCAAAGAGGGTGCTAGCTTTGCTGGTCTGACTTGAGCCCGTACCGCCTGTCGAGCTGGATGTCCAGGTCATACTGGGGTTTGTGTCCGCCAGATCGACGGTGAGGCTGAGACGGAGTTACGTAGGGCTGTTGGTGGACGGTCGAGAATGTGCGATGTTTGCGAGCCACGAGCTTTGGTAGTTGGGGCTTTGTATAGGGAAGGGCAACGCATGCAGCGCGCGTCTGGTGATGTGAAGGCGCTGAGGTGGAGTGAGGCCTCGGTCCTCAAGGAACGTTGAGCCCAACGTCACACCTGTGCTGCGCCACAGGAAGTATGGCGCAGGCCGGCATCGGCCGAGGCAAGCTGATTGGCCTGAATGCTGGGGATGCGATTGGCTACACGCCTTCACTCAAAGAGGTCTGATGCTAATGCTACCCTACCAGTTTGCATTGCACAAGATCGTGCCTCGCGCTGTGCTTGCCGGCGATAGACGCGCCCGAAGCGATTAGAAATGCGTCATTTGTGATACAACGACGTGCAAACTTGAAGGATCGTCGAACATAATACCATTGCCCTGCGCAATCATCATTGGATAAAACGGTAGGGACAAGGATGGTTCTCGTGTCCGTACGGACAATACAGGTGACTGGCAGACGGGTTTGCGCTTGATTTTCAAGCAAACTAGCTGTTCGCTGCCCACAGAAGACATCACATGGCAGGCGTCATCTGGACTGCGGCGAGCTTGCGGCATGCATTAGCTGCGGTTGTAGCCGTAGCATCAAGGCTGCCGCCGTTTGCGCCGTTTGATAACGCCAATCTTCAACGTTTGTAGAGGACACTGAGCGGGTCTCTGTGCAGCCGTGGTTTGCGCCTGAAAGTGTCCAAGTGGTATGTTTACCCCAGATCGGTCGGGCGAAGGATCGGCTGCGGGAGCGGGCTGATCTCATCACCTTCTGTGCGTGACACAGACCGCATGCGCCCCTGATTGCCCGTGGAGCTCCAGAATAATTCGCAAGAGTGGACTTGTACTGAAGCAGCAGCAACGGCTGCAGTTGTAACAGGAAACGAGGTGTGAGGCGGAGCAGTGGCACACTCGACGAGTCATCGCGCCGACGAATCAGGGGCGCATTTCCAGTAAGTTCGGCCATTTTGGGCGATCATTCAGCCACTCCCGCATCGGCAACCCACACCCTCACCACGCGCAACATCATGAGGCTCAGGCCTTAAAACTGCCAGGCTATCCCCTAGCCTTGCGCACGCAGAAGTGCCGCATCATATCGCAGCTCCGCGTCGCCTGTCGATCCATTCCTTCAACCACGGTCCACTGCTGCTACAAATCTGGCGCTAATCCACCACCTCCATCATGCAGGCGACGCTCGCTCCTCCCGTCGACTCGCCGCGGGCGCTCTCGATTATGACAACTGGCACCTCGGCTTCGGCGGCGGATAGGACAGGACATACGTGGAGCGTGTCGGTGACAGAGGAGAACTGTTGGGAGGATCTTATATTGACCTTAGGTACGTACACGGACGTTTGGCATGACACCTGTTTGCTAGCTGCCGCTCTTTTCCCGTTGGTGGCTCAGTGCCTCCGCGATCGCATCTTGGCTGGGCGCATACATCAGAGAATGGCAGGAGCGGACAACAGCATGAGGTCGCTGTTGCCTGGGATGAAGCAACATTCCTGAACGAATGCTAACACTTTGACAGATGGCGGTGGCATACGAGGCTACGCGAGCCTAATAATCCTCCAACGTCTCATGCACGAGATTGCCGAATGCGAACGACGACTGATAGAAGAAGAGGGTCCTGTACCCGGTTCGAAAAGGCTCACGTTCAACGAAGACGAGCTGCTGCCATGCCACTACTTCGATTATATGTACGGAACAAGCACAGGCGGTCTTATATCGGTCATGCTAGCGCGGCTACGCATGTCGGTCCCACAATGTTTGGAGATCTACCGCCAAGTAGGAGATGACCTCTTTGGGCACCGCAGAAACACGCTCCCGTTGGCTACAAAATATCACCACAAGCCCCTTGAGAAGGCGGTAAAAACGATTGTGAGACAATACTGCAAACACCACGAGAGCTGCGAGGGCGATGATTGGTATGTATTAAATTATGGTTGATGGAAAAAAGCAGGGCATTGTCATAGGTGCGTTCGGCAGTGTTACCCCAAGATATGCTATACAACCTCAGACTATGTGTGGCTACTGGATCCACAGTCTCACATTTTCTGCTAATGTACGGTATTTCTTACGGTGACATTGAGGAGGACGCACATGCGAGAGTGCCCAGCTTCCACTTTGTTCAGTGCGCCAGATGAAATCAGTACTAATCCGTGTATAGGCATCCATGGAATGTTGATGAAGTTAAGCCTGAGAGTAGCTCGCTAGCTTCTAGCATGACTGGTCATACAGAAAGAATCTGTCAGTCGTAAGTAATGCCCTTCGGAAGTGTACCAGCCATATCAAAATTTGAGTACACCTTGTGTCACCACAGGATAGGTGGTGCTGAGGCCAAACGCACAGAACAGTCACCTTGCCCACCAGGAGGTGAGCTAATCTACCTAAAATCTATACTAACCTCAAGCAGGATATGCCTGACCGCTACCCACTCTGGCATGATTGACGAAGCTTACTTGCTACGGACCTATGACCATCGCTACGATCCAGACGTTGCCCCTGTGTGGGTAACGCCTTACAACGAGGGCGCCGATAAGCTCAGAATATGGCAAGTTACACGTGCTACTTCAGCAGCACCGTTCTTTTTTAAGATGCTTGAAGCGGATTTCGGCGACAAAAACAAAACTGGTTTCAAAGACGGAGGAATCCGGGAGAATAACCCTTCATATGCAGCTTACAGTGAACATGCTTCGTTGAAGGGAGATGAGCACGAACCTGCTTTACTTCTGTCCATCGGCACAGGAAGACCAAACACTGAAAACGACGGTTTCGCTTCTGTTTGGCCAGGACCTTTTGGGAAAGTCCCGTTACTGCAAAAATGGTCAGAGAAGTTCGCAGTTTTCAAGAATGTCTTGATCAAATACACCGAAGGTGAAGACAGGCATAAGATGATGCGCACGATTGCTCGTGGCGAGCACCGCTGGTACAAACGCTTGAATGTCGATGAAGGCCTGGAAGACATGGCGCTGGACAATTGGGACAAAGGAGTGTGGACGAATCCTGCCACTGGCGTTACGAAAGAGGTCGCTGGTGGTAAGTCGCTTTCCCGGATGGAGAATGTAACAAGAGCATATCTCGACAGGGAAAAAGCAAAGACGAAAGCCCCGCTTCTAGAGTATGCGCCGCCAAAAGTCATGCTACAACAAGTCGCAGAGAGGCTAGTAAGACATAGAAGATTGAGGGAAGCCACGAAGCACGATGACCTCCGCCGATGGCAGACACATATGGGCCAGTGGTTAACGGGTACTTTGCAAGAGGAGGATGGGATGGCAACCCCCAAACCCGCCACTGCACCCCAGTCACGGAGGTCAAGTGGACAAAAATCATCAGCGAATTCCCCGAAGCCCACACCTGTTGAGAGCCAGACTTCTGCTACTCTATCTGGATCACAACATACGGATAACCGTTCAAAGAAGCCATCCAATCAGGATTCACCAGTTAACATTCCCACAATTGTTACCTCTGAGCCTGCTGCGCCCTCAGCCGCCCAAGGAAAGCATTAAAATGTTGCGTTATTCATTTCAAGAACATGTACTTGAACGATTCAGCCCCTGGGCTTCCATGACACCCAGCAGGGTATCACACATCCAGGCAATACTAGGCATCGTCTTCAGCTCGTCCACGAAGTTGCGGTTGTATGTCTCCGCAATCTCTAGGCGGTGCGACACTGCCTGCTCGCTATTAGCTCTAGTCACCGCCGTCGTCTTCGATGCCGCCATCCTCCCTATCACCTCCCACCCCATATCACACACCGTATGCATGGTATTGCTATTTGTGGACCAACTGGCCAATTCGGCGGATAGGCCGGGGTCGATATGACTGATGTGTCGAGGTCGAGGTCGAGGTCGATTCGGATATCCCTCACTTACAAGGACGACTGAGATTCGTGAGCAGGAGTAGCAGGAGCAGGCGTCAGTTCGGGGCGACAACATACCTCTCCTGGTAAGAGCCGCAATGAGTTTTTTTTGATAGGCGACATGTTTGCAGTCGATGGATGGATTTAATCTGATCGAGGACTCAGTGTCGAGATGATGATATAGAGAGGTGCTGAAGGTAGCCATCACCCACCGGTGAACACCTCTTATTATCGCATCCTCCGCACTGTGTCCTCAGCCAGACTTCGTCCCAGATTTGACTTGCATATTGGATGGGTGGACCTTTAACTGCTCCTCACCTTCCAGCACGGATTCAGTGTTGCCTGTCCTCAACAACCGACCTCAAGATCGCAATCAGATGTACGCATGCACGTACACTTTTGCGTGTAGCATTCCCTTTCAGCATAGCGATTTGGTATAGCATTAGCGGCGTCGATTTAGTCCCTCTATTATGGAGCATGCGAAGAAACTACATGCAGGCGTTCTGAGGTTTTTCTTTCTTTCTGGGTCATAGGACTTTGATTTCCATGTACGCATAGCATCACCCTGCATTTCTGAGATACCATGTTCTTAGTTTTTCGCTGTCAATATTTGATATATGCTCGTATAATACCCTGTCATTTAGTTGAAGTTTTTCTACATAATGTTGGGTGGCACTTAGCGACTTAGGATTCGACATTGGATTTTGCGGAAACTCGGTCTGGGTCCTGCTGTGAGTTGGATGAGGTATACTAGGCTTCAACGCTCAATTTAATCTGCTTTGCTTTCACCAACATTTAACGGTGCAGAATGGGAAACTTGTCCTTTGAGTTCCTCTAGAAACCTTTATATTCCACTTTTATCATATACCGACGGGAGTTCTTTCACCAAAATACCAAACCAGCCACAGCCAAGTTGCTACGATGCCACAACACACCACCATAGAAACCGCATCAACTGCCCTTGTCTCTCTTCTTAAAGCCCTCATAATCCCATTTTCCCTATATTAATCCCAAACCAAAGACCCTGACGTCAACATCAACCTGACACCCCTCCCGACCCCCTTTCAGGATGTACAACATCCCATCTCAGACACAACCCACCTCAGGTACCTCCGCATCAAGCACATCTGTACAAGCTACACCGATGGAATCGTCTCCTTCACGCACTCTTCTCGATCCTTGTAGGAAGAGGCAAGTGGAGACGGAGGGGGAAGGGAGGATGAAGATGATATTCAGGGATGCGATGATGAAATGGCGGTTGCATAGCGGTTTGACAGGTGAAGAGCCATGGTGGAGGGAGTACTGTTGGGATTCTGATTTGGGGCGGCAGGGACAGAGTTTGGAGGAAGAGTTTAGGGAGGTGGGGGAGTGGCCAGATGGATGTGGACCTGGAGGAGAGGATGTGGGAGACGATGGTGTGGAAGACGACATTCTGAGAGATGATATAGTGGAAGACAATAGTGTGGACGACGATGGTGAAGTTTGCGCTGGAGGAAGTCAAAATACTCAGGCAAATGGGGTGAAAGCTGGTCAGTGGGAGGTGAAAGAGGAGAGCAACGATGAATTGAAGAATGAATGGGTGGCTGTCATGCCGGAGCAAGAGTGTAAGTGCAATCAGTCTTAAATGGGGAAGTGGTGACGCAGGTGTTTCTATCCTGCCTCTTGTTATCTCGTACCTATTGGGAGAGAATTCTAATGGAATCATCCAAACTGAATCTCCCTGCGGGTGCATGGAGCCTTGCATCTGTCTCAGAATTTTCACGCTGTGATAACGGCCTGAGGCATGAGATATATCCTGCAGGCCTATAACACGACAAGCGGAAGCAACATGCATGAGTTTCAGCTTTCATTGCATACAAATTTTCTATACCTGAGACAAAGGTCTATCCCCACACACCTTCGCTCTCCTTATCCAGTATCAGGACACTGGTTGCTGCACAGATCACTTTCACAGTTTAACCGAAGATACGGATAGCTATATATCTCGCTCTGACACCAAGTCCCAAAGCCGCTCGAAACAACCCCCTGGACTCACTTGTTCAGTGTGAATGGATATAGATAGCAAGACAGCTTACCATAAGATATGCCGACACCACCACTCTGCTCCTCCACATCAAGCTTCCCATTGTGAGGCCAAACCGTTCAACCAGGCAGTAAAGGCAGCATGCAAAAACAAGACGGAAAACGCGTCCACCCAAATATATAAGCCACCACACGCTTTTACTTTACACGGCACAAACAGCCATCCTATCTCCGCATTTTCTCTCCCTCCCAAAAAGGGCTGAGCCACAAGTGGATGGCTTCACAAACCGACGTCCGCTGTCGGCCTTTCAAAAGCAACTGCAAAGGCCAGAGCGAGACATACACCTCGCCTCCTTATCGCCACATCACGAAAACAGCCGGACACAGGACCCATGCTTTGACGAAGTCGTGCCCTTCGCCTTATAGCCAGTGACATGGTGTACACACACCCAACAAGAATCCCCGTTCAACACCACACATTCGCGAACCTCACATTGCGAGAATCTCCACAGGAGGCTCGTTCCCTGACGATCTACTCTACCCGCCACACTCGCTCGCCCATATAGACTCTACACCGGCGTGCTCCATCCCAATCTCACCCACCACTGACATCATACCAACCTCGTCTCACCGTAAACTCGGCTTCAATCCACCCGAGCCCATGACAGCACAGCAATGCCTAGCACAGCACATCTGTTGGCCCGGCACACCTGCCTCCCCTACCCTACCCTATCCTCGACAATGTAGCTACGATAACCCACCCGGCACAACCACCGGCAGAAAGAGGCTTGCTCGCTGACACGCGCTCCGCCGGCATCCAATCCAGTGCGGCGCGCGCCCCCCTCGACATGGTGGTCACGGGAGCGGCCCGCCACGACAGGCCACGACAGGCCACGACACGACACGCAGCGGGCTGCAGGCGCCAAGAGCGAGACGGTGGTGGTCAGGGTGGTGGTCAGGGTGGTGGGGGCACCTCATCGTGGGGGATGCACGAATGCAACCCGGGGCCGCGATTGCGAACAGCCGTGACTAAACAAAGAGTCAAATTCTTTCGTTGTGTGATTATCAAGCGCGACGATGCAGATGCAATGCCATGCCATGCCATGCTATGCTATGCCATGCCGAATGCGCTGTGCCGTGCCGTGCCGTGTCCACCCGTCCGTCCATCTATCAATGCATTTGTCTATCAATCCATCGCGTGTGCCTCTTTCCTCCCAACCCAGGGTATCTTTAGTCTATCTATGTACGAGGAGCACCAGGCCACTCTGCCGTAAGCCGTCCGTAAGCCCAGTGCAACGTGTATGCCGATGAGTAAGTAGCGTGCAAGAGCAAGCAAGACGCTGCGAGACGCGCTTGCCGCAGAAACAAAGAAAAGCAAAGACAAATAACTCCGCAACTCCGGAGCGAGGCGCGTGAAACGAGACATGGTTGGAGAAAACAAAGCCCTCAACCCTAGAGGGTGAAGAAAACCAACAGCTAACGCCGAGCGATCTGCCATTTCCCTGGGAGTCGAGACGGGGACGGCCGCTGTTGGACTGGGAAAGGCGGGCGCTGTGCGTTGTTGTGGCGTGTGTGTGCGAGCACGCGTGATTGCTCCGCTTAACCCTGGTGCTGCACTGCAACGTGCGAGCCTGGTCTGGGGAGCTGCGTCAAAGGCCGTGATTCGTGAAGCTAACGCCTTGGGAGACGTGTGCAGCATGCAATATACGTTGGACGAATGCGGGAGCTCGTGTCCCTATGCTTATGCGTGAAATGGCTGCAGCGAATGCATGGAATGGCTGAGTGCATCGCGCGATTAGGGCGGATCGCAGGAGTAGAACGCCGTCAAGGCTCGTAGTAGCGTTCCGAATCGCTCAGGATGGCATGCGGATCTTCCTGTGGTAATTCATCGATAATGTCTGTTGTGCGGGGTCCCGTGTATCTCCTGCAAGCCAAGGTTAGCAACAGTTGCTGATAGGGATGAGATAACTTACTTGCGTGCCCCTGCGTACCACCAAATCATGCTGAAGAAACCAATGAAACCGGCTACGCAGATCGCGTAATTCATATTTGTAGCTGTGACTGGCCTTACCGTGGGGAAGAACAAGATCACGCTGATGAAGCACACCCACGTAACAGCAATCGCGTTGACTGGCTTGCTCCACCGGCCCATGGTGAATGGCCCTGGGTGGAATTGAACCTTGCCTTCGTACCATCTGTGGGCGACGATGACGGCGATGTAGCTGATATCGAGCGCTGGGGCCGTGATGTTGAAGATGCTCAGGATGGTCAAGGTGCTTCCAATGCCAATCATGTTGAGGCAGCTGCAGAAGATCACGACGAGCCAAACGGCATTGATGGGCGTGTCCGTGACGTTGTTTACCTTTGCCCAGAAACTGTCTCACATCAGCCTTGCGCTCACCGATCAAAATAGGGCTGCAACTTACTCCGAAAACGGGAAGGCAGCGTCACGAGCAAAAGCCCAGGCCATCCTCGAGTTTGCCAACATTGCAGAACAACCAGTGAAAAACTGAACTAGGATGACGAAGAACCACATGACCGTCCCTCCGGTCTTGCCACCTGCGTTTAGGAAGATTTGTGCAACGGGGAGTCCGGTTGGCGTAGCCATGATTCCGTCGTAGTCTGACATGCAGAAGCAGAAGGTGACCGTGAGCATCCAGCCGACTACTCCAGACACGAGGATGGCAGCCCTAATGGCGACGGGGCCTCGAATGGCGGCATCGTGCGTTTCCTCCGACATGCTGTGGAACCGACGTTAGCGAGGCTGACATGCAAACGTGTTGATAGACTCACTGCGTGGTACCATCATAATCCGTCATAGTCCATGCAACCGAGAGGAAACTGCTGATGTTAGACTTGCATACCGACGTGGTGGCAAGAAAACGAACCCTAATAGGAAGGAGAATCCCTTGCTGCCCCAGCCAGAACCATCTGTGAATTCTGTGAAGACCCATTTGGCGCTTTGTTTTTCGGGAGTGAGGACGAGCAGAGCAATGCAAATAGCAATCGACGCAAGGACTGCCAGACGATTAGCTTAGCTTTGTTGGAATGGAAGAGGCGCTCACTGTTGATGGGAGCGAACCACAAAATGACCTTGTGAAGCCATAGAGTAGGAAAAGAGCAGATGGTGCCAAACAAACACAAGATGAGGATCGCAAGCAAGACTGTTTGTACTGCCGTCCTGCATGATGTCAGTTTTGATAAAACGGCCGATGAGTCAATCTAAACTTACGGGGCAAATTTGGGAAGGCCGTCGCTGCCCTCAATGGAGTGCATAACCGCCGTCGCCAGAATCATCTGGGAAATCGTGTATGCAAGACTTGCCACGCCGCCAGCTTGACCTAGAAAGTTGCACCAACCAACAATCCACGCCCACGGTGCAACACGGTCCTTGGGAACTACGTGTTTTGTAACATAGTACATTCCTCCTGCGGTAGGATATGCCGAAACCAATTCAGCAACTGCGTAAATATTAGCGTCATATCTTGTCGCATGCATCGGAAGACGCACCTGAACTGGCTATGCAGTAGGCCATGATACTGCCAATCATCCAGGCCCAGACAGCGGTAGCTGGTCCTCCAGAGCCGACTGGACTGCCAAAGGTTGCGGGCACGGAACCCAGCACGCCCAAGATGGAAATGGCGTAGGATACTGTTGACCATCTTGAAAAATGCCGTTGGAGGACCTTTTGCTGTTAACGAAATTGCGAAAAGGAATGAGCGAGGACGTACTGGGGTGTATCCAATGCGTGTGAGCAGACGATCGTCGTCGTCGGCGATGGTTGCCATGTTGTGGGCGCTGGGAGCGTGGTGCGAGGGCTCTGCGCCCTTTGACGATTTTGATGCAATGGATGGAGCGGACTGTGCGGGCTTGCCTTGGACGGACGGGTTGCCCGAATAGGAGTCTGTCTTTGCGTCTGAGCCCATGTTGACGACGAGGTTCAAGTCAAGTGCACAACATGGAAAGGAGAGGGAGGGCGCAGAGTATTAAGAAGGGTGCAATAAAGGATGTGGGGCGCTGGGGAGGAATAGCAGAGGATTGACAGAGCTGGCGTGGGCAGGGTCGTCTCAGGACTGGTGCTGAAAAGGGAAGGGATAGGGCCAGTCTTTGAAGGCCGCTCACGGATATGGAGTCCACATTATTGCAGGTTGCCGATTGGGATCCCCACGACAGGCCAACGGATCCAACAGAAACGAGCAGGGAAACGAGATGGCAACAGCACTCACCTGCTGCCAGTCGGTCAGGGAAACGGGGCCTCTAGGCCATGATGACAGGGCTAGCGGATCGAACATGCAGAGGGACCGCTGTGGGGGGGACGCCGGGGCAGAGCCTGCAGCAGAGGCTAGGACGCCAGAGAGAGGCAGTGGGAGAGGTTGTACATGGCGTGCGGCCGCGGTACTGTCATTTGCGGGCTCGACGAGGCCCTGGCCGCGGTCGTGGGCACGGGTGTCGATGCAACTACTGAGATGCCAAGCTCGAGCGCCCAAACAGCCGCCGGCGTGCCACGCTGCCGGGCCGACTGGCGCTACCACCTCTGCCTTTGTTTGCCTGCCTGCTGCCTCTCCGCCGCGCGAGTTGGCTCTGGACGGCCACCCTCTGCCTCGTCGTCTGCCTGGCGCCGCTGGACGCCTCGCATGCCGCCTGGCCATGCCGCGCGCGAAATTTGCGCGCAGTGCCGTGCCGCGCTGCGTCGGCGCAATGACGCAGCCCATCGCGACTCAGCAGCGTCGCCGGATCACCAGAGACCCCTGGCCGCTTCATCCAGGCGGTGAGGGAGTCCGTCGCCGGTGCCACCTCCCCCGAAGCACTACGCCGAAGATCATGGCATGGGACGACTTTGGGACGGACGGGCCGCCCTGATTCCTGTCTGAGGTCATGGCAGGCCGATCGATTGATTGCGCTGCAGGTACCCTCGACGGCCGTTTGAAAACACCCAGTCAACAAACGCCGGTACATATATCTATCGCCGTCGACCACGCCGCACCGCGTCCACCTCGTCCTCGCTGCGGGTTGGCACACCTCCACCCTTCGCATCCAGAAAGCGGACATTAGCCGACTCTGAACTGCGCGCATCACTTGCCACGAAGCTACTCTTCTCCTCGCCGTCCTGCCGGGTTGAATGCCCTGGTCAAGCGACGGTAATCACGGCTATCAAGCTCAAAGCTGGTGAACGCCGCACTGGGTTCTCTCGTGTTCGGTGCAGCATGGCTCCTCCGGCTAGAGCACGCCTCTCCCGGCTGCACTCCTTTACAGTCACAGATATGCAGGGCACTTGCAGTCCAACATGCCTCCGCCGCACTTTTATATAGCTGCAGTTGTTTGTATGCGGCAAAGCCGACCGAGCTGCACGTCTCGCACCACTTCGCTGCAACATCCGAGTGGAACCAACAACAGACCCAACCGTGGACCCTTTGCGCTTGTCCAACTCTGCACGTGTTGCTCGTATCTACCTGTTCCAGATGCCCACAACAACAACAACAACCACAACATCAAAAATCGCTTCCGGCCGCGTGGAGAGCTTACCAATGCTTCCAATTCACCAAGCTGAACGACAGAGTGCGGTGGCCCACAGTCCTGAACGAAATGGGTACCCACACGGAGAAACTCCCTCTTCCAACGTGCCGTGGAAAACTTTCTCTTCGCTTCAACTCCTGCATGCTCGACTCCTTCCCGAAGCTGTACGCGCCACCGTTGGGCTCCTGAAAGAGGCAGGTAATGGATTCCCTGCCTAATATGCAATCGTCCATCGTCAAGTGTGAAACTTGCGCGCCGCGATCTCCCATCCGCATAGGCGCAGCCGAGGTGGCCCAGTGCTAGCTAGTCATGGCTATACCTGGACCAGCCAAGTACCTCACCCTCGGAAAATATTTGGGACCACTGGATTCGGCCCACCGGGCTTGTTGGCCACGGTTCCTGATCCGTCAACGTTCCGGGTAATCTTCCAGAAGGTCTCTGGCTCCCTCGCGTGGCTCTTCGGCGGCGCTACCACTACCATTATCGATAACCCGTGCCTCATCAAACAATTACTGACTAAGATGGCAAGATTGATGGGCGTTCATCATCGTCTTTTCCTGCCTCTCTCCACTCTTGCGACAGGAGCATCTTTATTCTAAGTATTCTTTTCGTCTACACTGCTTCCTAAACTCATGCTTCGTTTCATCCTATGATTTTCTGATTAATGCCACCTTTATCACAGACGCTCCCGCGCTCCTGCTCCATCAGAACCTATCAAACACATCGTCCCCGCCGTTTCACTAGTTCTCGACGTGCACGTGGCTCTTGGACCATTGCCAGATCCTCGTTGTCGAGCTGGATCCGGGTATCACTCCGGCAGCTGCACCCGGTTCGGTCGCCGTAGGGCTGACCAATTCGAATGCAGGGACCAAGGATCTGTCTTACGTACGGCCATGGATACCCAGCACGGCCATGGAGCCCCTTGGCAGGACTAAATGCTGTGGAAACCGAATTAAACGAGTCTTAGTCTTAGGCCTAACAGTTACACGTCGCATATCCATGCCCCAAATGAGCTCAAACGGTCAAAACCATGCAGTATGCACAGATGGCCTGCCTGACGCTCTCTAACATGCACAGCATGCTGCAGCTACCAGGATGAGAGTCCCTGTGTGGATCGATGTAACACCCGGCCACAGAGTAAATTCCCTATTGAAGCATATCGGTACAGTAAGACGGCAGATGAAGACATTCCAGGTACTCACAACCGCAAGCACCACATGGTCTTGAACTACTTGCGTCTTCAACTGGCAGTTCATTCTCCAACACGGAATATGTCACTCCGACGATTTCGTGGGACGGCATATTTCCCACCGCCACTACGAAGCCCACACTAACGGATCGACAGCTAACTAATGCATCTGCATTGTCAAAGAGAGCTTTGCGCACACGTTGCCTGTTTTGATTTTACAGCGTCGACCAGAGGTCGGAGACATTACATGACTAGCTAGCTCTACCGGAGTCATAAGCCACAACCACGACAAGACAGGCCTAAGATCACAATACGAAGGGCTCACCAAGAAAGACAGTGACATCATAAGAGCGGTATACTCAAAACCAGCGACGTTTCCGTCCCAAAATATATCAACCTTATCACATACCCTCATGGTACAGCATTTGAACATCTGAGTAATTTGTGGAGCCAAGCGGTGAGGCCCTACGTTCAAGCGGTGAGCCGACAACCGCACATCATCGATGCCACACTGCAAAAATCTTGGAAGAAGCACGCCTTTATAGCAGCCATCACCGATGAGTCAATATTGTATGCCTCTCGAGAGCAGCGGTGAGTCTACAAAGTCCCATCCCAGGCAAGCTGCTACACAGAGAGGGAGAACACGTGGGAACCGCAGGACAGGCATAGACCAATTACAAATATACATTCATATCGTTTTTAGAACCCGTGGATATATATCCGTCTGGATGTCTACAAACGAACCGGCAAATTACGATCCACATTAGAGATGTCACCAGATACCATGGCCAAGCCGTATGGTTTCATTTACCGCCTCACTTCAAATGTTCGCATGACCTGAAATATGTAGCAGCCAGCGATCTCTCCATCGCTACAATTGCCCCACGTTAATACTTCTCTTAGAATCCAACATGGTAACTTTTCCGAAGGCGACGGCTTCACATACGCATACCGCCCATCATGCATACACACGTGAAATTCTCGAGGAAAGCTCCTGTCGGAATATCATGATATGCAACACTGTAGCTCTAAACAGACATCGTGTGAGACGTGAAAATATCGTTGTTCACTGGGTACACACATCTCTGCGCTCTCTACATGTTCGCTTCATCTCTACTCCATCGCAATAGTCACGCACACGCTCTTCTCTCCCGTTACCTTCCCAACCTACTAGTTCTCTAATCTACTCATCCTCATCTACTCACACATTCTGACCGACGAACATTTCTGTCTTCTCTCCCCACCTACCTTTCCAGTCTAAAAACGTCCACTGCAAGATACTACCCACGGTTCTTGCGAGCGTCCGGATGGACTCTGGGCTAAGATAGATAGACGTCGACATGTTTCAAAGAGACAGAATAGAACACGTTATACCTTGTATCCACATCAGTATCAGGTCACACACACACACACACACACACGTGATGTCACAAGTCTACCTGCCTGCCCAACTACGTGAGAGTCTACGTCAGTAACCAAAAGTAAACATCACCCCAAGGAATAGCCAGAGAGATTGTGCTACGATCTCGTGTCATCCATCCAGATACTCTTGCATCATCCAGCGTAGTCGCATTTCTTCTACCCCCACACAAGCTTGGTTAAAAGCACAACGATAGACTTGGAACAGAAGAATAAGAAAACATTCATCATTTACCAAACTATCCATTCATCCATATCCGTCCGTCTGTCTGCCTGCGTCTGCGGGGGAATCAAAACTACCGATACCACATCTACCTTATCATGGAACAAACAACCAACCTACCAACCATCCCGTCGTGAATTACCACGAAGTGAAAAGAAAAGAAAAAGGAGAAACGCCACTTGCCCACTCCTCACTCCCTACTCTCATTTCAGAGCTGAAGGACGAGGATCCACACGCGCACCGCATGTTTGCTCGCCCCGCTTTGTTATCCCGTGTCCACGCGTACGCATTTTCCTTCCATCAGGCTCTAAACCAAATCCGAGATCTCGGGAAAAAAGAAGTGGCCCCTTATACCGTCCTAATATGGACTATTCACGATATCGTTTCGTCCAAGGTAACTTCCCCTCTGCTTCCTGGGCGTTCCCACACGCGTCGCCATCGCAATGCTCTCGCGCGTAGGCTTCTGCAGCGCCCGCTTAGCAACCATATCGACCTCGTTCGGCAGCGCGACAATGATGCCCTTGTCGCTGCCAAACTTGAAGTTGTCTGCTTTGACCTCTTCCGCGTACCGCTTGATGTTGTATGGATCCCTGCGGTTCGCAAGCACCTTCTTCAAGCTCCAAGTGACGATGAAGGGACCCGTTGCCGTGATGATGGTCGTCTCCTCTGAGTCGAGACCCGTGTTGAAGCGCGCAGGCGTGAAGGAGATGGGTGCGCGGGTTTCGTGCTGGAATTGGGCAACGTGCGCGGGGGTCAGGGCTAGGCGGCGCGGTTGCGGCTTGTCGTCTTTGGCGAAAGATTTCTCGAAGCCAAGTTTGCCATCGTTCTTGCCTCCCTTTTGGAGGGCATCGATGAGAAGGAGATATGTGCGCGTCGTGGCGAGTACCCAGCGACCGTCGGCTGAAACGTCCATACCAATAATGGGGTCGCCGAGGGCGGGGATCAGAGTCTTTGCGTTGATGCCCAGGCGATCGTAGAGGCGGATGTCGCCCTTCTCCGAGGCTACAGCGATGTGGCCCTTTTCGGTCGTCGCGGCTGCAGAGAAAGCGTTCTTTGTGGTGTATTGTTTGTACTGATCGTCAACAAGCTTGTGACCTGCCAGGCGAGGATCGATGCGATACAAGGCGTTGCCGGACAGACCTAGGAAAGTCTGTTCACCACTCATCTGAGCAAATTTCTAGATTGCAATTAGCTACACAAACTTAGATGTTTTTGATGTGAGCACTTACGTTCTCCGGAGCGAACACTTTGACTGGAATATCGTCATGCACGTTCCATTCGTCTACGACCTTGCCAGTCTCCAGATCCATTCGGAAGAGTGAATTAGGGTTGTCCAGATTCTGCAGGATCATGTTCTGATCTTGCTGGTGCAGCATGACCTTGTTTGGGCTAAAGTCTTTGCCCTTCGGGGTCTTGATATTGGAGATGGTGGTGGCAAATGAAAGCTGGTTGTCCGGAGTATGCTTGAACACGCCAATCTTGTTGCCGCGAACGACGAATGACCTGTCGTGCTTGTATCCCACAGCAAGCTGAGAGTTAACACCTCCATCCTGTGGATCAGTCTCGACATCATCTTCATCCTCATCCTCGTCATAGTGTTCGCTGCGTTGACCTTCGTCTGCATCCTCGAAGTCTTCTTCCTCTTCCTCTTCCTCCTCATCAGGTGCGTCCTCCATAGTAAGATCATTGAAGGCTTCGAGTACATAGTCGCGGTCAGTGTCTTTCACTTTGCCCCACTTGGTCTGGTTCAGATGTTCCCATAGAGCTTGCATAACGCCATGCTGGAAGTGCTCTAGTTCCTCATGTTCATTGAAGCGGAGGAGCCAAGAGTAAGCCGAGCCATCTTCCATGTAGTGGTTGAAGATGAACGACTTAAACTCAAAGTTGAAGACAGGGTTGATGTCGTCTACTATGGGTTGGCCAAGCCATTCGCGCTCGTCGCCAACAATGTGCAGCCAATATTCCCAGTTTCCAATCTCGGTCACCGTGGCGTGTACCTTGGCATCTTGCAAAATGAAGGTACCTGAGGGGAAGTCGAAAAGGTGGAGCTCGGCAACAGCCTCTGCGAGGGTTCCTACGGCGTCTGGTTGAGCAGCAGCAGGTGGTGCTGCCGTCGGCTCCTCTTCCTTCGGCACAACGCCCTTGCCTGCTGCCTTCTTCGCCATGTTTTCTTGTGTTGTGTTTGGAAATAGTTCGGCTGCGGTAGGAGTTTCGAGAAGTTTGGGCGATTTACCGGTGGGGCTTGCGACGGGGCTTGCGTCCGGAATGGGCTCTTCGTAGTAAGCTAGAGCCTCAAGGTCTTCCTCTGTCGCCGTCTCGTGGCTTCGGCGGTACTTGCGCTCGTACTGACACTCAAGGGCCGTACGCTCAAACAGGAGGGCAGTCTCTGGCTTGACTGAGGCGTCGCACACAAACTCCCACAGATCACCAACGTCGCCGCTAAGGTCTCTCCAAGCGAATATCTGCTCGCCCGTCGATCGAGCGTCGGTGCGGAACTGTAGACTCTCGTCTAGCAGGAATGTCTTCTCGTCCTTGTCCCCACCGAGCGCGTCTACTCCGCCGTCTTCTTGGCCCTCTTCGTCGAGTAGGTCCTCCTCGCCTTCCTCGTATGCGCGTTGTATGACAAGCTGGTACTGGAACTCCTGACCGGTGCGGCGGATGGTAGCTGCCGCGTCCTTGAAGATGAGCTCCGAATAGCCCTTAACGGAGCGCGGGCGGACGAGGTACAACTGGCCCTGCGAGATCTCTACAAGTGACTCCTTGGAAGCATCGCCAAAGACAATCTTGCTAACTATATAGAAAAGAGGTGTTAGTGGCTTCGCGATGCAACGGCGGGGGCGGGGCAAACAACAAACATACGGTTCCGGAGCATAAACATGACGGGTTGAGTGGACCGACGCGCAGCAAGTGGAGAGGGTAAGAAGCTCGCAAGGGAAACTTATTTAAGCTTCGCGCGGCTTGGGCGGTCCATATGAGGTGAAGCCTGCAAGGCAGCAAGTAGCTTTGATAGCACTTTCTGGTTGGGTTGCGTCAGTTGCCAAGCGTGTCTCGCTTGCCACCCGCGATGGCGCCTCGACGTTCACCCTTGCAACTTCACTACGTATTATATAACATATCTACCTTAGGTAGCAAGGGACAGTACTACCTCTTCATTCTCTACATAGTCTCGTACACGGAGCCTGCAGCCCACAGTGCGCCCTCAAATGCTATCGACCGCTTTTCGCCCAACAAAAACCCATGATTATGGCCTCCCGAGACACTTTTAGAACAAGTCTAGCAGCTCTTGATTGCTCTTTGGTGCGGATTGCCCGCTCGTTTGCTGCTGTGGCGGCGGAGGCTGAGTGCTTCCAGACAAGTTCATGCTCGCAAAGCCGTTCATGATGTCGTCGTTGGTCATGGGAGCCGCAGGTGGTGCCCCTCCAGCACCGCCGTCTCCAAAGAGGCCTAGCAGATCGTCCATGGTTGATGCAGGCGCAGCATTTCCTGTCGCAGGTGAGGCAACACGCTGAGGGGTGCCAGCCAGACCTTCCAGTCCTGATTCACCAGAACCAGGCTGCTTCTGTAATGATGCAGGTGCGGAGCCGTCAAAATCGATGTCGAGGAGGTTCTCAATGTTCGATTGAGGTGGTGCTTGACCTCCGGAAGCCGCCGCCGCGACGGCGTCGGCAGCAATCGGGTTCTCGCGCGCATTCTCTTGTTGTTCCCTACAATGTTGTTAGTTGGCATTAAACGGTTGAAAGATTGTATACGTACTCGATGGCGGCTCTTTGCATGGCTTCCGCGCCAAATCGACCCTGACCAAGGAACGCCTCCGGAGGTTTGTGGTACACTGAAGCGAGTGTTGAGAGCTCAGCAAGAAGCTGCTCTAGTAACTGAGGAGGCATAGATTGGATGGTAGTGGTGATTGCAGGCTTGTCGGAAAGGACAATGTTCTACAGAGAATCAGTAAAGCCTCTGGTGCTAACGCTCTGGTGCGTACCTTTGCGACTTGGGGGTCGCTGGACAATAGTCGCCAGTAGACGTATGCTCGATCGCGAATATCAGGATTATCGTTTTCTGCAGTTGCTGCTTGCAGGACTTTTTGCACTAGACCTTGGGACTGGTCCGGCTTCTTCAAGAACAGTTTAACAACCGCGGTGAGGATCTGTAGTTGTACCTGTAGCCATTGTTAGCCTCAAATTGAACAATAGAAATCCACATACTTGTGTAAACTCTTCGCCAAAGGTGTCTACGAAGCCAGTGAGTATTTCTCCAGCGTTGTTGATCTTCTCAGCGTATTCGCCCACTATCCAAATGAGCGATGCTCGGGCATTTGGCTCATCCAACTCGTCAATACACTGGCATAGTGTCGGTATTATGCCTTCGTATCCTGGGTATTTTCGGAATATATCTTTAATCACAACTATTGCTTCTTGCACGACGTAATTTACTTTGGTGTTGATCAAGTCCAGAAGAGTGTTTACACACTTTTCGCTCGCGCTTTCGATCTTGATGGCCACTTGACCGATGGCCTTGACTGCTCGCCGGACAAAATCCATATCGACTTCCATAGCATATTCCTTGAGTTCCGCAAGTAGCTGGTCAACGTTCTTGTCGTTTGCTATCCGTACCATGATATCGAGTTTCTGCAATTTCAGGTAGGGTGGATCGTTGTATTTGCAGAAGAACACACGCATCTCTTTACTTAGGATGTCAGGCTGCTTCTGAAGAATCAAATCAATGTTCCTAAGCGCAACATATTGTACTTCAGGCGCAGAGGAGATGAGAGTAACTGCCTTCAGTTAGATACTGATGAATCATGGTGCAACAGGTACGCATACCTAGGGGGGGTGCCATTTTCTTCGTATACGACTTGATCAATTCCGGAGAGATGTTTTTCATGTGCAGGAACACGACCTTTACAGCAGCGAGCACCACACTCGGGTTGACGTGCTGAAACTGAGGCGACACCCTTTCGCAGATGTGCTCCGCCTCCTTAATGTCTTGCGCCTTGTAGTCGGCGAGCGTGGTCAGGATGGTAACGCGACCCCATTCTGTACATTCATTAAGAGCCATCAACATCTTCTTCAACGTTGCGGCAGTGATTGTAAACGCCTTGACGTCAGGGTTTGTTTCGTGGATTTCAACGAGTGCTGTGACCGAGTTTGCAACCACCATAGGGTTTGGGTCGCCCACCATTTCTTGGAGTTGTTCGATAAAGCCATTTTCTATGCACATTGAGGAGTTCAAATCGAACAGCTTCGCGACACAAAGGGCTGCCGTTTTCCGGACATACGGTGATTCGTCTCTGAGGGTTTTCCTCAGCGGTTCTTCCATGTAATCTACCATCTTGTCCACTCTAATGCAACCCATTGTCCGTATAGCGAGCGCGCGAACCAGCGGATTTGGATCTTCCGAGTCCTGGACGAACGTGTTCACAGCGAGGATGCAAAGGTCTGGATGTGATTTGGCATAGTTCCTAGAGTTTGTGTAAGTAGGCGACTCCTAAGCTGCGCTTGATAGCATTTACATGAGGTATAGATACACCAGCTTCTTCTGGTCGAGATCCGCAGTCGCAATGTTCTTGAGCACATCAGGGAACAGCGCGGACACATCCTTGCCCAAGGTCATAGACATGATAGTCTTCTGGATGGCTTCCTTCCTAGTATAATCTTAGTATCTCCAGGAGGTATGTATCGCAGAGGTGCGCTGACCGTTCATATGCATACTGAGATCTGGAGGCAACGGTCAGTTTAGATACGTCCAAACAATCACACGAACATATCTTACACTAAGCCTGCTCTCAGCTCAAATGTCTCTCCCTTCCTAGGCACCGCAAAAGCACCTCGTATCCTGTTGACCGCCATGGCTACGTTTTATTGATGTAGGCCACGACCGCGGTCGGGCCCCTCACACACCGTTATAGCTCGATATCGGTGGGAATGCTTGTGGGCGAAGCCAAAGCGTGGCGCAGTGATCGTGTATAGAAAGGAGTCGCTTCGGAGGGTGGTCAAGGTGTCGAAGAGCGGTTGGCGTTGGGGATTGAATTATCGAGACTCGAATCGGTGAGCCTGCAGCTCCGTCCAAAGTGACTGCCACATTGACAATGGCGAGGGTCTGTGCGCAGCCCATCACGTCGAACCCCATCCGCAAATCCATTCACACTCCGACGACCAAACAAGAGATAAATACGATGGTAAGCTTCCTACCATAAACTTTTAATTCCATTATCAGCTAAGACTAAAAACAATAGCCATCAAATCTACCGAACCTTCGACGTCTATTCGTCGAAGCTCGCACTGAAGCCGAGGAAAGCGCATACTCAAGGAATGCGGTATGTCTATTCTCCTAATAAGATCAGCAAGGAGGAACCTGTATTAACACGTTCATCATAGTTTTACAACCTCGTCATTTTCATGTCTTCGGTCGCCGCATTTGGCTTGATTGCCCAACGCATGTCCTCAGGAAAGGTTATTGGGACCTGAGTGTATCATTCGATCACGTCCCAATACTGATAAAGCTTCCTGCATTGAGCATGGTATCGTTGGAGCTACGTTGCAGCTCCGCACTCTCTCTTTCAGGTAGCTGGTCAAGGCTGCAGAAGATCATGTTACTCCTGATCACTGTACGGTGTGCATTTTAGGAGGAAAGACCTGCAATCACAGGCAAGCCAGTCAGGCCCTTATTCCAAACCAGTGTCAAAGTGAGTAATGTACTATACAACTATGTAATATTATGTTACCATGATTGCTGTATGGGTATCTAGAGAAGCTCTTCAAGATCGGAATAGGCAGTATGCAGACAGACAGTACTCAGGCTTTTGTCCTAGTCCAAATCTTCATCGTCATCGTCGTCGTCGTCTTTCCCGCCCTCACTATCATTGGATGAAGAGTCGCTATGAGCTTCATCGTCCTCGTCATCCTCATCGTCAGTTGCCCCTTCATCTTTCGCATTCTGGGCTTTCTCATCCTCATCCTCATCATCACTGTCTTGCGGAAGGACAACTGGTTGGACCGACCGGGCTGCTGCACGACGCGGGCGTCCGGTATTGGAGACTTCGCCCCAGGCTGCAGCACCTGCCTGAATCTCTTCCAGATCTTTTGCAAACTCCCGTTGCTCTTTGATTCTAGCAGCTTTTTCAACAGAGTATTTGCCATCCATACCGGCGTCTTTCAGCATGTCCTTGAGGTGCCGGATCTTCTCTTTAGAGCTGTCGCATTTCGCGAGCTCCTTTCCCCAAACCTTGCGAATGCCACACTTCACAAGCCAACCTTGCAATCGTTTTATTTCTGCTTGGTCTGGGTTGTCTTCAGTTTTGGTGGCCTTTGGTTTTGATTTTGCGCCCTTGACTGCCTTTGCGGGCTTCTCGGTACGTTGCCTTCGTTTCTTAACCGGAGACTCATCGATCACGCTCGAAAGGTCGCTCTCCGCATCACCATCTCTGATAGCGGGAGGGGGTGTTCCCGAACCTTCAGCATGCTTCAAGGAGGATACGGCCTGAGCCTCCTGCGCAGTGCCGTCTTCGTCATCTGAATCCTCTGCCACCACCTTCTGCCGACGTGCAGGTTGCTTAGCTGGCTTGCTTCCAACATCGAACGCTCCGTTATCCTCGACAGGCGATTCTGAGAGCACAGCGTCCGATTCCTCGTCGGAAGACGCGGTTTTCCTTCGCTTCTGCGACTTTTTTGCAGGCGCAGTTGCTTTTCTCTTTGCTCCGCGCGGCGCGCTATTGTTCGTTGACTTGGTCTTCTTCGGCTCAGGCTTTGGTTTCGGTTTCGGTTTGGAAACTTTCTTTGGACTAGGTGTAGGCACAGCTTCGTCGGCGCAGTACCGGTCCTGGGGCTCGCATTAGTTTTCTCTATTTACAGCGCTGGGAGAGCAGTTGGTAAACACATTGCGGGTTTGTAGAGTTTACAGCACCCTAATCTCGCGCAATTGTGCTTCGGTGTCGACAGTCAAACATACCACGGCCTCTTTGATCAATTTCTTGCTCTCATTCTTCCAGTCGTCCTTCTTGAGGAAGCCAGCAGGCAATCCAAGCTTCTGCTCGGCTCCGGTACGGACGTGATTGACGGTGAGGTCATCATCACGACCTAACTTGTGTATCGAGACCACGACGTCGCGAATCGCGCTCGAAAGGGCCGCCGCTGAAAGAACGTGTGTCTCGGAATCTGACATGCTGCGCGCGGCTCAGCACCTGAGGCGAGACGTGCCGAGTCCTAGTCCCTGGGTCTGATGTCTGGGGTAAAGCACTCGGTGGGGAACAAGCTACTAGTGAGAGAATCCCGTTGGGAGAACGGTTGAGCGCGTTGGAGAAGCGCGACCGACCGCGGTGGTGCCGAGAAGGTTTAGCCTGAGCTCGTACCACAGTCGGTTGCACATCCGCAAGTGATTCATGGGCGGGGTGCCCAATGAGTTGCATGCACATGCAGATCAACGCTGCCAGACAAGAAAAGAAACAGGCACAGGCTGACGTGGAGTCGAGCTTGCGCCGGCCGGCGCCCTTTCACACAGCCAAAGCACTCTGTGCTCGACGAGACTCAAGTCAGCCCCGAAACCTGCTGTCGCCGGCCTGCAGTGATGTGGCTTGTGCTCCCGCCACAGCGACCGGCTACGTCACTGCCGCGATGGAATTGCAATTTGGGGTGCCTGTGTTTGGCGACGAGCTGCCTTCACCTGTTTTCCGCGACAACGCAAGACAGTGCGCCCATCCCAGCCTCCGCGTGGCCCCGGCTTATTGCTCCCAATCTTTTTAGCTCCCGCAACCTTGGTTTCGTCGCTCCCTAACCCGCTACCGCCCAACCTGTGTGCCCGCATCCTGGTGGGTCACCTCTGTGCAAAATCATACTGTCGTCACCCAAGCCCCCGAGCGAATTCCCTGCACGTCTTATCGTGCCGGCGCCGCACGCTTTGTCCGTCATAGCACTCAACGTGGCCCGTCGCTTTTTTGGTAGGTTCTAGGTGCCAACCCTTCAGCACTACAACCCTTCCCTACTCACCCTGCAAGCTGCGCAGCAGCACCCCTCTATCTATAACACTCTTTCATTCCTAGGACAAATCACCTAGTAGCACCTCAATATGGCTCCTCCTCCGCCGACCAAACTGGTGCGGCGCCAAACGACCGAGGGGCGCCTGCTCCTCGTCTCCAATCGGCTTCCTATCACCATCAAACGCTCAGAGGAGGGCAAATTCGACTTTTCCATGTCATCTGGTGGCCTGGTTAGTGGATTGAGCGGCCTTTCCAAGTCCACCACGTTTCAGTGGTATGGCTGGCCCGGCCTCGAGATCCCCGAGAACGAAATCGGCACGTTGAAGCAGCAGCTCAAGGACGAGTACAACGCAGTTCCAGTGATGCTTGACGATCAACTGGCCGACCGTCACTACAATGGCTTCTCAAGTAAGCTTACGCATAGCATGCGCGTCGCAGTCCAGTACTGACCTACAGACTCTATCCTCTGGCCCTTGTTCCACTACCATCCTGGCGAGATCACCTTCGACGAGTCCGCATGGAACGCTTATACCGAAGCCAATCGCCTCTTCGCGAAGGCTATAGCGAAGGATGTGCGGGACAACGACATGGTGTGGGTGCATGACTACCACCTGATGCTCTTGCCTGCGATGCTTCGCGAGGAACTCGGCAACACGAAGAAGAATGTGAAGGTGGGCTTCTTCCTTCACACACCTTTCCCCAGCTCCGAGATCTACCGCATTCTGCCTGTACGAAACGAAATTCTTCTTGGCGTTCTGCATTGCGATCTTATCGGCTTTCACACCTACGACTATGCACGCCATTTCTTGAGCAGCTGTTCCCGTATCTTGTAAGTTTAGCAACCTGTATATCTGCGCCATGCGCTAATGAGCTACAAGGGGTCTTGCGACAACACCGAACGGCGTAGACTTCCAGGGCAAGTTAATCACCGTCGGCGCGTTCCCCATCGGTATCGACCCGGAGAAATTCGACGAGGGTCTCAAGAAACCTAAAGTTCAGGAGCGTATCGCGGCTTTGGAGAAGAAGTTCGAAGGTGTGAAGCTGATCGTCGGAGTGGATCGCTTGGACTATATCAAGGGGGTTCCTCAGAAACTCCACGCACTGGAGGTCTTCTTGACGGAGCATCCTGAATGGATAGGCAAGGTGGTTCTCGTGCAAGTCGCCGTTCCTAGTCGACAAGACGTTGAGGAGTACCAGAACCTTCGAGCTGTTGTCAATGAGCTTGTGGGCCGCATCAACGGCAAATTCGGCACCATTGAGTTTATGCCTATCCACTTCATGCACAAGTCTGTCTCCTTCGACGAGCTGATCGCGCTATACTCCGTCTCTGATGCTTGTCTCGTTTCATCCACTCGCGACGGCATGAACCTCGTATCGTACGAGTACATTGCAACTCAGGAGAAGCGCCACGGTGTTATGATCCTTTCCGAATTCACCGGCGCTGCGCAGAGCTTGAACGGCAGCTTGATTGTCAACCCCTGGAATACCGAAGAGTTGGCTGATTCGATTCACGACGCCGTCACTATGGGTGACGAGCAACGGGCTCAGAACTACGAGAAGCTCTCCAGATACATTCGCAAGTACACTAGGTAAGGGACACGATTTGTTATAACTGACCTCAACTGACAAGATGCAGTGCTTGGTGGGGACAGTCTTTCGTCCAGGAGCTCACTAGGATCTCTGAGCAAGCCGATCGGAAGGTAAAGTTCGCACCTCGAGCCGAAGGACAGGCGTCTTTCCAGCCCAAGCCCACCACCAATGCCGAGGCCACCCAGAAGCAGGCAGCCGCCCCAGCGGAGAACGGCACTCCTGTGCCTCAGCAGAAACAAGATGAGGACCTGGTAGTCAACCCTTCTTAGATACGCAGGGTTGCAACGGTATCATGAGCAACGGATCGGCGTATATATGGGCTTCTTTCTCCTCACTACCTTTTGAGCGGAGCATTGCATGGCATGGCATGGCACTTTGGCGCATGGGACATGCTTAGACGAGCAAAGTGAATGTCTCTCGACCCTTAGATTTCCTCTTTTCAGAGATAACTCCCTACGAACAGACGAGCTTTGCTTAGGCAATCTATACCCCTGCTGAAGTCTGTATCTAGTTTTTGTTTGTTACATAGCGGGAAGCTGAATACAGCTCTCGTAAGATTGTTCCATATTTCCTGCAACTTGCGTGATTGTAACTGCTGCATTCGGAATTTCTCTTTACGTATGTCTGACATTGTCCTTACAAAAACGTTGTTGAATGCATAGCCGAGATGCAGGCGCTCCGTGTACTCGGGAGCGATAAGGCTTTCTACCCATGCTCTCTTTGGTCGAAACCCTTGCCCAATCTACGTCTGCATGATCTGGACAGCAACTGGGCATCCCACGTTCCAGCCCTGCGCCACACCAGTGGCCAGTAAGGATAGCTCCTCGCGTGCGCTAAAAACTGCAGTATTGGGGACAACTTTTTTGCGCCAATGGGAGTGATTTCGAAGGAACCGACATCGTTGTAGTTTGTGAGGTGCATCGTCCTTGTTTTATTTGACAAACAGAATGCTTGAAGTGTATGCCACAAGCGTCACAGGCAATCGTATAGTGATGATTGTCTCCCTCTTCATCGGGCTCACGGCGACGTGATGTTTTCACGAAATCTTACGTCGGCGTTTGGTTTGAAGCGATGCTGCAGGTCTAGAAGCCTACTGCGAACAGCTGACAGCCTATCTTGACATTACTCGATAGTTTTAACTTTATAATAATCGCACGTGGCTGTAGGCTTCTACGGGAGCATTCTAAATAGGAAGAAAACTTAGTATGAAGCTTCCACGCTGCCTTCAGTACATTATTATTGATGTTCAGAAAGGCTTACTTGGCTTTGTGGGGCGTGCTCTCTGCCACTTATTCGTGTGCGCCAGAGCCCGTGCAAACTATAATGTACCACTAACGTGTCCGGTAAGCGAGCCGCGCAGGCAAGCGAGCCGCGCAGGCAAGCGAGCCGCGCACCCTACTAGCTTTTCGCGCCTTTATAGTAATCTAGCTCAACAACGCAATAAAATAATTAAACAAAATAGTTATCCTAGGTTAAGAAGTATCTGTAGTATCCTTCTTACATGTTCGCGCATTGTGGCCAGTCTCTCTGCAGCGGCTGCAACGCGCTGAAGCCTGCCGACTCACACCTGATCGCGCCTTGCCCTGATGCATTTCCCCCTCTAGTTGCTGCTCAACGTCTTTTTGAGCAATAATATCCTCTGCCTCTGCCTTTGTTAAGGTGCCTTGCTGCTGAATCCTCTTCCTTTTACGTCTTCTACGCATTGTGGCGGCCTCATTTGCTTTCTCAAGGCTGGCGACTCGACCCTTAAGTAACGCAGCGGAATAAAGCATCACCTCAGCGCCTTTTTCAAGCTGGTTAATCGCTGCAATAATAGAAGCAGGCGACGAGCTCTTATGCCTCCGAACCCTATCGCGAATTAACGTTGATTGAGCCTCCAACTCGCGCGCGTTGCTTGGTGTTTTGGCTTCCCAGAGGGTGACCTCTGGCGCAGGCGGCGTTGGCGTGCGAAGCTTCACATTAAGCTTTAATATCACCGCCTCTGGATCGTGTGGGACTAGGCCAGCGCCTCGAAAGCTTGCGCAGATATTCTCCTTTGTAATTGACTGATTATAGGCTGCGTAGAAGGCTGGTAGGAACTCTAGCTTCGTGATATGGTTGATGTGGTCGCGTATCAGGCTCTCAATCTGGCGACTGTACGCGCGCTTCAACGGCGAGAAGCAGCCAACGTCAAGCGGCTGCAGGAGGTGCGACGAATGCGGCGGCATACAGAGCGTATAGATATTGTTATCCTTGCAAAGCTGCTGAAATTCGAGCGAGTTATGGCTCTCATGGCCGTCAAGTATAAGCAGCTGGCGCGCGCCT
The DNA here is from genome assembly GCA_019828545.1 of Paracamarosporium sp. OC-R06-R3. Lineage (NCBI taxonomy): Eukaryota > Fungi > Ascomycota > Dothideomycetes > Pleosporales > Didymosphaeriaceae > Paracamarosporium > Paracamarosporium sp. OC-R06-R3. The sequence goes on along the minus strand of JACVRA010000086.1, from coordinate 456,257 downwards.
ACCCTACGCTCTGCTGTATGCTTAATAAAGTGCTTTAGCCACTCTACCCCAAGCTCGTTCGTCGTCCAGCCGTTATCGCTTATTGCAAAAGCCCAGTCGCGCGGTATATTATTGTCTTCGTACCAGGCAGAGAGGTGATACTGGCCAGCGAAGATGATAAAGGGCGGGATCGCCCACCCAGCAGCGTTGATTGCCTGGATTGTTGTAACCCACTCGCGATTGCCTGGCTGTATTGCTTTTGGCTTGCCGCGTCTCTCTGAGCCTGTAACAACAAGCTGAGCCGATATTTTGCCCATCATAAAGCCAGTCTCGTCAAAGTTATAGGTATCCTGATCACAGATACCATAGGTGGCCTTCGTGCGCGATATAAGCTCGAACCAAGCCCTGATAGCCTCTGGATCCTCACATAGGGCTCTCTGTCGATCGTACGGCCGATTGAAACGCGTTGTAAGGCTGTCTGTTCGCTTGACAAAGTTGCGCGGCCACTTCTCGCCCACCTTGCCAGCGCCGCGCTCAGCAAGCAGCTTATCCGCCATATCTCGCACAGCACCTAGCGTAGGCGGAAACCCTCGCGAATCTAGGTCAAGTATATGCCTAGTAATCACCTCCTCTTCTAGCTTGGTAAGCTTCTTTGAGTTAGGCTCGCAATCGCGTCGCGCAGCGATTCCAGCGCGTCGTCGTTGTAGAGTCGTTTGGGGGCTATTATAGGTTCGTACAGCCTGCCTTTCGCTTTGAAATTGATTTTGGTTAATAGCAGAGATAGCAAGCATTATATCTGCCTCTTTATAGGGCGAACGGATAGTAGGTGGTTGAGCCATTGTAGTAAAAAGGTGCGTTTCGTGAAAAGTTGGTGGGGTGCGCGGCTCGCTTGCCGGACACGTTACGATAATCTAGAAATCACGTTCCCCGATTTCGATTCCCAGCCCTCACACGGAAAACTGTCAATTATGATGTGCAAATCCTGAGAGCGTTGGTGCAGGCTAGTCATTAACCCCACCGTTGCAAGTATATGCGAGGGGTACTATTGAGTAGAGCCGCGTGGAACCCACGATTCAGTTCAATCGAACACTAGAGAACCACCATAACTGGATCAATGAACAACGCCTCCTTTATCCCCCTGTTCCCCTTTTCAATAGTCCCCATCCACGGCCTAAACCTATGCACACCCGCTGAGTCCCACTCCAACATTCCAGACCCACGCTGTACCCCACTCTATCCACACAGCCCCGCACTTACACCTCATCGTTGCTGCCGATTTACCGTATCCTCTGTGCGCTTTGCACATATGCATATTGATATATATATTGTCTAAATGGATAGCTTTCCATCAAGTACATCGAAGACCTACAAAGTTGGGTACAAGTCAACCATCTGGCACTTTGGCGGAGTGGTATGTAATACACATCCAACAGTTTGTGTTACTATAACTAACAATGTTCTCAGGTTAACGCGCGGGCCTGCTAAGCCCGTTCCTTCGGGAGCGTGAGTTCGAATCTCACAGGTGTCGATCTTTTTGAGGCCTCAAGACACTATTCTTTTTGTCCTTTCTATCTTTGCATCACTCTGCGGGTGATAATTGAAAACCCATCTTTTTGAAGCGTGGGTTGCCTCAGGGGACTATTCTTTTGATTCTTTTGTCTTTGCATCGCTCTGCGGGTGATGGTCAAAAGGCTAGCTAGACAGGTGTTGATCTCTTGGCCTGGGTTGTCTCAGTAGACTATTCTTTTTGCTCTTTTTATTTTTGTATTGCTCTTAAGGGTGATGGTTGAAAGGCCGGATGCATGAGAGAGGTACGTAGCTGTGCGATGACGGGAGGTGAAGCTAGCAGCAAAGTTGCTACAGAGAATGTGGATTATTTTTGTGAGTAACGGTAGAGACTTCAAATATTTATATATGCATGGGACGTGAGGGGAATGTTGAGTAACAGACTTTGGAACGAAGCTAGCATTTATATGTTGGCGCCTTATATGTATGGTTGGAAGGTATGCCGTAAGACATGCGAATAGTAAGCGTGTCTTGTCATCCCACACAGCAGCTTCATGTAAAGATAATCATCCGTTGTAGATGATTTATATCTGGTTACAGGTGTACCTCGATAGACGTACTGTTTTTCAAGGTCTCTTCCTTACGGAAGAGGCCGCATTCATATTACTTAACCAACCAATCCTCTCGACCTACTTAACACCGTTTCACCTCTTCTTCGATCCTCTCCCACCCCTCGCACTCTTCTTCTTCCCCTTCGGATTCGCACCCAAGCCCCCGCCATCCCTTCCACCAGCCATCATCACCCGAACCTTAGAGACCGACACTACGCTGACCACCTCCGTCTCTTTCCAACCCCTAATCAACTCCATCTCCTTTGGCCATATGCGCTCGACGTCCTTGCTGTGTCTGTCCGTCGCCTTTGCGTCTTTACCTGCATTATCCCACTTAGAGAGAATGTCTTTGACGGCTTTACCGCGTTTGAGCGACCCAGGTTGCATCTTAGCTTTATACTTGTATGTTGCAAGGGCGGACCACGGCGCGCAAACGGGGATTGCGGAAAGAATTTCGTCATCTGGGAGGGGGCGACCGATGAAGGCGTCAAGATTACCCAAGTTGGCGATCAAAGCTTCGTCATCAGCACCTCCATCTTCTTCCTGGGGGGTAGTGCCTTCGTTAGCAGCGCGTCGCGCCTCCTCAGCTGCTTTACCGACAGCCTGGGCGCGGAGGTGCTGTTCGCGACGGCGCTGCTTGTTCGCAGCCGCTTCCTCTTCCTTTGAGCGTTTTTCTTGCGCAACAGTCTCTGCGGCGCTAGGTCCTGATTGCGCGCCCAGGAGGCGGAGTGCGAGCTGGCGGTCTTCTTCGTCTTGGTCAGCGTATTTGGCGGCGAGTTTCTTCGCTTTGGCTCGTTTGCCACGCGGTAGGGGACCTTTGGACGCTTTGGACGCTTGAGATGCGATGGTTGCCGGTGGTTTAGGTGCAGAGGTTGGCTCATTATCCGCAGAAGCATCATCGCTGTCTGCGCCAGCGTCATTGGCCGAAGCCGGGTCACTAGGTACTGATATATCGTTGAGTGGTTGTCCTTTTCTTAAAAGCCTCCGTTCTCGGGCTGATAGATGGCGGTGACCTGCCTTCTCCGTCTGCTCGGAATCCGCGACTGAACCAGCCTCTTCATGTGAGACTTGCTTCGGAGTAGCCTCCTTCTCCAGTTGCGAGGCCGGCTTCTGGGGCTCTGTCTCATTCGTAGTTCCTACCTCTCCATTGGTCGTCTGCAATGGATTGGCGTGGGTTGCAGCCTCCGACTCTGCATCGCTATCGTCCGATTCTTCGAACCTAGTATCAGGGAAGTCGTCTTCCGAGTCAGATGCAGGCTTCGCGTCTGGGAAATCCTCGTCACTATCACTGTTTGCGTCTCTGTCATCACCTGCTGCTGTTGCGTCGTCTTTGCTTTCGATCAGAGTCTCAGCCGACGGGATAGGATCGTTGACACGATGCTTCCGATGGCGGGCTTTGCTTTCTTCACTGATCTCGAACATGACAGCTAATCCAACTACAAGCTGAGCTGGCGGCAGATATTCCTTCCTGCCCGTGATGTTGAACAGGCCTGGCGCAAGGAACTCTCCGGCATGGCCAAGCTTACTGACTTGATCAGCTTTGACCCACCATGCAGACATGACAGCCTTCGAATCCCACGCTTCTGATGTGCAGACCGAGAGATGCCCAGCCTGTGAAAGAGTCGAAGGGGGTATCGGAGAATCCGGTGTGTTGGGGTTGTTCTTAATGACCATAGGCACTGCTCCTTTTAGATCAGCATGGACATAAACGTCGCCCTTACGTAGGTATCTGCGATAGATAATCTCATTCTGTGGACCATCTTTGCCACCGAGAACGAGGTATCCGTCGGATGAGATAAAGTAAATGAACTTTTCGAACCACTGCTGTCTGCGCACAGGTCTGAGAACCTCTTTCTCTTGCTTGAGACCCTTCTTTAGATCCTCCGCCACTTTGCGTTCGTGAGCTTTCATTGCTCGCTCGGATGCTTCGACTGTACGCGCCTCCTTTCCTTTGGCCGTCTTCTTCTGATCAAAGTATTCACTGGAGTTCTTGTACGCGGTCAACCCAAGATCAATGTCAATAGACAACTTTGGCTGCGCAATTGGTGGTGATGAAGTGATCTTCTTCCTGTTCTGCGATGGCTCATCCTCGTCCTCATCAGAAGACTCTTCGACAGAACTGGTATCGTTGCCTTCATCCTCTGCCTGGTCTCCTTCATCTTCGTTTGATTCTTCCAGGAGCAGCGTCACAGTGTTCTCATGCAATTTCAGAGGAAGCTTGATCAGTTGCGCAACTGCATTGCCCTGCTCTTGTTCCCGTTCGATCAAACGCGCAATCTCACCCCAATCCATTCCTTGCCCAATGAGGCCATTGACGGCTGCAGTAGCTTCTTCTACCCGGTGAATGTTGGCTAGGATAGCCTCTGCCTTCCGGAAATTGAGCTCTTGCGTCTGTTGCAATCCTCCAATGCGGCTTTCGTGCTCTTTGCGTGCTTGGTCTAGCTTCTTTCTCGCATGTAGCTCACGCTCATGCAGCTTTGATTCCAGCTTTTGGCCCTCGATCGAGGAGAAGAACTCGTCTACGCATTTATTGAACCCATCAAACTCCAAGAAAGTGTATTCCGATTCCTTGAACTGTTGCGGCTGGAAAGGGTGGAAATCATCGTATAGAAGATTAGACTTCTCCGATGTGTTTCCTTCTGCTTTCTCTTCTTCAGTAGGTGCCGCAGGGTTAGGTTTTGCCAATATGTAACCCTTGATCTGATCCGTGGACGTGATGTCTTCCGAAATCTTGCGAGCTTGCTGTAGTACTCCTAGGAGCTCTTCTAGTAGCCTCTCATCTGTAAGAACTTGTTCTGGCTTCAACGAAGAGTCGAAGTTCGCTATATGCAACGCATGGTCGACTAGTAACGGCGAACATTCCGTTATCGAGACCGCAAGCGCTTTCCTTAGCGCATCTTTTTGCTGCTTCTTTGCCTTCTTGCCTGGCGCGGCAGGCTGCTCCTTCTGCCGATCTACAGCCTTTTGCAGACCCTCCCGAACCCTCTCTTTAGTGAGGTCCGGAATGCCTCCATAATTTTGGCGAAGTGATAGATTGTATTGCAATCCAACCCTCAGTTGCTCATGTTCGGCGCCCTCTTCCACATTACGTAGCAGCGCTAGGACCTTCAGCTCACCATCTGTGAGCACAATGTTGCCGCCCGCGTAAAATTCAAAGTACAGCCGATACAATCCATCCGAGAACTGTAGTTCTATTATGCGGTCGGTGCCGACTTGCGAGATGGAAGTGACTCTCCGTGTCTTGAGGTATTTGCGCAATCGAGCAACGAACGCGGACGGAGCAGATGCAGTGGTGCGGGCGTAAGATGTAAGATGGCAGCGGAAGCCCGACTCGATAATCAATTGCTCGCGATGGTCGGGTTTGTGGAATTTGAACAAGAATATGCGCTAATTCTGGTCAGCATGGGGGTGCGCAAAGAACCATTAAGAGCTTGGTTACCGAGGAAAGATCGTAGACATTGGTCACTCGCAGCGGGACCAGCGACTTGGAGAGTTCGTGCGCAATGACCTGCAAACGTCAGAAAGGGCCATCAAAACAGTTTCTGAGTGTATACCTTGACGTCGAGGGACGAGAACCGCTGCTTCATGGTGTTGTGTGCAGAATGTGTGGCACGCGTGCTTTGGTGGGGTTTCGGTGGGATGGGTGATGACGATGCGAACGCCGCTTTCTGCGTGGCGTAGGGCTGAGCTAGCGGCAGTGAATCATCGTTTAGTCTATGGCACTTGCGCAACTACTATGTGAGCAAGCAACATTGCTATACTTCGTAGCTCCATTGAAGGACTCCCCTTAACAAAATGCCTGCGTAAGGTAGAACAGGTAAGCTGTGACTGATGTGTGCGAGCAATACTTTTGTAGCAACCTCACTATTCTGTTTGTATGTTGCAGGGTGTTCTTCAAAGGTTACCTGAGTGGAATATGTAGAGTGAGATAAACAGATCGGTCACCGAGGATTGCTGATAGGATCTGTCGCTTATGTTCACGTGGTCAATCGATTAGAGAAAAAACCGCAAGCCCGCCTTTTAAATGGCATGAGCTTTGAATGCAATGCAGCCACGACTACGCCCTACTGCCATTTTAACTCCTGCAACGCCATACCGCTGATCACGTCCTCACAAGCCTTGTCTTATCCGCTCTGCTAGCTGCCTCTTTCCGAACTCCCACGCATTCAGGAATCCTTGCTCGGAGAGGTCAATGTTCTTCATCGAAGTCATGTCTTGTGCCGGTGGTCTGCTAACTCGGGAAGCTACCGTCACTGGGTCCGTCTCCAGAATGATACCATCGTCTACCAATTCATCGACAGCAAGGGACTGCGGTTGTTAGCATGGCTTCCTTGACACGGCAAGACCACATACCACCAAGTCGTAGTTCTCGATCACGGTACGTTTGTCAACCGAGTTTCTGATTGTGTCAGCTCAGATACGGTCAAGTGGTTGTGGCACTCACTTGAGGAGGATGTTGAGTGAATCTCGTAACGCAAGGACAACACTGCGCTTGAATTAGTATTCCTATCATGTAACTCGGCCTTGGCTTTCCATACCTGTACAGAAGCACCTCATTCTCTTCTGGGCCGCCAACCACGTAGAGCATGACGTCCGATTCCATCTTAAAGACAATGACCTTCTGGTCGTAGAGAATGATGTCCGTGGTCTGCTTTGCTGTCTTCTCTGCGCGCGTGTCAGACCAACTCCGTATTCTCCGACATTCCTTCACGCACCGAGCAGGCCCTTCTCGAACGACTTCTGGTCCTTGACCGTCTTGTAGGCTATCTGGCCGGGGTAGTCGGTCTGGCCCTGGGGTGGGTGCGGGTTGGAGTAGTATTTGGTGAGGATGCGCGAGCCATCGTCAATGGCCAGGATCAGGATGGCCGACACGCTGAACAGGGACAGTGGCCGCGACATGGTGATATACGGTGTTTGTGGAGGGGAGGGTAGCTGTCGTAGCTGTTGTCGTCGCCGCGGGGGTTTTGGGTACGAGCGGACAAGGTGTCGTCTCCTCCGCGCTCGCCTAATTCGTCGCCGCTGCTTGGCGCGTCCAAAAGTGCATCCCGCTCGCGACTGTGCTGCGTGCCGTGACATTCATTCGGAAATGCCTGCACTCCCCAGGACCTCGCTGGCTTCGATCGTATGCCCCTCGGCCCCCTTTCTCGCGCCTCGTCTGCTCCGCACCTATGCGCCGTTCGCAGCGCTCCCGTCGCCATGTCTCCTACCAGCACCCGGCCGACGATACAAGTCAGATGGGAAGGCTTTCCGAAGGCTGCAGCTCAGCCAGGTATGTCTCGATCATAGCCTTTGTTCCGGCAACGCTCACTCTATAACAGCAGCAAGCACGAAAGCAGCAGATACTTGACGGCCGTGCCACGGTGCTCCAGCAGATGCGCAAGGCCTGTGACGAGCGCAACTTGCGTGCCATGATAGAATTGTACCCTGGCATGCTTTCGGCAGGCGCCCTAAACCGCGATGACACCCGCAAGATTTCTCAAACATTACATACTTGCGCGCGTCTGCAGCATACGCTGGGCATCTCTGCACAAGATCTGCTGCCGTTTGTAGAGCAAGTGATCCAAGACATCCAAAAAGGAACCCTGACGGCGCATCCATATGCATTTGTGCACATCCTAGGGATATACAAGGAGTGCAAAAAGTATGATGAGGGATATGCTTTGTGGCAGTGGCTTGTTCAGCAGGATGAGACTCATGTGTCTCAAGCTGTTTATGGCGCAGCTATCGAATTGCTAGCCTATGGCAAGAAGCTTCGCCTGCATGAGCTCGAGAATCTCTACACTGAAGCTCTCAAGCGTTTTCCTGGCACGTTTGCCGAGTACCACCTCTCTCCGGACGCCATCGTGCCCAACCGCCGCCAGCCTACCGTAATCGCCAGCCTTCCAATCACGCTTCTGCAAGGCATTTTGACCGCCCGTATCTTGTATAACGATTGGAAAAACTCGTATCTCGCCCTAGACACGGCATTACGCCTATATCCGACCCAATTGCCTACGCGCTTTTTCGAGTTATTCATCATTAGTAGACAATTGGGCGAAGCATACACTGTGTTCTTGATTGCTTGTCGTGCGGGAAGTGTTCTGAAGCCCGGCCATTTCACTAATTTAATCACCCGAATCAAGAAGACTATGGACGACTGTGGTACTTTACGGGACAGGATAATACTGCTTCGCGCTATCGCTAACGCTATGTACGCTTACTTGGAGGCTGGTGGCTCCTTGGAGCCCGTACACGTGGGACAATATCTTACCTCTTTCGGTTCTCTTCTTCCCGAGCCCGCCCCTGGAACAGACTACACAGGAGACATGGCATCGCTTCGTAATCATATCATCACTTTCGCTCACGGAACCCTATCGTCACTTCTTCAAGCCGGCATGCCCCCTTCTTCACATGCCTTCATCGCTCTCATCCAGCTTGCTGGAAGACTGCGCGTCCCCGATCTTCTCCGCGTCTCGCTGCAAGACACAGAAACTGCTCGGGTGAAAATAGGAAACATTGGTCTTCGGACAGCGTTAGCCTCAGCAGGCCGAACCGGCACAAAAGATCTCATCGAGGAACTCTGGACGCGGATTGCGCACGATGCGGCTTCTGAAGGCAAGCAGATAAGCTGGAAGGATTGGTCGTGTTTTTCCAGAGCATGTAGGCAAGCAGACCACGTGGACTATTTCCACGCCCAGCTTTCGGAACAGGAACATGCGATCCCTTCATCGCACAAGGATATGATAATGGCAACGTTAGACAACGAAGTACCACATACCGAAGGAACAATCAAAATCATGCCTTCAGAAGCGTTCGAGGCCGAGCTCGCGGAACTCAACAAGTACATCAAGAATATATCGGCTATCGTCATGTCTGGCCAACGGTTGGACATCCGCAATACCCCGTTCTATATGTCGCTTGACGCGGAGAAGCCACCTTTAGCCAAACTCGAGGACATGCAGAAGATTTACGACGAATACACGATAGATCCACATCAGCCGCCTCTGGAGGACTCAGTAGCACCAGCAGCTCTTTGTCCCACAGGACTTCCCCTTGACGAGTTGCGCTTCATGAACTGGGTGTCAGTCGTAGAGCTAATGGACCAAGCCGACATGCTCGATGCAAAGAGGCAACAAGCGATCCGACGCACAGGATCGGAGGAGACTCAAATCAAAGCGAAAAACCCTCTTCAAATGGACTATTCCGGTCCACTAGCCCTCAGCTACCTCCGAGAACACATCAAGCGTCTGCGAGACGCACCGGTAGGACAGACTCAACGGAAAATGGTTGTTCATCCTAACGATCATAGAGCACTTGGCGGTTTCCACATCACTAAACAGTTCTTCGAATCGAAAGGGCACCAATCCGTACCCAGGCTGCAGACCAAACCCGAGCCAAAGCCCCTAAAAATCACATACCACAGACAAGGCAGCGCAAACGTCTACTACCGTAGGCCCAACCTCTCACCCACAGCCGAATTCCCTACTTCAAAACCGAGACTCTCCGCCCGTCCCCTCGACACCGCCAATAATCCTCAACTCGCCAACCACACATACCCCCCAAGCACCCCCGAATATGTGTCTGCTTCACCTGCTCCTGTACCCGATTCTCCCACGCTAAATCCAACGCTATCCCGACGCCACCCATCGCTCTCCGACAACTCCCCGCTCCCCTCCCTCAAATATTACGTCAGCCTAAAGTCCGACCACGATGCTCCCGCGCGCCGCAAGCTCACACGGAGACCGCTGGGTGCGCGGAAGACACCCGGGCACAACCCAAGTACACGACGAGCCGGCGAAAAGGACGAGGGCGAGGACGGCGCTGCCGAGCCGAGGTCGTCGGATGAGAGCGATATTTCTTGATACCCTGGCTTTTTTTTCTTCGGAGTGCGTGCGTGTGTATGATAGATGGATGGATAAATGGATGTATGAATAAACCAGCATTTTGTAATTGGGACGTGTAAAATAGGTAGGGGGTGGATGGATGGGTACGAGTATCTTGTAACTCCACGCGTGTAGGATAGGTAGACGCTAGTATTTTGTAAATACCGCATTGCTTGTACAATACGTGTGTATGTGTAAATGAGTATGAAGAGCGTTGATGCGCCATTCTTCTGGTAGGGCGGTCGCACATGAGATGATATACACATGCTGCAAGTGTGCATTCTGTTTCGAATTGCATGTACAATTCAGTTCAGTTCAGTCCAGTCCAGTTCAATCCAGTTCGGTTCAATCCGGTTCAGTTCAATCCAGTTCAGTTCAATCCAGTTCAGTTCCGTACGAGAGATAGTTCTACTCTGGGAGCTACACGCACGCACGCACTAAAAAAGCATATTCGTCCCGTCATGGCTCACAGTGATGCGAGCGTACACGCGGCTCCAAAACCACCCACGCCATCTCCCTCTCCCTCTCTCTTCGATCCCAAATCTCGATGCCTAGTATCCCGTGACATTCCTCCCACATCGTCCCAACCTACTTACCGACTATACCACGAAGCTAACAAAACAAACTCTACCCCAGCATTTGGAATTAAAACTGAACCTAACTCGAACCTTGACTACAACCAACAGAAAACCAAATGTTATCTGAAACAGTTGAGTGAGCGACATGCATCTGGGCAAAACTCACAGCGAGCATGGTGGGCGCTAGTATCATGGTGATCGGTGAGGCGTTGTCGTTGCCGTAGGGTAGCTTTGGCGCGTTTTTACTACTCTAACGACGTGGAATGCAAATGGACTACATCCGAGGGAAGTTCCGAGGACGCTGCGTACGTAGTTGGTTGATTCAGCGGTAAGGAAGTGGACTTAGAGTTTCGATAGGGTATCTAGTGACTGCAATGTTCACATAGTTCTCCGACACATCGTAGGATGCTCCTGTGCATGGATGGCTCCAGTCACAGCACACGGTGAGTACGCTTTCGTCAAGGAACGCGTACATGTACCATTGAGACGGTAGACTATGCCTGTAAGGTGTGCGTACGCAGATCCTCTAACGTTAGGCCAGCCTCACTGTAAGCACACATTCGGGCCTTCTTCTTTCGATGCGGAACGCAGTTGATTCACCCGCAGGCGGGGTGCAGTAGGTTGTCTGACAGCGGGCGTATACTATAGGCTCAAATTGCGGATTTCAGCGCAGCCTGATATTATAGGTAGGTGCACGGTAAAGTTTGGGTAAACTCAATTGAGTCCTAGCATCCTTGTTCGCCCAGGCGAATGGATATGGAGAACGGACAGGCTTCCCCGTATTTTGAGGCGTGGTAATGACGTTGCGGCTGAAAACGAAGTGGCCCTAAAGAATACATGGTCGCATACTCCGGTGTACAACGTCCGTTGCAGATGACGAGGGTCGCGGACAGAAGTCGTAACCAGAGTCTCTATATGCAGGCCTTATCTTGAGGAGGCACAGTTGCGTAGACGCCCGTCCGGCCTTGGACTCAATTCTGCACATCGAAAGGCAACGGCGACCGAACCAGAATTGGGGAAGATTTCCGCGGACTTTCGCGAAAAGGCATTGACGGCGGTAGATAAAGCCGGCAATTAAGTTTTCTGGGTGATGCGGCGATCAGCGATGCAGAAGATTTGCGCCAGAGCGCGATCCATGCACCCCACAGGGAGGCGGATGCAGTGCCGTTGGGCCACGCGAAGGGGGATCCACAACGCCTGAGACAGGAACAGGAAGGATGAGTCGCGGATCCACTAGGGGAGGGGTCTCGAATTGTCTCGGTGCCTTTTCACACGAGCATGTCGCTCGAGACGCGCGAGATGGATGAATGATGCATGCCGCGGAGTTGATGGAGCTGCGGTGATAGCATACAAGTATGCGATCGCGAAAAGGAAGGTGTCAGCATCCGCATATGCCGGTGGACGAAGCGAACAAGCCAACGGCTGCGAGGAGGCATTCAGCCCACGTGTTATTACCCGGAAACCAGGACGGGCCAGAGCGCGCTGGTCCAACAATAGCCGTGCGACAAAAATACCATGTCATCCAGCAATTTGTTCCAGATGCTTCCTGTCTTCTGTCAACCTTCCATGCATACATGGGGCACGCACCACCCCCAGACCGCTTCCTGGCCACCCTCGCTCTTAGCACTTCGCCCTTGACTGACTCAGATGCACTCGAGCGGCGTTGTGCGTACTCGCCTGACAAATGACAAATGGGTGATGTAGCAAAGGGGTGAAAAGGGCGGCAGGCAGGCTGACGTGAAGGCGACGCTCACCGATGACAGATGATAGATGTGCGTTTCCGAAGCGGGAGCGGAGCGGCGCGATGCGGTTCGATGCGGGGCCCGATATGAGTGATCATCGCGATGGCGGTGAGAGAATCGAGTCCAAATCCCATGGGGAGCAGTGGCGTGGCTGCCGGGCGTTATACGAGGAGCTCGGTCCGGTTTCGCGTGGGGAGGGCCCTGCCACGGGGTAGCGTGCGAGGTAAGCTGATGGAATGTCACAGTTGCTGCCGTTCTCTATGCGGTAGGCAGGGCGTTGGTGGGAGAAGGAGCAGACGAAGGACGGCAGGAGTGGTGGTTGGGTTGGCCTTGTGTTGCGCAAAGCGCGGGTGCTGACCTCACACCACCCGTGCTCTTGAAGCTGAACAGTTGCACAGAGTCTGACAGCACAATGTCAACCAGTAATATGCATCTCGAGTGACGGGAGTTGGTGTTGATGATGTTTGTGATTACCATATACTATATTTCTCTGATCCATGACTGCGCAGCTAAAGAAAAATCAAAGGGGAATATCAAACGCGCACGAGCGTACAGGAGCCAATGGTCCTAAATCTATGTTGAACCAAAATACAATGAACAAGAAGGGGAATCCTGAAAATCCAATGTGAATGCAGCGGTCAACGCGCAAAGAAAGAAAGAAAGCCGATACAGTGTGTTGCTAAAGAAATCCTGGTGTGATGAAGACCACCCACCCCTTGATATATCCCAATCCCGTACCGTGCTCCGGACCGTCATGGCCAAATAACCTGCCCGCTAAATGCACAATCATGATAAAAGCAAACGTCGAACCAAGACCCTCAGCTGGAGGCTTGCGGTGGGGGCCTAGTTCGATTCGCTTCCAGCACGACTCCTATGCTCGGCGGGTGTCGAGGGGAAGGAGAAGTCGACCGGAGATGGAGGCGGGGCGGGCGTCTCGGTGAATTCCTGGCTTGATCGGGAAGAGGCGCTGCTAGAGGCCTTGAAAGCAACGCTAATATCGTGACCGAGGTTGGAGCTGGTCAGGATGGAGAGGCGCTGGCGCTGAGCGTTGGTGGATTGCTGGGAAGGCATTGTGGGCGAAGGTTGAGGTGAAGTGAGTTGGTATTTGATGGAAGATGCTTGATGGAAGATGCTTGATGGAAGATGCTTGATGGAAGATGGTAGCCGTTGGCAGGTAGAGTAGAGCGACGGAGGGTGGAGCAAAAGCCGGGGCAAAAAGCTGGGGAAGGCTAAATATGTGGAGCGGGTAGGCAAAGACACAAACAGTGCGTGTCTCTCGGTTGGAGAAGGGTGGCTTGTATCGAGGCGCTAGGAAGGACGGTATGAGTTGGCTTCAGACAGGTAATAAATTCGCTGGCAGAATCGGAATGGCTGATTCCAAGTCCCGAGGCAGGATGGCGGGAGGAGCTGGTGGCTGATATGCAATGCGAAAAGAGCCTGGATACGGTGAGTCAGATTTAATATGAGCGGCGCAGGGCTGATGGGGATGCGTTGGCATCTGGCAGGCAGGACCAAGCAGAGGGCAGCAGGGTGGAGGGCAGAGCGGGCTGACTTACGGTGTCGAGAAGGCTGGTATGCACGGCGTAGGCGAGGCGGACGAGATTGGACGGTGCCTGGGGATTATCCGGCGAGGCGGAGGCGAGGATGCAGGAGTGGGTTGGTGTGCAAGTGCAGGTGCAGGTGTAGCAGAGGACGAGGGCGCCGGTGTGGGGAGGGCATTGCTTTATACACGGGGGGAGTGGGCGAGCAGGCGACGCATGGAGAAAAAGAAAGCGTGCCATCAAAAGCAGCAACGCGGGCAGCGGGCAGCCGGGCTCCTTGCGTCCTGGATCCCCGTGTGTTGCACATGGAGCGGAGCGAGACGGCTTGCCCAAAGTGAATGAGCAAAGTGCACCCCACGCCCTCCGCCCGTGCCAGCGCCGGGCCATCAGCGGCGTCGATGCGAGGCCGCTGTTGCTCGACACACGGAGCCGGACGGCTGCTCGCAGGACGGCAGCAAGCAAGCCAACGCCCGGCTTACTCTGCTGTGACGTGTCGAAACATGGAGGGTGAGGTGGACAGGCAGCTTGACCGCCTTCGCCCTGCCCACCACATGCACTGCGCTTCCCCACGCGGCGGTAGCGTCCCAGATGCATGGTCGAGTCGGGGAACTGAGCCCCTTGCCGCGCCCATGTGCGTCTGCTACGCTCTGCCCGACGTCTCAAACTCTATCGCTGATGCCGCGCTATCTCGACTCAGCCAGGCCTTCCAGAAGCCCTTCGAAGCCGCTCGGACGGCCTCCTGCGCGCCCACGACTCGCTGCCCTGCTCTCCAAACGTGCCGCCCGCCCTTCCCGTCCCAGATGCATCAGCGAACCGGCACTTGTCCGGAAGAAATGTCACCTGTGCCCACCCGCCGTCCAGCGCTGCCAGAATGAAGCAACAGATGGCGCTGCCCATGTCGCCAGCCCCATGCCGTGAGCCATCCATCCAAACCCACTCGGCCCTACGCATAACCTTCACACCCGTCGGTCCGACATCCTGGCCCTGGGGATGCTACATTGCATGGGCAAGCGCGCGCCATTATTTGCCGCCAGCCCGCCCTGCAAAGGAATTCGCATCCCTCGGCTTCACCAAACGGGTCTGCATGTGTCATCTCGCAGCCGTTAATCTCCTCATGTACCGCACGGCGTCTCTCGCGTCCCGTAACGAGACGCGAGGCGTCTGCGTTTCCCCATCTGCCTGATCTGGGGAACTTGTCCCTCCCTGGCGTCCTTGGTCGAAACATCCCCGCAAACCGTGCCACATGAGCCTTGCAGCCACGCTGCCCGCCCATGCTGTGCAAGCTGTGTCGTCCTGCACAACCGCCCTTGAACGAGCAAGGATTCGGCCGACTTTGACAGGTCTGGTCACTGCTCGAGCAGTGTCAGCCTTGGAAACTCCTTGTGCCTCCCTTTGTTTGACCATTATACTAGCATCACGGCCGCCGGCAGCCTGCCCCATTGGCAGCCTACATCGGTGTGTGCTTGCTTTTCCGATCCAATGCAGCTTGCCGACGTTGAATTCTCGTCTCGTTGACCGATCGGTGCCCATCTTCACCGTAAATCGAGTGCAAGGACGAGCGCTCGATGCTGGAAGCGAGAAGCTGTGGCTAGACGCCTCATCAAATTGAAGATGAGGAGATGAGCAAAACCTTCTTCGGGGATGCTGTGGTACCCGGCTGGTGAGATCTCAACAAATTAAGAGTATGCAACGGGAGCCCTCGAATGCGTCCGTCGTCGTCGATTTGCTACTCACGCCGAGCAATAGAAGTTCCCCGGGAACTTTCACCTGCAGATACGGCCTTGTAGATGAAGTCTTCTCTTTGTCATGCAGAGCGTACCTTACAAAGGCTGATTCTTTATGATTCTTGATGCTTACACACATCACGTATACTGGGTAACTAATCTCGCCTCTAGGAACTACACCCTGGAGACTAGAGAAGCTCACAATGGCAATTACGAGAGTCTCCTCATACATTCGTATTACGACCACTCTATTGATCCGTCAATAGAATTCCCAAACGTCCGCTTCGAGCAGAGTGCTCATTCCAAACTATAAATCTCCTAGCGTACTATCGGCTTCTCATCCAGCTCTTCTTTTAACCGAAAAGCAAGAACAAGGCTAGCCTTGTTGTTAAAGCAGCGCTAGTAGGCTGAGTATCTGCGGGGGTCCTAGACGAAGGAGTGCTCAGCTTCAATGAACATGCGGGGTGAAAGAAGTGAGAAACGGTAAATAGTAGACCGATGGAAACCGTCGGCTTATTCCATATCTGGGAACGTAGTTTGAGAAATATCGTACATGGATTCTAAATCGAATGACTTGTATTGGGCCCCGAACTTTCCAGTCTTGCAGGCGTTTCTCAGGGAATTCGACCACATTATTAATGCCCATAGCGTCGTGCATCCCAGTAGCTTCACTCACCCACTTTCTTCCTTCTCAGACATATACCCAGAAGATATTCGCTTCATCTTGCTACTTCGCAAACAATCCCAATGATCGTAATGCATGTACTTTCTCTCAGGCTCCTGCGCCCTCCAACAAAGACGAATAACATGGTATGTAGCGCTCACATAGCCTCCAGGGCCGTGTTCCCAATCGCCAGGCTGCCACGTCGATCCCTCCCACGTGTACTCCATGCAGTGATCTTCATCCAGCCAAATCTTCGACCCGTCGCGCCTCGCCAACTGTATCGTTCGAAACCCATCCGACACCTGACGTAGCTTCCTCCGATGCTTCGGATGCTTCCTCAGCGTCTCGAACTCCAAGGTCACTTCTCGACACGTATCCGGGAACAGGATCTGAGTGAGGAGTGTGGAGATTTTGTCCGCGTAGCTGAAGTTCGTTTCCCATTCGTTGTCAAAGTCCCAGCTCGACGCGCAGATCGTCCACGTGACCTTCCGCCAGTGAAGATGCTTTTGCAAGTGCATTCCAAACTTTGGAATCCCCCAGCTCGTCGTGTGCAGATGGTGGAGATGCCGGCCTGATTGGCTGGATAGGTGGAACAGGTAGTGATCCCAGTCGTCCGCGTCATAGCTTGTTGCTTGGTCGCCGTATTGGTGGTGTGTCGCGCTCCGCAAAGGTATGGCGCGCGTCTCGTAGTAGATTAAGCGGCATGTGCGTAGGAGAGTTGTGTTTGTCACAGGAAGACGTTCGTGGCCGGGCCGGAGACGGGCAGTTTGAGTTTCAGGTTTCGATGTGCGGGGATCAATGCCTTGACAGATGGCATGTTCGAAGATGAGATTCCGGACTTCGCTTGGGAGGATGGCGAACAAAGGGGACTGGAGCTGATGGTTGGAGTTTTCGGGTGTGATGTCTGCGAGTGAACGCCTCAGAGAACGAACTTCTCTTTTGGGTAATAAGTTTGGTCGGATCCTGTTTCTTAGCTCAGTATTAGATCAAAACGGGGAACTAATGCCTTGTACATGTCTTAACAATCGTGCATAATGACCTTGATGACAATGCAGATTGTGGTATACCAGTGTTGGACACCGGTCACGTGCTTCTAATTTAGTCGAACTATAAGACTATCGTAAGGTACAACGTCAAGCAGGGACTGTTATTAATGATGCGCAAAACTTCCAAAGTAGCTTTTAAAGAAGTACAGTAACGAGCCGGAGCCTGCCGGTCTCTGAGCGGTGTGAAAAGAGCAATTGAAATAGCATGCACGATTCCGGTCTCCGACTTGGCTTCGTATGACGCTATGTTGACTTAGTAAGCAAGCGTGGCCCACACCGCATGCGAGAAGGAACAACTAGAGCACTGACACTCGTTCGCAACACAATCACAAGAGTCGATTTAGCGAGAAATCGACAGATGGACTATTGAGTGCTTCACAAATCCTTCCATTGAAGCTTATTGCTTGCAACTTCTACAATCGCTACAATCTCGGAAGGACATCAAGGGGGTTTCGTGATTGTGCTCGATGGTGGGAAGACCGCCTGGAACGCCTTTCGTGTGCCCGCGAAATCTTAGGCGCCCTTTTTCGTTTGTATTTGAGGCCAAAGTAATCATTCGATCCCAAAACTTACCAAGACTACTGGGAGCGGTCCTAGCCATTGCTGTGTGAATGGCAGATGAGACGTGGTGACTTTCCACAGAAGTATTGCCTTAAGCACCCAACGACCCGCACCGTTCTGCAGTACGGCAGTAGCTGAAAGGCGGTGGTCCCTAATCGAACTATCTCCATTGTAGGCTATCAGGCGCAATCGCAACATTGCGTGCGGCCTTTGAACAACACCAAACGCAGGTGCATTCGAGCATAGACAACCGATTTGTCTAACTTGCTCTCAACAATCCCTGGGTCAGTCATACATGCGTTTGAGGAAGCCGGAAATGATGAGGAAATCCACGTCACTCCCGTTTCAGGCCGCCCACTTTGTGTCCTCATACCAGCGTGAACAATGTTTTCCAAAAACACTATGTCGACCTCGACCTAAGGGTATATATGTCCCGACTGTTCACAATGCATCACGGGGTGTATATAGAAAACACAACCCACCACATACTCCCTTCATCATAGATTGCAGTAAAAACACAAGTAGTGTGCTAAGGGCAAGACCTATCGAGCAGAACCGCTTTATAACAACAACTTTGCCGACACGTTCAGTCTCGAACCGCATCTCAAAGCCATCTACGTGCCAAACAACTATTCACCAACGCAACATGGATCAATCCAGACAGGTTCCCTGTGACAACGAGTGCCATGCATTTCACTCCCAAGCAAACCAGGAAATGGGCTTCCCTCCTACGCCCCCGGCCTCCCTTCCTACGCCCCCGGCCACTGCGCCTAACTCGGAGCCTTCCACTCCTCATATTCAGCAGTGGGTGAATTCCCTTGAAAAATACGGCATGGATGAGGCAGCTCTTCAAAGGGTCGAGAACGATCTTGTAATCATCGCTTATACTGCTGGCCAGATGATGATCGATGCAGATCCATCAGTCGACACATCTAACACGAAAAAGAACTCCTCCGACCGAGTCACGGCTACTGACAAGGCCATTGAGAAGATGGTACATGATCATCTCACTGCATTGTATCCTGACTTCGGATTCCTGGGCGAGGAGACATACAAACTAGGCGATAAGCTCGCAGACAAGCCCACCTTCGTCTGTGACCCTATTGATGGCACTCTGAACTTCATTCACGGCTTTCCCAACACTGCAGTCTCCCTAGCTCTTACAATCGAGAAGAAGCCGTTTATTGGCGTTGTTTATAGCCCTTTCCGCGGTGAAATGTTCTCAGCAATCAAAGGACAGGGCGCGTTCCTGACCACCGCCACAGGAGACCTTCACTGTCTTCCCATTTCCCCGTTTTCTCCACCACGTCCAAAGCCGTTGAGCTCCCTTAATGACTGCCTTGTGGCTATAGAATGGGGCTCTCAGCGCGAAGGGCCCAATTGGGAGCTGCGTACATCCATGGCACAGCAACTTATGACATCCAAGGCAGCCGGCGGTGCTATGGTCCATTCTATTCGCTCCAACGGTTCCGCTGCCTTGGACTTCTGTTACGTGGCTGCTGGCTGGCTTGATGTTTTTTGGGAGGGCGGGTGCTGGATCTGGGATGTGTGCGCTGGATGGATTATTCTAGAGGAGGCATGCGGCATCGTTGCCAGCGCAAATCCTGGGGATTGGGATCCATCGTTGGAGGGTCGCTTGTATCTTGCTGTACGGGGTGCTGAACGTGTCGAACAAGAAGGCGTGGTGAAGGAGGTGTGGGAGAATATGGGCGACCGGACTTTCGATTACTGAACGACTGACTCTGCTCTCAAGCATTTCTTCACATTGGTGACTCCCGCTTCATAGACTTTCCAATGGTTTACTCTTTTTAGTTTTCATTTCGTTTTCCTTAGATTAGCAATATGCCCAATGTTGGTTTAACTCTTCATTGATCTTACTGTTACTGAACTCCACTGCTACAAGTAGGTTTTTTCGATTAAAGCACTTCCACGTAGATC
Organism: Paracamarosporium sp. OC-R06-R3; assembly: GCA_019828545.1. Lineage (NCBI taxonomy): Eukaryota > Fungi > Ascomycota > Dothideomycetes > Pleosporales > Didymosphaeriaceae > Paracamarosporium > Paracamarosporium sp. OC-R06-R3. Next base: position 436,505 of record JACVRA010000086.1, on the reverse strand, counting down.
AATCTTGACCCACTGATTTTTCATGTTAACTGAAACCTAAAACCTTGCCACTGACAACTGCTTCAACGACCATTCTCACCAACCGGTAACTAAAGCATCTGCAAGAAACGACAAGATCGACAAAGATAAGCAAGACAAAGACGTGACTTACCAAAGACCCGTAATATGATAAGTAACACCATAGACTACACTCAATACGAAAGAACACAACCTACCCAACTCCACCCCTATGCCTGGAACGCCTTCCAATTACTAGTAACAACATAACCACCCACTCAAGCTTTCCTCCTAGTCACTCGGCACATCCCAACCACCCTTCACTCATGACATTTATACGCCCTCGTCTTCATCATCAACAACAACCCCATCCATACAGCCACCACCCTATGACTCATAGACTACTCAATCCTAAATATCGTTCTACCCTATCACAGCACCTTAAGTAATACTCAATCCGAACTGACACGGTTCACTCACCAAAGTCAGTCCACTGTTCCCTGAGACCAACAACCTCCCCAAGATTTAAGGGGAGAAACTGCAGTTGGAACGCGACTGGGCAGCTTGTATGCAACTGTATCGAGGTATGATAGCGAGGGTACATATGGTGCAGGGTGTAGCATCTGAGTGGGAGGAGCGTGCTGGGCGAGTGTGAAGGGATGTTCTTAGGGTGTCAGAGTGTGTGGATGGTGTACAGTTCGAAAGCACGAGAGTTGGGATTTTGTGATTGTAGTGAAATGATTTTGTGATTGCAGTGAAAAGATTTCAGGGGTAGAACATGCATGTGGCGCTTATTGTAATTCTTCGAGTCAAAAGGGTTAAGGGACAGCGACCGAACAAAGGTGAGTATGTGATTGTATGAGGCTTCCTGTTGTGCACACATTCCAACATGTGACTCTCTACGCTTCCCTGTAATCAAGCGAACCTCTCGTCTTCCACTACCATAATTACACTTCTCATGCCATTTTGTACATCTCTGCATCCTTGGCATTCCAACATCCCCACAAGCCAGGCTAAAGGCAGGGCCTTCTCGTAGACCTTTGTTCAACCTCCCTTTCGCGGCGCGATGGGTGTGGCGACTGGTGCACGGGTACCTGCGTTCTTCTTGCGCTGGTAGTAGTTCTCCATAATCTTGCGGACTTGAGACACGCTCTGCTCCTTGCCGGCCGGTGCCGCTAGGTTGTCGACGGTGTAGGGAGGATTGATGAGAACGGCGTCGTTGACGACGATCTGAGCGTCCGCCCAGCGAGTAGGGAGACTATGCGTTTGTCGTCAGCTATGGTATCTAAACCATTATGATATCATGAGTTTGCTCACAGCCTGGAGACAGCATCGAAGATCTCCTGAGCCTCTTTGCTCACACCCTTGCCCTTTTGAGCATCCTTCTTCTTCATCTCGCGAATAGTCTGCTCCTCTCGTGCCCTTATGGCTGCCAGATCCACCTTGGAGATACTCGGTAGCGCGCCATCGAAACCGGGAGCCGACTCTGGAACACGTTCCCCACCCCCGATCAGCTCGAAGTTGAGGATATGGGCAAAGGGAATGATGTGGTAGTCACCCGGTTGACTCGAAAGCGGGGCGGAAGGGTTCGGTGGGGCAGGTGCGGTGTTGATGGCAATGGCATTGGTGACGTTGCACGTTGTGAAGAGAGTGCCCTCGAGCACGTTGTTGTGGGGCGCGCATGTTATCTTGATGCTACGTTGAAATCAGCCTGGTGCAATTTTGTCTTTGGACATGCATCGAAGAACAGAGAGAGGAAGTGGTGGGGCCTACCGCGCGCCAACGGCCTTGTACAGAATGGAATCTCCGTCGATCCCATCCTTGGAGGGCCCAACCTTGGGCGTCGCAATCTTGCCGGCGATGCTTTGACGCTTGCTCTCCGCCATGCTTCTCTGTGGCTTCGCCCGGTATGCTGCGGAGCCTGCGTTGCGCACTGTCAGTTAGGTATTTCGGCTGTCACGCAGCTTCTCAGCTTGCGACGCTCGCAAAAGGCCGGTAGCCCAGGGCTGCCGTCATGCAAGCAAAAGAAAAGAGCACCTGGAAGTGCAAAGGAGCGACAAGAAGAAAGCAGCTACGCGCAGAGCACACGCAAAGGGGAGCTTGTGGGGGTGCGCGCGGGACAAACGGCGGCTTGGATGCAGGTGAGAGGTGTCGTACCTGCGCGCGCGGTCGCTTCGGTACCAGGAAATGCTTGGATGCCGAGCGACTTTCTGCCCGTGGTCTGCGAGCCGTGCCGCCGTAAGTGCGGGCCGATCACTGGTAGCAGTTAGCAGGATTTACTATCCTCTATGCCCTTGGCTCATTGATAAGATGCCAATGATGCTTATCCGGGAATTGTTGTTGCGCACACTGCATATGCCTCGTCTGTCCGAATCGCACAACAGGCTAACCTTGGGAAGTATTAGCGTATACGGTCCCGGCATTGTATGAACCACACCACGGCGTCCATCAGCTTCAAGTTCTAGAACAACAAACGACAGGGCTCTTGCAGTGTATCTATGCAAACCCCGAAAGGTTTTTTCAAGTAGCGGTCAGCCTTCACTATCTACTGGGCAATACCCAGAGGGCAGACCTAACACTAGCCGCCCAGCACATGCTCTTTACACGCTTAACAAGTGACACCAATGATTATCTTTATTAGCCATGCAAGGCCGATCGAAGGCAGGCCAAACAGTATTACGGACAAAGGTCAATTGATAGTGCCAGCATGTTGATAACCTCTTCCCTTGCTTCTCAAATAGGCATCTCGGGATGAACCTGGTCGATGTGTTTTGCGGTTCTAGCGGACCATTATCATGAAATACCCCGGCGATCGGGTTATTGTCTTTAATCCTGAAAACTGCGCGTTTTTGAAGTCCGAACCTTTGTTGTCCGGTGAATTGAACATGGAGGCCGACTTTTCAGTTCGATAAGCCATGGAACCAAACAAGGCAGAATGAATGGTCAGAAAAGTGAAGAGTTGCAGATAGGCGTGAGAAGGCAACAAGCGGCCTAGCACCAACTTTTGTGTGATCTGCCTCTGAAGAAATTTCAACAAAACGTGATATAGTAGAGGCGATCGCACCAGCTACATCCCAAGAAACCCAATGCGGGTTACATTACTGGAACAAGCATATATTGTGGGATGGTTGATAAACTATCACAATTTAAAGAGTTCAAATGCAAACGATCAGATTTTGACAACCTTTTGATTCGTGATATTGATCAGCAATCTCTTTTATCTTATTTGGCGACGTTCCCCGAAGCACGCTGTTAATACGTTGCTAACGGACCATTACAGTTTGCACTTGTCTATATAACGTACAATCTTGCCGCTGCTTACGCGTTGTACGTAGAGGCAGACACATTACCTCCCCTTCCGGTCCAGTTGACGTGGATGTCCTTGCCCTCGGGGTATGTCTCGCTAGCGAATTCGGGCTTGACGCGGAAAGTGTGGGCACCGAAGTAGTCACGCTGGGCCTGGAGAAGGTTGGCGGGAAGGTCCTTGGTTCGGTAACCGTCGTAGAAGGACAGAGCAGTGCTGAAAGCAGGGGTGGGAATGCCCCAAAGAGCACCCTTGGAGACGACGCTGAAGGGGATTAGCAGTTGTCGATAAGCTTTGATTTGCGGGACTTACTCTCTCCAGCCGGACTGCGCCTTGTGGATAGCCTTGTTGAAAAAGTCGTCGAAGAGAAGATTCTCGAGGTCAGGGTTGGCACGGTAGCTAGGATTTTGTGAGTGCATATCCTAGTATTGGTAGGATGGATACTAACGCCTTGGTGATGTCCTTCAAGAAGACGGATCGGATAATGCAGCCACCACGCCACATGAGCGCAATCTCGGGCTTGTTGAGCTTCCACTTGTACTCCTTGGCAGCGTTCTGGATCAACATGAAGCCCTGGGCGTACGAAATGATCTTGGAGGCGTACAGAGCCTGCTCGAGGTTGTCGATGAACTGCTGCTTGTCGCCGCTGAAGCTAGGGGTGGGTCCGTCAAGGAGGCCAGCAGCACGGCCACGCTCAGCCTTGAGCGAGGAGAGGCATCGAGCGAAGACAGCCTCGCCGATCAAGGTGACGGGCATGCCGAGATCGAGAGCGTTGATGGCGGTCCACTTGCCGGTACCCTTCTGGCCAGCAGAGTCGAGAATCTTCTCAACAATGGGCACACCATCAGCCTCGTCATTCTTGTACATGATGTCGCGGGTGATCTCGATAAGGAAAGAGTCAAGCACGCCCTTGTTCCACTTGGTGAAAACATCACCGATCTCGCTGTCCTTCATTCCGAGACCACGCTTCATGATATCGTAGGCCTGTCATTGTCAGACGTTGCACTGATTCAATAAATAGAAGGTTCTCCACTCACTTCGCAGATCAACTGCATGTCACCATACTCGATACCGTTGTGAACCATCTTGACGTAGTGACCGGCACCCTCGTCACCAACCCACTGGCAGCAGGCCTCGCCATCAGACTTGGCAGAGATGGACTGGAGAACGTCCTTGATGTACGGCCAGGCCTCCTCGTTACCACCAGGCATGATACTGGGGCCATATCGGGCACCCTCTTCTCCTCCGGACACTCCGGTTCCGACGAAGCGGATACCCTTGCCAGCGAGGTACTGTGTTCGGCGGTTGGTGTCGGGGTAGTGCGAGTTACCGCCGTCAATGATGATGTCGCCCTCTTCGACGCCACCCTCGTTGAGGAGGAGCTCAATGAAGTCGTCCACAGGCTTGCCGGCCATGACCAGCATCATCATGCGGCGGGGCTTCTTGAGCTTCTGCACGAACTCCTTGATGGAGTGGGCGCCAACGATGGACTTACCCTTTGCCTCTGCGGGTGCGTTAGCTCCGGCCCGCAACGATGGACATGCGGCTTACCATCGTTCAAGAATCGGTCGACCTTGGCCACGCTGTCGAGTTGGTTAGCCTTGGTCTCCGGCGCCGGGCGCGCTTTCCTTACGTTCGGTTGAATGCTACGACCTGCAGGCAATTAGTAAATGAGCTGGAGGCATGGGGACGGGAAGCGTACGGTGAATCCGTGATCGGCGCTGGGCGGTGTTAGCTGTGCTTATGGAACAATATGTGAAGTGAGTAATGGCTTACGCATTGAGAATCAAGTTCTGGCCCATGACCTGTCCATTGCGTGAGAAGCTGTCCAAGGCAGAGCACAGCTCGGGATCATGATGAACTCACGGCCAGGCCGATGAGGCCGAAGTCACCGACGGCTTCAGTCATGATGGATGGTGGTGAGCGGCGGGGCTGGTGTGGGCAAAGCGACGCTGATGGCGGGGTATCTCTGCGGCGACCAGGCGCGCAAGCTTAAGGCAATGAGGGGTGGGATGAGGGAGTGAGATGGAGAGTGCAGGAAGTGGGGAGGCAGCAGATAAGTAGGAGTTTGCTCGCGTTCCGACCGGAAGAGTTTGGAGTCTGTCTGGTAGCGCGGGCGTGCGTTGGGCGGGGCCTGCTTGCATCCCGTAATTGACCCCTACAGGTTCTTTCGCTCCCACGCAGGCGCAGCGGCCGCGGTAGCAGCGGAGAAATCATTCGATAGCTGTATTCTCTGAGTCTACCGGACGCACTTTTCCACCTCTGGCCACCCCCGAAGGGCCGCGGGAGCCGCAGGCGCAAGTTGCTGCTCAGCGCCCACGCTGCCCCTCCTCGGTCGTTCATGGCGAACGTAGGGCTGGCCGGTCACGTGCCGCGCCGCCTGCGCCACTTTATTACTCCGACGGCCGGCCAAGCACTTTTCCTCGCCCAACGGATTATCACATCGCAACAATAAGCCAGACGCTTTGGTCGGCCCGCAGATCCACACGCCTTGCTTTCAAAGGCCGACTGCTCTGGCACGCCTTGGCAGCTTGCTCGGTCAGCTCCAAGTGAGGCAGGCCACACACCGGTGCGGCATTTGCACGCTTCTTTTCACAGGACCGGCATCTCCCCCGCGGCCGAACAACTGCAGGTCATACTTTGCAGCACCATCCAGCCTCCACTCTACTGCCTCGCCCACCGCCGACGTCATTACGCGCACCCACTTGTTGGACAACACTTTTCACGACATCCTAGCGTCCGTCTCACCATGAGCAGCAGAGACAACCAGAACCTGCAGCCGCACCCGTCGTTGCCTGCGCGCCCGCCGCCATCGACATACTCGGCGCCACCCATGAGGAACAACAATCCCGCTGCGCGATCCTATGGAGCCAACACGGCTGCTTTTGCTGGCTTCACGCCGCAGTCAGTGGTCGCACACGCTCCTCCCTCCCAGGTGTCTGCGCCTCCGACCGTGTACTCTCAGCCGACTGTGAGCGCCCCATACCAAGCTACAGCTTATCCGTCCAGCAATGCTTACTACAATACCTATCAAGCCTATGGCGCACAAGCACCGGCCGCGGCATACGCCGCCCCGACAGCAGTGAACCAGTTGCGGACTAACTACGATCCGGAAGAGGAGGCGCGCGTTGCTGAGTGGAGCAGCGCATACACAAGGGAGGACACCAACGCAAAAAAGTCTGCCAACACCGCGGCCGCTGCGCGCGCCGAGGCGAATGCGACGCCCGATGGTGAAGTTGGTTCAAGTGGTACCGGCAAGCGGAAGACAGTCGTCCGAGAAGGGGGTGGAAAGACCTGGGAAGACCCGTCACTCCTCGAATGGGATGAACTACATCCCCGCCTGTTCATCGGTAACTTGGCCGGCGAAGTCACGGACGATTCGCTCCTCAAGGCCTTTTCCAAGTATCCTTCCGTGTCGAAAGCACGCGTAGTCCGAGACAAGCGTAGCACGAAGAGCAAGAGTTACGGATTCGTAAGCTTCGCCAATACTGAAGATTACTTTCGCGCTGCCAAAGAGATGCAGGGCAAGTACATTGGCAGTCATCCTGTCCTGGTCAAACGCTCTACCTCAGACATCAAAACCACAGTTAAGCGCGACGACAAGCACGGGAAGTACGGCAAAAATCGCAACAATAATAACAAGAAGCAGCAGCAGCAGAGCGGGGCCAACACTACTTTCACTGGCACGGCCCAGTTCATGAATGGTGGTATACACAAGAAGGGCAAGAACAACGGGCCTAGGATGCTTGGTTGAGAGATGTCTTTTGAAATGTGTATATTGACGAAATACTAAATGCCGCGTGCTTTGGCGGTAGGCAACTGACTGAACGGGAAAGAGAAAATACGGTAAGCATATTTGTTATGTCATTTACAGCACATGTTCCCCTTTTGAATCAGCGTTCTGTACAATATAGCAGGTCTAGAAGTGACCATACCCATGGTCAAAACAGCAGGTGAGGAATTGGGCATTGTCGACTCTTGGACTGCTGTTTGGGGTAACAGAGTACTGACATTTTTATTTCGGCGCTATAGGAACAGAGCTGGTTAGGAAATGTTAAGTATAGCTCTGCAGGGAAGAAGCTCAATAATATTGAAAACATATTGGAGTGATTGTGTACTATCGACGATAGTATTGGTAAAGATGTAGTCTGTGCGTTTCAATCGTGTGTAAAATCACGTGATCTTCTTAGCGTCCCTGAGGTCGCGTTTGCGCGCGATCGCAAGGTTGAAGACATTCATTGTCAACTTCGCGCCAGCCACACTCTCGTCCGCCAACGCCATTTGACGCGGCGCTGCTGTCGCCTGAAAACAAGCCACAATGTACGGCATGAATCAAGCCTACAATGTTCCGCAAGACCCCAGCGTACAGGTGCCGAACCAGTTGGTGAGCGCGCCCATGCTTCGACTTCGCGACGTAGCTAACCCTACAGCTTCCCCACATACACTTGGTCTCGTCGTACCGGTTTCCAACTGCCCCATCGTTGCAGCCCCAGCAGGCGCTTGAATACCTTACCAAAGCACCCGAGATAGTCCGGAATGCTGCGCCCGTCGCATGGACGTTCTTTGCCCAGCCGCCGCCCGACGGTACCGCTCTGCTCATGTGGCAGCCCCCACGCATGGGAACGCACTTTGCCTCCGATGGTTTGATCTGGGCGGATGCTGAGTTGTCTTACGAAATGAATTTAAATGGCTTCGTAAGTCATTGGAGGCTCAAGGGAACTATGACCAAAGTTAACGCGCCGTAGCAACTTCAAGTGTTAGTCCACAAGAGCGGTTACTTCTACCCACACGAGCCTTTTGCAGCACATGCACGCTTTCGTTATAGGATCACCAATGGACCCCGCTCATTCGATGACAAGTTGTGGCTGGTTCATTACAGTATGGCGGAGCCTACCATGAGAATACCCGCCCAGAACATACCCATGACAAGGGAGATACAGCAACAACTAGGTACACGGGGTCAACTTCAATCTGCTGGTCAACTAGTCCGTAAAGAGTTCATGCTTGGCGACACTGCAAACTTTCCCAAGGTTGAATTCGCACAGCCTAACGTCAGGCAACAAGCACCACCGTATGGTGCGAATCCCATGACGAACAGATACCCCCAGTATGGTCAACAACAGCCTCCAGCTAAAAGAGCACGCACGGCGCAACCTGCGCGCCCCGGAATAGCCGGAGCTACAGCTGGTGATGCAATGTTTGATGAGGAAGAAAATGCGACTCAGGACACCTTCGATTTTATGACGCCCCGGGATATCAGCCTTTCCAGATACAAGCAGCACCATGAATGGATGGAGGAGATCTTTTCTTCCCCACATGCGTTCCCTAAGATTAAGCCCATCGATCTCGGAATCGGTCTCATGGGTGAACTGGCCCCACTAACCGCGGATATTCTCGATGCCGCAGCAGGGGACGCGCCTATAGACAATAATGGAGAACTGAACACAGATTACGGTGAGAAGATCAAGAGCTACACGCAACTGACACCAGATAAGCTCAAGGAATTTGAGAAACGGGTCTCAGATTATGAAGCCAAGGAGAAGGCTGAAATCGAAAGGATGAAATCAGCGCATGCCAATAAGATGGCAGCACTGAAACGGTCACGGACTTACATCAAGGCCGAGCGCCGACTACGAGATTCGCCAAGTACAGCCAACACCGATGGTGATAGTCCAGACCCCGCCGATGCGGTTGTAGCAGATCTCGAAAAGTCGCTTGGGGTTGAATTCGATACAAAGAAGCTAGTCGTCTGTGTAGACAAGGGCGGCTTCATTGAAGCACAACAACCACAACCGGAGAGGTTGCAAGTCAACGGCAACGGATCCACGCCATCGAATGCGAACGGAGCATCGAATGGCTCTGCGCAGGATGGAAACATGGAAGGCGATAACACTGCTGCTAGCCTTCTAGACCAATTTGGTTCCGGCTCGCTGGGCGGAACTCCTATCGGGAACATATCGCTTCCACCGTTGTCTCAGCCCCAGAGCCAAGCCCAGTCCGCTGTGGCCACTCCCAATGCTGCTGCTAGTGAGGGAGCCCAAAACTCATCCTTGATCGATCAGGCTGTCAATCTGGATCCATCAAGTGCTGCGAACGATTTGCTCGATCTCGACGTTGAGATGTCAGGAATGCCCAATGCAGACAGCAAAGGAGACGCAGGATGGGTGATGGTAGAGAACCAAGGCAATGCGCAGCAATCTGCCGCTAACAATGCTCAGCCTTCTACTAGCAATGATGCCTCAGCGGATGCCAGTGCAATGACAGCGTCCGGCGTCGACACAGAAGTGGGAGGCATGTTTGATACGGCAGACTTTGGGAGCTTTGACAACCTGGATACGGCTGGGGATGCGCTAGCAGATTATACGAATGTGGGTGATGACAATATGGGACTCGATCTGGTGGATGATTCAGCATTTGGGGATGCGTTCCATGGGACCGAGATGCATCACGGCGAGACGGGCGAGGAAAACAATGCGTAGGGCACACCCATTCCTCCGGGTCTGCCACCTGCTTAATTTCGCGTTGTTTCGCGTCCTCCAGGAAACTCTGATTCATCTGGCGATTTTCTCCAAATTCCATTCGCCGCGCAAGAAATGATTCAAGTGGTCTGAGAAGGTTGTAAGAAAAGTTTTGACAGCACGAATCATGGTCGTTACATCGGGTCATGAACGCTTCGATCATTCATCTCTACAGCGCCGGCTCACAAGGAAGGAAGTTCAACGCGAACTGTGTTACTCCTAGATATTTGATACGATTCAACGTTGGACGTAAGAATGTAGTAGGTTCATTGTGGCGTTTAGGTGTCGACGGCCGAGGCTGTGGAAGATAATATATCTTGGTTACGAGATCGATACCCACTATTGCGTGTTTTTGGCAAATTTTGCCTTTTAAGATATTCACTATGATCGTTCTATCTCTTTTGTCGATTGCTGTGTGACATGGTTAATATGGCAAAATTTTGTGCTAAGCAAGACAGACTCCGCTACGACATTACGCGTATCCTTGACTGCGACAATTGAATTGAAGAGCTATTCTCGCCAAGGCTACTGCGTTCTCGTTGTCTCACATCTTTTCCTCATTATCTCAAACCGACTCATTATTCCTATCGCCGTCAGCCGCCCTTGCATCGCGTCTCACGGAGATTACAATGGAAACACACGTGTGATAGCCGTTGCCCAGGAGTAGCACAGAACGCTTGATTCCGACGCCCCTGTCAAGTGTCACCCGGTTTGAGGGTTACATTCCTCGAGTAGTCTTGCAGCGTAATCTGCAGAATGGTCGTGTTCCAGCGCTTGCCGAAGAGAAGCGCGGTTGTGAAACGGTGGAGATTGTGAATATAGGCAAACCGATAGTGAAGACAAACATTAATTTGCTTGTGAGCTGACATTTCCATACCAACAGGGACACGATTAAGGGGAAGGATAGTTTTGGCTTGCATCGGAAGCAGCTGAACGTTCAGGAATCGGCCAGTCCAGTTGTGCGCTGCAGCTGGCCAGGTCCGACTAGTTCGTAGCACAACAGCTTCGCATATCCATTGCTTCGGCATCACTCACCGTTGCCGTTACAACCGAAAAACTCTTCAATTGTCTTCAATGGATCGACCGCGCATCAGGACGTAATCATGATACACCGCCGTTCTCGTGGAGGAGCACGCTGCGCCAACCGGCTGGGTCACTGCCAAAGTACAGCCTCCCAATAAGAGAGGCAAAGCTCTAGTCCCCATGGTAGTTTCTCATCTGCAATGATATCAGAAATGATTCAGACAAACCATTTCAAGGGCACCTTCATTCGCGTCAACGGTTCCCTAACCGGGCAAACAGTGAGCCCTTTTCGGGCCCTACTCCCAATTTGGCATACGGAGACACTCACAGGAACGGGTCGCCCAACGCTATTGCATTCAAGCTTTTCCACACGAGGAAAGCTGAAAATAACACAATGGTTCGTTGACCCATATTAAGAATCGGACAGGGCCGCACTGCTTGTACGCTGGATCGAATGTTCGGATCAGCTGCACGACAACACGGCGGCAATGTTTTATTTCATCACCGCACGTTCCTGTGGCTCTACGTATGTCGTGCTTCCAGTCCTGCGCTGGTACATTTGTATTTACTTTCCTCACAACACACTCTTTTAAACTTCGCAGCCATTTACAGCTTCAGTTCGATCTTTCAGTATTTGCTTGACAACTTATACATATCTTTACACTTTCAAAGCCCCTCGTTATGGAGCGTTTCTTCCTCCTTTTCACGCCCTTTCTCCTGTCCATTGCTTATTTCTGCTCCCTGAGCACCTGCACACCCATCGACTCCAATTCGGGACCGCATATAATTGAAGACCTCTCCAGCCTCCTGAAACGACAGGATGGTATCTTCTCTGTATTGGGAATCGCCGGATTGGGTGATCCTACGGTACACCCTCGGCTCGAAATACGAGACTTAGAAAAGAACCACCCAGACCAATGGAACGTCTTCCTGCTCGGCTTACAGAGGTTTCAAGCTGTTAGCCAGGACGACAAACTTTCGTACTTCCAGATTGCGGGTAAGTTTTCACCGTCAGACACTGTCTCTTTACGTTTCAGTGGAGGATTGCATTTAGACGTTACAGAGTGGATCAAAATCGGAATCCATTGCCTTTAAAACCAGTAACGGCTGACGGCTAACATTCGGTCTCTACTAGGAATTCATGGTCGGCCCTTTGTATCGTGGGACGGCGTGAACGGCGATGATTATTACTGGAGCCACTACTCCGGCTACTGCGTACACGACAGCAACCTGTTTCCTCCCTGGCACCGGCCTTTTCTTGCGCTTTTTGAGGAAGTTCTCTATCTAAATGCCCGTGAGGCCGTTTCCGCATTCTCAGATGGAGAACTCAAGGACCGATATTGGAAGGCTTTATCCACGTTGAGACTTCCGTATTGGGACTGGGCTGCTATACCCCCGGCAGAAGAAGGAACCATGCCCAAAAGTGTGCAAAGTGATACTGCTATCGTAGTCATGCCTAACGGCACAATGACGATCCCTAACCCTCTGCACTCTTATAAATTTCACCCGATACCAAGTTGGGTGAGTTCTAGTAGTCATGGGTTTACGCAGGAGGCTAATGTCTTGTAGGAAGCAGAAGGGGAAGAACGGTGGAAAGAATTTCCTTCAACGGTGCGGGGCCCGACCTCTGCAGATGCGAATGCTCAGAGTAATAATACCAAAGCTGCCGTGGCTTTGCAGGAGAACAGAAAGAGTATGCAAGCGCGTGTCTACAACATGCTCGCCATGCAGCACGAATACTTGAACATGAGCACCAAATTGATACCAGGAGATAGCATGGAGAGTATTCACGGAACGATCCATGATGCTGTTGGCCAGGATGGATCGATGACTTGGTTATTCTACTCTGCATTTGATCCGGTCTTCTGGCTACACCACTGGTACGTGATGCGAAGGGAGTAATAAGACTGGAACTGACGGCAGTAGTAACGTCGACCGGTTATTGGCCATGTGGCAAGCACTGGTAAGTATCTTACCTTTGATCATGGTTGGAAACATGTTTAAACTCACGACCATGCACAGAATCCAGACGAATGGGTAGGAAGCTTCACCAGCCCAAGCCCAACATTTGTCTTGGCAGCGAACGTCACCGTCGATGGCAGCACACGTATGAAGCCCTCCAAACCCCAACTCGACCATACTGATAACCCAAAATAGCACTCAAACCCTTTCACAAAGACGACTCAGGCAACTTCTGGACCTCCGACTCCATCCGTGATCACACAATCTTTGGCTACACGTACCCCGATCTCGTGGGTCTCGCAAACCAAACTAACTCTACGCTCGCCACCCGCGGGGTTTCTACCACACTCATTGCCCGTGTGAATGCCCTCTATGGCCCCAACGCATCCCCTCTTGGTGCCCACGATCCCTTCCCCAAGCGTGGCGTTGCTACTACCGGAGCACCACACTTCTCGGGCAAGCGTCAGTACACCCTAGACGTCAAGGTCCATGAGTTCAGAGACCCGGGAAGTCTCAGTGTCTACGCCTTTTTCGGCTCCGCGAAGGGTAAAGTGGACGAGTGGGTGCAGGAGCCGGGGTTCGTGGGCGTAACGAGCATATTGGGGGCGAGCAAGGAGGGAACGCAGGAGGCGAATAGTATCATCCCGCTGACACCTGCGCTGGAGACTAAAGCTAGGCTCGGAGAACTTAGAAGTCTGAATGAGGGCGAAGTTGCAACGTACTTGAGGAAGAACCTAACGTGGAAGGTCGTCAAGGTATGTCGGTTCCTGTGCATCTGAAAGTGAAGACAAACGGCGAACCTGCTGACGATGTACAGTCCAACATCGACCTCACCGACTGCGAGACTGAGGAGGCCCCAGGATTGCAGATCTCAGTTACGTGGCAGGAGATCGAACCTGCTATGTCGATGGATGAGTTTCCGCGTCCGGCTGGCGACGTCAAGGAATTGCTGTGTGCGAATGAGGACCTGAAGGGTCATTTCTAGACTGTTTTGTAATGTCTCTGTTACGTTTACCTCTTCCGTTCTTTTGTAGTATTTCTGTCATTCTTTTACTGGGTACATACTTAGATCTGTGTCATATTTATTGAGTACACATAGCACTGAAGTTCGAGGGTTCGTAGTGTTGGCTAGAATATATAAAATAACCCTCGTTTGGAACAATGAGCAGCATGCTGTGAAACGATTAGATATTCTATGGAATGGCCGACATTGCTATAGGATCCCAGTCCAGTTGCCGATGACATCATATAACATACTCGAACGTGGTCCATTTCCAGCTTACACGGACGCCTGCCTGCAATCCGAAGAATCCGGACCTCTTCCAGACCACTTACAGGTATATAAGCCCCAACCTTTACTCCACGCTTTGCTCTTCTACATTTCCCGCTCGAGTCTCTAAAGAAAGCCTAAAACTCTTTTTATTGCTGCTACTGCACTTTTCTTAAAACACGCCTAGTAAGCCTCCATGTCCTTAAACCACTTAAAAAGTGGTCATTCGCTGTGTTTTCGCTTCAAAACGCCACAATAACAGGTCATGTGTACTTGGGTACCAAAATCTATCAACCTAATCTCTGGTCACAAAAGCCAAGCACCAAGGTCATGTGGAATCCCGGCATAGTGAAGCCTACGATCCGGCCCAATATAGCCCTAGCAAGCACACTAGCTATGATACATGAACGATAAACGCTTTCAGTCATTAAACCCTTGCCAACTGGCCGCACATAAACTCGTGGTAAAAGATGATGATTTCCGGAGATCTTCCTTCGTCTCTCAAAAAACAACAGCAAGACGTCATTCCTCTGGCCTTGTCTCAAAGTCCAAATAATTAGGATCAACATGTTCTTGCAATGTTCTAAAATCCACATAAACCCACAAGAGCATCCACATGTACTTTTCCATTATTACATGTTCCTCCTGCGCTCCTAAAATGAAATCAAGCTCTTTACATGTGCTTTTTCGAGACCAAAAGCATAGCCGTGGGCAATAACATGGCGTGATATTCCAAACGACGCACATTCAGCCGTTCCTATGGCCTGTATAAATAATCTCTGTGATTCTACTCGATCCTCACGCCTCTACACCTCACCAGAAGGCACTAGAACTAGGGTTGCATTCTTTACACGACTGTGCACCACCCCGTTCCCAAGCGAAGACACACAACACCTATGTCTCTTGCAACTGCATACACACGATATCTAGGACGTCAAAAAACAAGAAGAAGAACAAAGCTGGATTGGTCTCCATGTCTGCTGATCTTCAGCGTCACACACAAACCAGTGCGTAGGCCTACAACCACAGATCGAAAACAACCTTCCGCCAGGCTCATTCATTTTCCCGCCCTTATCTCAAAATCAACAACAAAAGTGCGATGTGCCTGGCGCTCGTGCTCTCCTAAACCTCACGGAAATAGTTCATGTGGGTTGTGCGGAACCACCTAATTCCCTACTTCACGAAAGCATGCAGAGAGCCTACTATTCGAATCCTAGTTCGCGAATTCCAGCCGTACACAAACCATTCTGAACCCAAATCCATGCGTCAAAATGAGACTAATGCACACTACATGCTCTCGGCTTTCGATAAATCTGCGTGCAAAAGGGCCAATGTGCGGCGGTCGTGGTCTTCAAGACTTTCCGTGATACGGTACATGGCGCTCTGCGGAAGTGCGCAAGTCTTGAATTAATGAAAAGATGGAGGAGGCTCTCCAATACTTCGATGTTGGAATTAAATTGAGGATATCGAAGATCGATGTCGGAACGCACACAGAACTCTGCAATGCTTGTTGCTGATGGGGGGATGTATTTGAAACACACCACGATGTTAATGGAGTTGGTGGGTAGGCGAGGAAGGGAGCTCCAAATGTGTTGGGGGTGATGATGAGTAGCAGCACCATGCATAAATGATCATATCTTTTTGGCGTGGCAAAGTTGTGGCCACCACAGATGGCTGATACTGAGGCCGACGAGAAGGTATCTAGATCGTATGAAGTAATGTGTCGGATGATGCAAAGTGAGTATTGGAATGCCACACGAGCAAGGGCAAGAGATCGTTTATATAATTGCTTGCTTTTAGATAATAGTACGCGTACCTAGCAGGATCCATGTGTACTCGACTACATAGGTTCAAAAATTTCAAGGTTTTCTCGTCGCAGACGGCCAAAATTGCGCTTCCTTACCACTTCCCCATACCCTTCAGATAACTCTCGAACCCCTTCTCAAGCAGTTCCTGATCCTTCCTCAACACCTCCTTCTCGTTACCCTCCATCCATACGCGCAATCGCTCTCGAACAGCCAGATCCGTTGCACCAAGGATCCGCACCGCTAGCAACGCCGCATTTGTTGAATTGTTGATGCCAACAGTAGCGACGGGCTCACCGCGCGGCATCTGTGTCATGCTCACCAAGCTGTCCCACCCATCCATATGCGTCGCCTTAACGGGCAACCCGATCACAGGCAGCGTGGTCCAAGACGCACACATACCAGGCAGATGCGCGGCTCCACCCGCAGCACCGATGATGACGCGGAGACTCGTGTCAGCAGCGGACTTTGAGAATTCGCGGAGCCAGTCGGGCGTGCGGTGCGCGGACGTGATGCGCGTTGTGAAGGGAATTTGGAGCTTCTCTAGGATCTGGAGACCGGCTTTTAGGACGGGGAGATCGGAGTCGGAACCCATGATGACGGCGACGAGGGGCTCGTCTGTCTGGGCAGTGCGAGGACCGAGAGGTTTGCCCTTCTGGTCGTCCACGAAGTCGATGAGGGGTTCGATTTCTTTCTCGGCTTCAGAGAGGGTGGGCGCTGTGACCGTGATGTGGCCCATCTTGCGACCGGGTCGGGCATCTCCCTTTCCGTATAGATGGATGGATGCATTGGGCGATTCGTAAGCCTTGTGTGCGACCTGGATGTGTGAGTCCGGGTTCTTGCCGCCGAGGATGTTGAGCATGATTGCGGGCTCGCGTAGACGGAGTGCTGATGGTGGGATAGGGATATCGAGGATAGCACGAAGATGGGCATCGTATTGTGATAGAGGGCATGCTTCGATGGTGTAATGACCTGAGTTGTGCGGTCGAGGCGCGATCTCATTAATGAGCAGTGTGTCGTCCTTGAGCAGGAACATCTCCACGCCAAAGACACCCTTTCCTTCGAAGGCGCCGATAGCCTTCTTCGCCAGCTGTTGTGCCCTCTCTGTAGTTGCCCTAGAGACGTTCCTTGGTGGTGCGTAGGTGAGCTTGCAGATTGAATCCTCGTGCACTGTCTCGACGGTAGGAAATGTGAGAACACCGTCCTTGGTCTTGACTACCATGACCGCAAGCTCCATCTTGAAGTCGGCCCAGCGCTCCGCATACAACGGCCGGTCACCCAAAGCCTTGATTGCGGCATCTGTATCGTCCTTGGTCTTGACAACAAAATTGCCACGGCCATCGTAAGCTTCTGTCTTGCTCTTGAGCATAAACGGATATCCAAAGCGTTCCCCGACGGCCATCAACCCCTCCGCACCCTTGCCTTCTAGGTCTTCACTCTCCGCTACATCAACTCCATGCTGTTTCAGATACTCTTTCTGAGCATACTTGTCCTTGATCGTCCTCAAGGTCTTCCAACTAGGCTCGACAGCGACCTCGCCCGCGACTTCCTCAAGCATGTGCGTATCCACGTGCTCAATCTCCACAGTGACGACATCGCAAGCTTGCGCGAGATTCTTCACAGCTGAAGCATCTTTGAAGGAGCCCTCAATATGGCCATCGTGTGCTGAGATTTGTTTCGCTGGTGATGCTGCTGCGTCGAGGACATTGACTTGAACGTTGAGTCGGTTCGCGGCTTCAATGAGCATGCGGCCAAGTTGGCCACCACCCAGCACGCCCACCTTCCTAGAATCAGCCATTTGTTGTGTAATTGTCGATCTTTATATTGGTTTTCCTGGCGTAACACGGGGAACTTAAGTTTTGACACGGCGCTGCCGAAGACGTGAAGTTGTCGTAGTTCCGATTGCGGACTGGCGCTAGTACTTTGGCTGGGGTTGAGTGGTGGGGAAAGTTTTCAGCAGTAAAAATTCGAGTGGCGGCACGTCACCTAACCATAGCAGCCACTATATTTGCAAAGGAATCGGAATGGGCATTTAGTGTATAGGGTGTGGTTTCTGGACTGATTATACTAATCTGTTGAACATGCTAGAATTATGATCACAACGTTGCATACATTGCTATGCAGTCTGCTTTCATTTTCTGCATTCGGGGACAACACAAACTGCACAGGCTGGCACTGCGAACGACTCAAATCCCCAATTCACATTATCACATACAGACTAGAATCATCGAATCATCCGATGAGCCTCGAGAGCCCATGGTATACTTTCATTGCAAAGGCATGAGTATCTTTTTTAAACCCGTAAAAGAGTCCTCGCCAGACATGATGCACGCCAAATTGACTATAACCCATGACCATGTCCACGCCGGCGACCCAAGGAAACAGCTCCACCTCAACAAGGCGCTTAGACCTTGAAACCACGCGACCGTCTGCGTCCGCGGGCACGCTCGAACTTGCGTCCCTTGCTCTGGACGTAGGGCTTCTTGTTCTTGTGGGGGCCCATGCCGAAGTGCTTGACGGCCTCACGGGAGTTCTTGGGGCCACGGAGGAGAAGGGTGTTGGCACCGGTGGGGAAGCGGGTAGCAACCTCGTCGATGGTGAGGATCTCACCGCCGGCCTTCTCGATGCGGGCACGGGCGGAGGCGGTGAAGCGGAGGGCGGCAACGGAGAGCTTGGGGAGCTCCAAGAGGCGGTTGTCGTCGGTAACGGTACCGATCTTTTGTCTGTCAGAAATTTGCTGTTTTCCAGTTGAAACCACCACTTACGATGACAATGGTCTTGCCCTCGTGCGTCTTGGCAGAGTGCTTGTTGGCAGCGGTCGCAACGATCTTGGACAAGCTGACCGCTGTTCGGTGGTTAGTCTATTTGTGCTTTCAACATGATAACGAGGTCGTCTTACGCGGGCGGTTGATCTTGGACATCATGAGACGGCGTAGGACAACCTTGTTGAAGGGCGCATCGGTTCGGCCTGGTGAGATGTCAGCACTCTCGAAATGTAACTCGGTGGGATAGACTTACGGGACAGGAACTTGTAAAGGCGCACCAACAACTTGACATAGGGGTTGTCGGACTTGGGCACCTCTGTATACTCGTCAATTCGCAAGCTCTCGATCATGTTGCGTCCTGAGGACAGCGGCTCGCCGGCGCAGCAATGCGCCGACTCGACGGGGAAGAACACATACTGCGGTGCCCGTCTCGAACATGATGGCGGTCGAGGTCAATGCCCATTTTGCCTGAACACTGAAGACGTGGTGGTGTTGAGCTGTTGGGTTAGTATATCGAAGTTCGCAGCAGGGACGACCACATCGAAATTCGTGTGGGCGCGGATGCTTAGCGGCTTGGCGAGTCTCACCGCCCTCGGCAGAAATGTCGAAAAGTCTGACCTGAAGCGAGAACACGGTAGCGGACTTTACGAACGCAGGTCCAAGCCCAAGCAAAGCAAAAGCACAAGCATGCCGAGAAGAGTAATTCATGGATTTAACGGATGATTACCATTATTAAGCTAGTACATGTACAGCGCAGTTCATCCAGATGCTGCGAGCTCTATCTATAACACCATGTGTAGTTTTTTCATCCATCATAGCTGCCCTAGGTATGTGACAAGACGACTAGGATGCTGTGATTGCCTGTCGAATCGATCCAGCCAAGAAAAGCGCCTCGTCGCGGCCTCTCTGAAGCATGGCCTGCTAGGCACAGTGAATACCTATGCGTCTATAATTGCAACACTTAACGAAATATGAACCCGTCGTCGCCCCAGGCCATCAATTGAGGATAACAAGACAGGGTAGAAAGTAATCCAAACGCCTCCGCGCCCATGGAACCAATTGTTTCTGCGGTTTTAAGGTGATGCCATGACCGGCCTCGGATGTTATGGATAGTTGACGCTATCGAAGCGCTCAAATCTGCTTGTCTCCGATCATGTTGCCAATGCCGTTGTAAAGTTTGTCGGTAGAATCTGGGGCGTATCTTGGCCCAAGAGACCCGAGGATAAGGAAAAAAGAGATGATCACGCCGCCGAAGATCATGAGCTTGCGCAGAATCGGACGGGTCTGTCCAAGTTCAGCCCAAGCCAGAGAGCCCTGGCCAAGGTACTCCTTCATCTTCTGGCCACCAAGCTTGTAGTAGATCAAACCACAGAGGGCGATGCTGTATCCAAAAGCTTGGAGCAAGCTGACGGGGTCGCGGAACAACAGGATCGATGCAAAAACGAGAAGAATGTCCTTGAGCACACCAGACAAGGTGAGTACAAGCGAAGAAGTCTTGCCGACCTTGTAGCTGTTAGCAAGTGTTTGCAGTAGTAAAGAGCTCGACATACCAAGAAGACGACTGAAACGTTGAGCATGAAAGCAATGGAGGCGTTGGCGAAAAGAGTGAAGCCACCGACACGGTTGATGTCATCCATGGTCAAGACGGGCAGCTCGGTGAACAAGCAAACCATACCGTTCATGATCGCGCAGGCCGGAGCATAGTAGTAAAGCGAGACCAAGGGGTCCATCTTGAACTCAGCCGAGCTGAGCAGACGTTCGACCATGGATAAGCGAATCGCCTCGAAGATGATACCGCCAACTTGGAAAAGGAAGCCAACCATGACAAACTTGATCTCGCCAATGGAAGCAATAATGACACCAAGTACAATGAAGGACACATTGCCCAGAGTTTTCATGTTGGGTGGGTGCAAGCCAAGGGTCCAAGTGGTAATCAGGACGGCAACAGGTGTGGTTGCCTAACCATTGTCAATTTACTACGCGCATCTCCATCGCAGGGGTTGACCTACCTTGAGCATCTGAATGAAAGCAACACTCAGGTACAGATATGCCTTGTTACCACAGATCAAACTCAAGCTAAAGAAGATGCCAATGGGAACGATTGCGCGAAGGTATACATGGCCCGTCATGGGCACCTTTTTCCGTGAGTCGAGGATCGTTGTGAAACGTGCGAGGAGCTGCGTCATGATGGTAGCGAAGACAAGATGCCATGTTGTCAGGAAGATGGCTGTAAAGATCAGTGTCAAGAGCGCAAGTGCGAGGGTATGTCGAAGAACGTACGGAAGTCTGTGACATTGTTAGCAGCGGTAGCTTGGCATTGGCCGTTGTGACTTACGGAACTTGGCCGTGTCCAGGATGTACTTGTTGAATATGATGACGCTCGAACTGAGAGCAATCCATGTCGAGATGTAGACTGCAGGGTGCAGGGACGCGGAATCTGGGTCGGAGCGCTTCTGGAGGTTTGGATTGACGGTAGGCAAGACGGGCTGCGCGGGGTCGCGGGCAGCGTCGAGAGAGGCGCGAATCTTTTCGTCTGACATGGTCGCGGTGTGCAGGGCGTGTGAGGGCGAGGGTCAGCGAAGCTGCTGTCGAGGTGGCGTCCGAGGGGGTAGGCGGAGGCAGTGAAGTGACGGCTTCGTCGGGGGCGTTAGCAGTGGAGCTTGACTGGCGCAGCTGACTAGTCGACGGACGGTTCGCTGCACAGAAAATTTCCTGCGGACGCGGTGGTGACGGGCGGCGTGGGACAGGAACGGTGCGCGCACACACAGAGTCGAGGTAGGACAGGACTCGCTGGGGCTGACCGAAAGGAGGGCAGATGAGAAAAGTACAGATGCGGGTAAATGAGTGCTAGGGGGTGGAGCGGGAGTCGGGGGGTGGCAGCAGTAGCGACGCGAATCGTCAGGCGTCGCACGGGCGCGCTCGTCAACGTACAGTGTCTCTGCGGCAAGAGCAGGGCGGCGGCGGGCGAGGCTTGGGTGGGCGACGCGGTGGACGGGCGGCGGATCGTTGCAGTCCAGAGGCGAGGTGAAACGGGCGGCCGAGGGGCGCTTCCTTTTGTACGCGCAATCGCTGCGTCGAAGCCGCACCAAGCAGATGGGCTTTGCGGCCGTGCTGGAGCTATACTACGCGTAGTCCACGCCGCGAAGCACACGCCCTAAAATAGCAGCCGCGCCTGTCACGTCTGCTCAACCAGGCCGCATGCGACGGTGCTTGTCAGTTCAACAAGGCCGCATGCCGCGGAATGTGCTTCTGCCAGTCTATGGCAAGGCCGTGATCCCTCTTCCGGGGCTCGATCGAGCTGCATCGTCGACGGGGCGCCAGTCCATGTATCACGTCCCGCACAGCTCGAGCGCCAGCACACCCGTCGCCTTGAGAGTGTCCCGCGTCGTGCATCCCCTGCTCTAAGCAGGACGTGTGCTTCGCGATGCCATGCAAGTCGAGATTGCGGCTCAGAGGCGCACATCCGCTAGGGCGACAGAGCAGCCCACGCCAATCCGGGCGCCCACGCAGCATGCGTCACGTCTCGGGGCGATGATGTGCGGTGCCCCTTTTCCATGTTGCCGCATCGAGCGCATTCCAGGAACTCAGGCCCTGCCCGCTAAGTGTAGCTCGCATGGCTTGGCGCCTCTAGATACCGAAGTAGTTTTATACACCACCACGGCCCCAGCAACCCCCTCCCCACGCCTCCAGATACACTCATTGAGCCCCCCAGTCGCGAGTACATGCTCAATTACGCCCGCCAGACGCTGAAACGAGTCCCCAGCTTCCAAGAACTGTTGCACGGCGCCATGGGTTCCGCAAAAGAAGAAATGTGCGTGCAATTGCCTCACCGCCTCCGTGAATTCCCCCGCCCACATCGAACTGACATTTTGCAGCTCTGTCGACGTTCTCGTCATCGGTGCGGGCCCTACAGGTCTCGGTGCGGCGAAGCGGCTCCACCAGATCGTACGCCACTCCAAGAATTCCCAAACGCAGCATCGCAAAAGCTAAACGAGCACAGGATGGCCCCTCATGGCTGATTGTAGACTCTAATGAGACGCCCGGTGGTCTTGCCTCCACAGATACCACCCCAGAAGGCTTCGTATGTCATTCACACAGACACGCACCAGTCGTCTCTGAAGCATCACTAACACTGCACAGCTCTACGATGTCGGCGGCCACGTTATTTTCTCTCATTATAAATACTTCGACGACTGCATCGACGAGGCACTCCCGAACGAAGATGACTGGTATACGCACCAGCGCATCTCCTACGTCCGCTACAAGGGCTTGTGGGTCCCATACCCATACCAAAACAACATCTCCATGTTGCCAAAAGAAGACCAAGCGGCTGCTGTAGATGGCATGATTGATGCCGCTCTAGAGGCCCGCGTGGCCAACACCAAGCCGAAAGACTTTGACGAGCACATTCTGCGAACCATGGGCGAAGGCATAGCCAACCAGTTCATGAGGCCATACAACTACAAGGTCTGGGCAGTTCCTCCGAAGAAGATGCAATGCGCATGGTTGGGCGAGCGTGTAGCTACCCCAGATGTCAAGAAGGTGGTGAGCAACATCATCCACAACAAGACTGCTGGAGGTTGGGGCCCTAACGCCACTTTCCGTTTCCCCGCTCGGGACGGTACCGGTGGTATCTGGATTGCTGTCGCGAAGACTCTTCCCGACTCGAAGAAGCGCTTCGGCGAGCACGGTACTGTTACCAAAGTCGATGCGGACGCCAAGCGCGTCACTTTCAAAGACGGAACTGCCGTCAACTACAACAAGCTCGTTAACACCATGGCCGTCGATGCGCTCGTAGAGAGCATGGGCGACAAGGAGCTTATCAACCTCAGCAAGGACTTGTTCTACTCAAGCACGCACGTCATTGGTGTGGGTATCCGTGGAGAGCGACCTGAGCGCATTGGCGACAAGTGCTGGCTGTACTTCCCTGAGGACAACTGCCCCTTCTACCGCGCCACCATCTTCTCAAACTACTCCCCATACAACCAACCGCAGAAGGACGCCAAGCTTGCCACCCAGCAGCTGGCTGATGGCTCAAAACCGAGCTCGACTGAGCCTAAGGAAGGACCCTACTGGTCAATCATGCTTGAAGTGTCTGAGTCCAGCATGAAGCCCGTGGACCAGAAGAACCTGCTCAAGGAGTCCATCCAAGGTCTCATCAACACAGAAATGATCAAGCCTGGCGATGAGATCGTTTCTACCTACCACCGCCGCTTCGACCACGGATACCCTACCCCATCCCTGGAGCGCGAAGGCGTCCTGACGAAGCTTCTCCCTGCGCTCCAAGACCGCGACATCTGGTCGCGTGGCCGCTTCGGCTCATGGCGGTACGAGGTCGGCAACCAGGACCACTCCTTCATGTTGGGCGTCGAGGCCGTCGACAGCATCGTCAACGGCGCCGTCGAGCTGACCCTCAACTACCCCGATTTCGTCAACGGCCGCCGCAACCACGAGCGCCGTCTCCAGGACGGAGCTCAGCTCTTCGCGAACAAGAAGGCCGGAAAGCAGGTCGACACCGAGCTGTAAACCTCTTTTGTAGCACGAGGGGAAACGTCCAGAGCATCGGGACCCAGGCAGGGACGAACGGGACACGGGTTATGAACGGCATGAAACTTAGGATACCAGATATGGATAGCGCTCGGATTGATGTAATGGTGTATGGAGCTAGGGGTTGGAGTCCTCGCGACTACTTCGTCTGCACTACTAGACGGGTGGCGTCTTGCACAAAAGCTATTTGGTGACATGATAGTCGTAGAAATTAGATTAGATTCGCCATCTTGGTCTTGCTTTCCTGTTTCTGGGTGTGTGTGTGTGTGTGCGTGTGTGATTGGTGCTTGTGCCACGGCTGGTTGTACGCCGGGTTGTGCGGTTCGTAGTTCGATAGCACATGGACGGGTCTGGTCGGTGTGTATCGGTCTAGCTGTGAATGACTTCCAAAAAACGGCACATATTGCATGACCAGGGATCTTTGCAGCACAGGACACGTACGTCTTCGAAACCCCAATGCATGCACACGTCTATCATTTTTGTTTTCCGGTCAATCCAGATGACGCTGGCCACCGCTGTCTTACGAGCCTAGATCTATACCGCAGCAACTTTTCATTCACTCAAACGCCGTTAACCACCCCCTTCCCAGCCCTGAATTTCCTCAACATCTCCCTTTCCTCTTCGTTCCTCGCTACCGCCTCATCCTCCCCTACACCTAACTTCTCATGCTTCCATGCCTTCCCCCCAGCCCCATAATCCGCACTGACCTGTGCATCGCCCACGATCGTCCACTTGTATATGCAAAGCCCTTCCAGACCTACCGGTCCGCGACTGTGAATCTTATTCG
Organism: Paracamarosporium sp. OC-R06-R3; assembly: GCA_019828545.1. NCBI lineage: Eukaryota > Fungi > Ascomycota > Dothideomycetes > Pleosporales > Didymosphaeriaceae > Paracamarosporium > Paracamarosporium sp. OC-R06-R3. Next base: position 411,527 of record JACVRA010000086.1, on the reverse strand, counting down.
TCGAGATGCCGACTTCAGTGCCGAAGCCGTAGCGCTGGCCATCTGCCATCCGCGTAGATGTGTTCCAGTAGACAGAGGAGGAATCGATGGCCGCGAGGAAGGTCTGCGCCGTTGCGGAGTCAAGGGTGAGTATGGCGTCTGTGTGGTGGCTTGAGTGCGCGTTGATGTGGGATATTGCTTCCTCGACGTTGGACACGGTCTTGATAGCGAGGATGAGATCTAGGAACTCAGTGTCGTAGTCTGCGTCTGAGGATTCTTGGAGGAGAGCCGCGGAGTGGGCGTCTAAGGTGGATTTCAGAGCGGAGAGGGAGGCGGAGTCGCAGCGGAGGGAGACGCCTTTGGAGAGGAGGGCTTCTGCGATTGGGGGAAGTGTGGTTGTGAGCGCGGCGGAATTGACGAGTAGTTGCTCGAGGGCATTGCAGCCAGCTGGGTAGGATACCTTGGCATCGACTATGATCTTTGTGGCTTTGTCGGCTGGGTAGTCGGCGCAGAGGTATGTGCTGCAGATGCCGTCTGCATGGCCTAGGACCGGGATAGAGGCAGTGGTTTTGACATAGCGTACGAGCTCATTGCCACCTCTAGGGATGCATAGATCAATGTACTTGTCTAGCTTCAAAAGGTCGGCAATCACATCGCGCGTTTGAACTAGCTGTAGACAATCTGAAGGGACGGCTGTGGTGGAAAGTGCTCGCGAGATGATAGATGCGATAGCCGCGAAGCTGTGAGATGATTCTCTGCCTCCTTTGAGGATCGCTGCGTTACCGGATTTAATGGCAAGGGCGGAGATGTTGGCGATTACTTCCGGACGGGCCTCAAAGATGATGAGGAGGACGCCGATGGGGCATGTTACTCTGGAGAGAACTAGGTTGTCGTCTAATAGAGTCCGCGCCGTAGTCTTGTTGACTTGAACTGGTCAGCTCCGATACATCTAGTCGAACATTGGAACAAGATGAAGAGTGACATCAACCGAAAGGCTGGCTGATAGGCGGGAAGAAGCGATTGGCAGGCGGGGCTGACATACTTGGATCTTCAAGGTCTCTTACATCGAGTATGCCCTGCAGCATGTCCTCGTATTTGCCCTTCTTCCCCAGGTCCAGTCTCTTTACCAAGCTCTGGCTTAGCGTCCCACCCGCTGCAGCCTTATTTGCATCTTCCAGATCCTGCTTATTGGCTGCAAGGACCTCGTCCTTCCCATCCGCCAGGGCCCGGTGGATCGCAGTTAGTGCGGCATTGCGCTCGTCTGTTGAGAGCACTGCAAGTCTGCGCGAGCCGACCTGGGCGGCTTTTGCTACCTCCAGCGGCGTTGCGTTGGTGAGTGACATTAGGTGGTGTGCCGAGCGTGGGATATATTGTTAGGGTGGTGAGACGTGATAAAGCGACCTTCTTGTTCGGTGCAGGGCGTGTGACTCAACCAATACGCCTCAATGCGCGCAAACTCTTCACGAACAATGACAATACGCAGGACCAGAGTATTCTGCGAGCAAATCTGCCAAAGGAGCGAATATGGAGAGCACGAGCTTCGTCTAAAGATAGGCTCTCGTGACCGATTTTGCGTGGGGCGTGCTTATGGATTCTGGTGTTGAGGGGCCTTTTGGTGGCGTCGCCGAGGCTCGATGGAACTGTGGCCGTGCGCCTGCCCTGCATTTGGCCTGCACATCATCGCGCCTTCCCCCTCTCAGCCCGTGGGATATTGGCTGCGCAATCCATGATTCCAATTGCAGGTTTCGTTCTGCACGGATGCTCCTTAGCCATCATACTCCGGTCTTCGATAGTCGCCATGACGTCCGTTCGATTCGTGTTGGGTTGTGTGGCTGGACCCCAGCCCCCTGCTCGTTTCGGCTCCAACCTCGCCTTTATCATCCAACCTGAGCGTCGAGAACACGCGCCACAGACAAACATGTCCACGTAGACGACTGCTAATAAGATGGCTGGCATTGGCTTTTAAATCATAAGCGTATCCAGTCCCACTAGTCTTGCATCCATTCCAGCTCGACTTCTCCGGTGACACACTCAGCTTCACCTCTCCGACCTCCACTCACCCACCAACATACCAATACACTACCACCGTCGCTACCTGGTCCTTGGCCGCTATCCATCTCGGCGTCCGCCGAACCTCTTCCTCCCTTTCCATACCTTTCCGCCACATCCTTGACTCACAAACTACATCGCGATGCGGTGCACTCTAAGAGCGGTTGCCGCTTGCGCGCTTCTGTCAGCTCCGGCAATTGCCCAGACCTACACCAATTGTAACCCCACCGAAAGCACTTCTTGCCCTCCTGATTCAGCGTTGGGCAAGACGGTCAATATCGATTTTACCTCTGCATCCGACAGCTTCACGGCCGAGGGCAACCCTACATACGGCTCGGATGGCGCATCATTTACCGTGGCCCAGCAGGGTGACAATCCCAAGATTACCTCGAAATGGTACATCATGTTTGGCCAGGTTGACGTCGAGCTACAAGCAGCACCTGGCCAAGGCATTGTTAGCAGCTTCTTCCTGCAATCCGACTGCCTAGACGAGATTGACTGGGAATGGCTTGGTGGAGACAACGCCCAGGTGCAATCGAATTACTTTGGCAAGGGGAATGCCGGAAGCAATGATCGAGGAGGCTTTCACGCGAACCCAGGAAACCATGATGGATTCCAGAAGTACTCGATCATCTGGACTTCTGAACAGATTGCTTGGCAAATCAACGGGCAGACTGTTCGCACTTTGATTCCTGACAACGCCAATGGCCAATATCCTCAGACGCCCATGGCCATCAAGATAGGTGCTTGGGCCGGTGGCGATCCAAACAACGAGCAGGGTACCATTGATTGGGCTGGTGGTTTGACTGACTACAGCAAGGGTCCTTATACCATGAAAGTCAAGAGCTTGAAAGTTCAAGACTACTCTACAGGCAACCAGTACGTCTATGGCGACACGAGCGGGACTTGGGAATCGATCAAATCCAATGGCGGCACCATCAACTCTGGTGGTACGCCTGTTGAAGAAGATGCTCCTGGTGTGACATCCGCAGCTACCGGAGCTCCTCTCCCCTTTACCCCTCACACCACTTCTCCGTACACTAGGCCAAGCGTTTATCCTTGGGTACCCGGGACTTCCTCAGCACCCGCTCCTACTACCACTTATGGCAACTATCCTGGGCTACCGAGCGGATGGTCTGTTTCTGATTCCGGCAAAGTCATTCCTCCAAGCTTAGCTCCTGTCAGTAAGGACCTTCTTTTTCCCTTCCCCTTCCTGCGTTTGCGTCCTTACTAACTTTGTTATAGTCGACGTCCCATCCCGCTTCCTCTACACCGTCTTCGCCAGCTTCGCACTCGGCTTCATCTGGAGGCTCTAAGGAAGTTACCACTTTCAGCACTGCCTATACAACTACCGCTGGTACATCTTCCGAAGTCAAGTCGTTCGACTCCAAGGGCTTTCTCATCACCTCCGCACCCTCTCCTGCTGCGACATCAAATAGTGTTAGCAGCGCAATAGCCAATAACGCTGTCGAATCTAAGGGCGCATCACCAGCTCCCGAAGCCTCGAGCGCGTTCCGATTGTCTGCCAGCTCCTCTCTAGCTGTGTTTCTAGCGGCATTTATCGGCGGCGTTTCCGTTCTCCTGTAAATTTGTTAGATCGGGGCCTTTTTTCTTGAAGCTTTCATCGCGCTTTTCTCTTCTTCGGTTTGTATAGCATCAGCGGCGGCGTTTCTTGGTGCCTTTCCTCCGATTGGAAATGGCTTGGTTTGCTATTGTATAGAACTTCACGAAGGACATACCATGATCATGATAATGATCGAAGTTAATACGACTCTATTGAGCCATGCTCTGAATATAAACTCAATTTCAATTTGCCACAGGCTCACCGGTTCCGTCTGCTCACGTTGTACAATTTCTCGTTTACATGTTAGACTGAACGATTATTGGCAAGGATCAGGACGGCATGTCCTGGGATTGGCCACCGTGCTGCAAGGCGCCAACCTCAGCCTCGCACAGCCCGAGAACTGGCTACATGGCCATATTCTCTGTCATCTACGAAGGTCAGAGTTAATAAAAGACACCCCGCAGCCATCGCAGCCATCGCAGCCAGTGAATTCGATAAAGTTCCATGTTACAAAACTGAACTGACAACGCCTTATAGCTCGAGTTAGTCCATAATATGCAACATTCCGGCCGCTCAAAGTCATTCTTCGAATCGTATAACGGAAGCACAGGACTCCCTAATCACAAGAGTTAGCAAGACACAGACGCTAGTCTGTTTAGAGAGAGTCTGTTATCCATACAGTCTGTTTATAGCACGCGCTCATGCAATAGGCACCTTGTATCCCTCCCACCAGGCTGAGACAAGATGGACCGCTCGTGGCCAGCGCTTGTCGTCGATAAAGTCGAGAAGGAACAGTTGCGTTGGAACGAGGACGGCCATATCGACATTCGAAATCTTCCTATTGAGCGTGTTCGCATCTGTTCGACCCGTATTGACACTCGTATCCTACCGATTGAGCTTGTTCGAGTTTCGGCATCCCAAGAGGTGAAGAAGATGGCCGTACTTTCGTGGCGCTGGGATGTACATCGAGGCGAGATTTCCCGCAATCTGTATGCCGCTGTCCTATATGCAAGACATGCAGGCATGAAATATCTCTTCATCGACACCGTCTCCATCGATCAAAGTCTTGAGAAGGGAAAACTGATCGACGAAGTCGTCGCATTTTCACAACTATACGCAACCATGCCCGCTATAAGAGCTTATGACAAAATTGGAGAATCTATCTCCGCGACGGCACGACGACCCTGGATTTTCCACGAGCAACTGTTAATTAAACAGTCACCGCACCGGGCCGTTTCCGTCAGACACTCGACCGATTTCAGCGCTTGGAAAGAACTTACAGATGTGATGACGCGACCGTGGGAAACGACGTATTTCCAGACTGCTGTCCTCGTGCTGGGGAGTACAGTAGGCATGACCGATATCACCGACTTCCGCTTCCTCATGCCCTCGATTGCTCAACCCTTGATGAAATTCCACGAGCAAATGACGAGAAACGATTATCTCTTCACTGTAGCAATACTCAGTGCACTAGATGACCCAGAAGACATATGGGCTCCGAGCAGCGCGGCCATCGAGACTATCCAATTCGAGCGATACAAGTTTGAGCAAAGAAGGCGAGGTTACGGGTACAACGTGTTTCTCGATAGCAAAAAGATTGGAGAATGGAAAACCAGTTTGACATTTCGTGCTAGAGAATTCGAATTCGTCTCTTATGCTGAACAGTTGATACTGAAGCAGTTGGGGCTTGATCAGGATGAGGCTGTTACAGCTGCGAGAAAGAAGGGGCTAAAGATACCATTGAATCTGTCGTCGAGGACGCTAGGCCTTCGAGATACGTGGAAGAAGTATTTACCTGAGAGTAGCTTCTTCTGGGCGGATTTGAAAGAGGAGGTGGTATGGAAGGACTCGATCTAGGGGAATGGTTTCGATATTGGCCTATCTTCACAGCAGACATTGTCGATCGTGGTCTTGGTCCTCTGCCGTTTGGCTCATCGGTGCCGTCGATTTGTTCTAGCGATGACTAAAGTAGTTGCCTGCCACATCGGAGAATAGGCGGCCTAACAGGTAGCGCAGGCTCCATGATGGACGTCGAGTGGAGGCAGGGTGCATCAAACACGGAGTTAGATGGCTTCCTGTCAGAAATGCATTTACGGCTCAGATTGCTAGGATCTTATCCCAGCAAGTTGACCTACATTGGATTGTACTAGTAGCTGACATATAATTCAGCACAATTAAAAACTCGCAAATCAGAAGAATCTGTTTGCTGCTTTGTCTCCCGCATCTGCTTGCTGCTTTGTCTCCTGCATCGGCTTGTTGCTTTGTCTCCAAGGGCACGCTTAGCGCCATGTCCAGATACTATATCCTTCGCATTGTACTCTCCGCTTTTTCCTTTGCCATTATTTCCACAACCGCAAGTCATAACTCCCAGCATTTGCGCATTGCCAGATTAGAATTAGCTGGGGGGTTGCTTTCCCTATATAATTCATACTCACCTACGGCTTCTACAACAAACAATCCAGAAGCTTCATCCTTACGCGAGATCATGGGTGTAAACCAGGAATACAGTGTGGAAGAGCAGGAATCGTTGAAGTCAATAAAAGGTGAGCAACAATCTGTGAACTGTTGCATTAGAGAACATGCTAATGATTCCTACAGAGATCCGAAACCGAAACCGAAACCGCATCTACCGCTTCACCGCTATCCTCGGCAGCGAGCCGCCCAAGATCAAGCGCTGGCGGGAAGACGACAAGGCAACTGAGCACAGCACTTTCCAAAACGCCAGTCTTGTTGTTAGTGTAGTCTCCCTCGCAGGCTTGTTCAACAACGCACTTAGAAGCACGGCCAAATTGGACAAGCCCAAAGCATTTAAGAAGAGCTTCCAAACAAGTCAGCTCAAACTTGATAATGCAAGACTTCGCTTGTTAAGGTGGGGCAAGCCTCTAAGGCCGGATGAAGACGTTGGAAATACAGTGTTGCTCCAAGGACATTTCGGGTCCGAAGCAGCTGTCAAAGATATGAAGGCCTTGCTTAGCCAGCTTATAGAACTATTTGCGGATGCAGAAGGAGTATTGAACAAATACAAAAGTCGGACAGCACCTGGGAATAGCAGCCTTATTGTATACGACCCGCACGGGAGGATACAACAGCAGGCTCTTGAGCTCTCAAACCAGTCTGGTATATGGCAAAAGGCAAAGTGGATGTTGTACCAGGAGAAGCAGTCCCAACAGCTAATCATGGATATTACTAAGCTGGTTGATAGCTTAGTCGATCTTTTCCCCGCCGCTCAGCAGTCTCAGCCTGAGCTCTACGACGCAGAAGTATCTGCTGTTAGAGAAGGCGAAGGTAAAGGTGAAGGCATCTCTATATTGAAAGATATTGCTGCAGCCCAGAACGACATCTGGTATAGCTTCTTTAATTTATACACTTTGGCTATTTTCTAGATATCTAGAACCCCTTACAATTAAAGATTACATTACATATCGTCGCCTTTGAGCCTAATGCATAGATAGCCTCTGTAAAGGGCTAGGGCTATGCTCTAGCCTAGACTAAGTAAGGTATACCAAGAGAACAAGAAAAGGGTCCCTTAACTAGCCTTTCTACTCCGTCACACCTCCGTAGCTAGAATTTATAACTTCCATCGGCACCTATTCAAGTACTCCTTTAGGGCTCGCCCAGTAAGTTTTCTATTTTTAATCAAAAAAGGTTGTGCTGGGGTAGTAAGTAAGGTTTCTATTTTCAATCAAAGAGCTGGGGTATTATGCCCGTGAAAGTTGGGACGGAAGCAAAGGGTGAGTACGTGCATCCCTCGTACTCGGCGAGGGCTCGCCTATAACAGCCTTATTTTTAGTGGAACAAAGCTCCTTTTATAGTTTGACTATTAACCTCTAACTATTGTCTTAAATTACATTAGAAGTATTGGCTTGTTGCTTTGTCTTCTCAGCAAGCTTAGTGCTATAGCTAAACATTCTATTTTTATGTTTATTCTCTTGACTTTTTTCCTTTAATCTTGCTCTTTTGATATTTCTTCTATAATTCCAAGTTGCACTAGCACTATATACTACTAATTTAGCATTAGTTAAGAGAGTGCTTTCTCTATATATATTATACTTGCCTATATCTTTCATAATAAACAGCTTAGAAGCTCTTGCTCTTAATCTTTATCTTTCTAAGAAACTACTAGTAATTTGACAATCATTACGCGAGACAATGGACACGAAACAGGAACCTAATGTGGAAGACTGGGGATTCTTGAAGTTGCCAGGAGGTAAGTAGTACTTTGTGCACTGCTGCATTAAAATATGCTAATAACATATAGAGATCCGGAACCGCATTTACCACTACCACGCTCTAGACAACAGTGAGACACTCATGATCAAACGCCGGAGGGAAGGTGACGAGGAGACTTACAACGGCTTGGCACATACGTGCCATCGAATTCGGATGGAATACCTCTCTAGTCAGTAAATTCTCAAAGAGAGCCTAAATCACTAGCTGATAATATCACAGTATATCAGCATAATGGCCGTGTATCGGTACGTTTTGCTGATCTTGACGACTTCATCAAAGATTTCATTGATGGAGATAGCCCTCCAATCTTCAACTTCGCTCTAGTTGTGTATCTCGAAATTCGCGTACCCACTATTTACCACAAACACTCTCATGGCCATCTAGTTTGTCACGAGAAAACATCCGCGATTAACATTCTTCCCATATTGCGAGCAAAAGCCCGATTTCCTGACCAGTTCCAATGCAAAACTGGCTTGATTGAGCAGACGCCGCGTCGACCCATCCTCACGCAACCGGTTTTCGGAAATTATGGGAATCCAAAGGCAAAGATTGATAGGCTTCTACGACACGACTGCGCGCAGTGGTTGGCGGTGCTCCGAGAGACACCCTGCAAGTTAAACGCACTCTGCTACGATTTTGAGCATGATTGTACGAGGCTCGCGTTGAACCGTGACCTGATTGACGCGTCAGTGGATTCTCAGCGTTATCTACTTGAGAATCTGGCGTTGGGACCTGTATGGTCTGACGGGGAGTACACTTGGGTTGTATGGGAGGATACGAAATTCGGCGAGTTTCGCATAAACAATTTCACATGCAACCGTCTTTGGAGTCATAAGCCGTAGAGCCTTGCTACTAGGCTAGGAAGTTATTGTAAGCTTTGTGTGTGCTGTGGCCCACAAATTCATGCGAGACCACCTTAGATAGTAAAACTTATTGAAATACTTTTCAACCTTAGCTAGTGCAAGTATAGATATCAAAGTGCAAACCAAGCTTACGGCTTTCCAGTGTATTCATTAGGCTTGTAGCTGTGCTAGACGCTCGAATTTTTCCCATACCTACGCAACCTAGCTCGGGTCGCTAGACAAAGGCCTATCTCACATATGACTCGTTTGCGCTGGACGATCTGCCTAGCTTACTATACTATTACCCTACGTACGCGTTTGCTTGTCCTTGTAACGCTAATTGCTTAGTCATCACACAAAGGAGGTGCAAGGTTATAGCTGTAGACGAAAAAGCATTTGCTGTTCTCAATAGTGGTTTTGAATAACTTTGATTGGTGGCGTAGACACGTGCGGAGTAAGAAGGAACGCGGAGATATGCTCCCCCTCGTTTCCTCTGCTTAGCAGCGTGCCAACTCTTTCCCACTTCACGCCGTACGTCGCTCTGACTCCTAGTAACCTCTATTTCGCAGATGTAGTAGCTGCAAAACTATCAGACCTTCTCCAGCCTATTGAGCCGTCGAACCATCGAACCATCAAACCATCAACCTTTCATATCAAGATGCCAAGGTACTTTCCATGACTCTCTCTGAGCCAGACTTGACTCAGCTCACTACAAGCTGAGAAGCTATTTCCCTCAAACCTCCTTCAGGCTAGACTTAGGTTTCTGTTACGAGATCAAGAATTACTCCCATGATGGGATTCTGAACCAAGATTAGCAGCTACACACCGATTTAAACGACGTCCTGCGTACCTTCCCTGTCTCGTAGAGGTTTTTGAGCTACTAAAGCAGATCATTGCCAACCTCATACACCACGATGCTCGATTTGTGTGGGTAGCTGCACGCTTTTTGGTTTCAGTATAGTCCCGGCGACACGCACGGGTTTTCGAATGATCGCTTCCAAGGACAGTGTCGTACGCAGTGCATGCTCTTTCGTATAGAGCAAGAGATTCGTTATAGCGATGTTGCATTGCGAATATGTTGGCGAGGTCGCGTACAATCATCAGCGTGTCTGGATGCTCAAACCCAAGCACTTCACATATCTCCAGCGTCTGTGTATTTATCGACCTGGCCTCCTCGTACTTGCCCTGGTTCCCTAGCACTATTGCTAGGTTATTCATGCTCGCCAGCGTGTCTGGGTGCTTAGGCCCAAGCACCTTCTTCCTTAGCTCCAGCGTTTGCTTATGCATTAACTCAGCCTCCTTGTACTTGTCCTGGTTCCCCAACACTATTGCTAGGTTATTCATGCTCATCAGCGTGTCTAGGTGCTTAGGCCCAAGCACCTTCTTCTGTAGCTCTAGCGTTTGCCTATGCATCAACTCAGCCTCCTCGTATTTGTCCTGGTTCCTCAGCGCTCCTGCTAGGTTATTCATGCTCACCAGCGTGTCTGGGTGCTCAAGCCCAAACACCTTCTCCTTTAGCGCTAGCGTCTGCCTGCACATTGACGCGGCCTCGTTATACTTGCCTCCGAGTAGCATTGCTTGTCCTACCATGTCCATGGCGCCCAACGTCTCCACAGACTCCTCTCCGAACACCTCTTCCCAACCCTTCATCGACGCCATCGACATGTCCTCTGTCTCACTTGCCCTTCCTTGTGTGTATGCGTACGACACCGCATTGTTCAGCAAGAGCGCCCACTGATTAAGCGACTGCTTGTCTTTCGGCCGCTGTGACAATGCCGCCCTCGCATGCGGAAACAGCGTCCGGCACTTCTCCCAGTCCTTGTATTCTCCCGTAGGCAGCGCTTCGCAGAGATTGGAAATGAACTTCTTCCTCCACTTATCGACGTGGCCTTGAGTTTCCAGCCACTCGCGCATGGCTAGCTGCACTAAGCTGTGCATCGTAAACGTGTTTTTATCTGCAGTGATTGTGATGAATGAGTAGTTGCGGAGAGCCAGAATATCGTCCTCAAAACTATCATCAGCCACGTTGCCCTTGCTGTGGAGTAGAGCTTCCTGTATCCCCTGTGGGGCGAAGAAGCTCATCAGCGACAGCAGATCAGCTGCTGAGCTTCGGATGGTGCGCAAATGGTCAAATGATATTTGCCATGTTGTCAGGACAGATTTACTGGCTAGTTTGTCATGGATATCATTGTCGGTCAGCAGTTTCGTCTTCCTGCTATCGCTCTGCCGGTACTCTGCAAGGTACTGCTGCACCGAACATCGCGGCGCTCGTTCCTCAATGTATGCGGCTGCCTGCACAAGAGCGAGCGGTATACGATCCAGTTCAGCTGCTAGGTCGGCGAGGTCCTCGCTCTTGTCTCGGAGCTTCTTGCGCAGAAGATCCTGTGCAGCCGTATCATCCATCGGCCCGACTTCTACAATATCTCCTCTCTCCACGATCTTCCTCGCCGCGAGGCTTGTCCGACTCGTCACGAGGACTGAGCCGTGATCGCATGAGGGCAGATACTGGGACAGAGATTGCTTGGGAGTATTGAGGCTGTCGTTGTATTGGCTGTTACCCAATGGCGAAGAGAGCACGGCAGCATCGTCGGCGTTGTCAAGCACCACGAGCCACGGCCCGTTCTTCTTATCGCGGAGCCAGTCGTGCACTAGCTTGAACACATTTGTCTGGGGGTCTTTTCGGTCACGTATCTTAGCCTGGTCTGCTATATCGCGGAAACTCTGCTCAAGTCGAACTGTATCGCTGGCGTGTACCCAGAATACCCACGGCTTCGGCGACTTCTCAGCAGTGCGGTAGCAGTGCTCGATAGCTAGCTGCGACTTCCTGTGTCATGTGTTACGTGCACGCCCCGGCCTGAGAGTTCTGCTAAACGTACCCTGAACCACCCAGGCCCACCAGCGCAACTCGATATCCTGGCATAGCGCATAGGTAGTGTATCCGCTTTAGCGGCGTCACGGGCTCGATGAAGTCCGAGTTGCGACGGAACGGCACGAAGCATGATGGCTGTGGTGGAGTCTCGGGACGCTCTGCAGAGAGTTAGGCAGGGTTGGCCGATCCGAAACGGGCTCTTACCGGCTACGTAGGTGTGAATAGAGCCGAAGTTGGATCCGACCTGCAACCCCCGGTTGCCGTTACCTGTAAATGTGGTCGAGCTGCTACGGTGCGCCATTGGATTGTGTAGTGGAACGTAGCTGCACTCGCGGGTAATGCTAAACCGTCCCAACTTGGCTGGTGTCTCAGTTGTTGATGACCTTACTGGCTACAGCAACGTATCCGACCTGCAACCCCTAGTTCCCGCCACCTGCAAATGTGGTCGAGATATTGTAATGCGCTATTAGATTATGTAGCAGAACGTAGATGCACTCACGCATGATGCTGAACTGTCCTAACTTGGCTGGTGTCTCAGTTGTTGATAACCTTACTGGCTGCAGCGACGTAGATAGAGCCAGAGTTATATCCGACCTATATGCTGCCACATTCAAATGTGGTCGAGATGCTGCAGTGCGCCATTGGATTGTATAATAGAATATGGCTGCACTCCTCGCGTGATGCTGAACCGTCCCAACTTGGCTGGTGTCTCAGTTGTTGATAAATGCGCACATCTCCTGATCTCTTTTCTGTATCTCTTCTTACTCTCTCGCCTTTACCATCATACTCGTCTCCACTTTTTTGTATCTCTTCTTGCTTTCTCGCCTTTACCATCATACTCATCTCCATTTCACTGAACCGACATGGCAGAGGTAGTTGGTCTTACCTTGGGTGCCCTCGGCCTCGCTGGCTTGTTCAACGTCGCACTCGACTGCTTTGAGCTCGTCCAGCTCAGCCACGATTTCGGAGAGAGTTTCCAAACATGCCAGCTCAAACTTGACAACGCAAAACTTCGCTTGTCGAGGTGGGGCAAGTCCGTAGGTCTGGATGAGGATGGAGATACGAAGTCGCTTCAGGAGCGTTTTGGGTCAGATGCAACCGAACAGGCGGAGGCCTTGCTTATGCAGCTTGTAACCCTATTCCAAAAAGCACAAGGAGTATCGGACGAATACAAGAGTCAGACGGCGTCTCAGGACGGAAGCCTTGCCGTATACGACCCGCAGACACACCTGGATCCGGCAATGAAGAGACTGCACAACAAGATGTAAGAGCTGGCCATCCATCGCCAAAACCGATCTAAGCCAGGTATCCTAAAAAAGACAAAGTGGGCGTTGTTTCAGAAGAAGCAGTTCGAACAACTCATCAAAGATATCAATGATCTGCTCCAAGGCTTGTGTGCTCTCTTCCCGGATACTCAGCCGAATCAGCGCCTGCTTTGCGACAGAGAAGTAGAGGAGATTGTGGGAGGCGAAGGTAAGGGCGAAAGCATCTCTGTATTGAAAGAGATCGCCGCAGCTCAAGACAAACCGTTGGAGCAAGCAATCACGAAGGTGGCGACAAGTGGCGATGCGATTCACCATGGTAACACTATCTTTTCAGGCAGTGGCAACAAAGGCCTCCAGCTTGGCAACGCCACTGGAGGAACATTCAGTTGGTGAGAAGGGGCGTGAAGTATGTTGAGAGCACGATGCGATGGTGGTCATACAAAGCGGGTTGTTGGGTAAACAAATTGCTTGTGAGAATGGAGGAAGATCACATTCCTGTCTCTTTGCTCCTTTCTTTACTACGCTCTTTTTGTGCCGATTCCCAGGGGAATACCCTTTTCTTTTTTGTATTTGCTTTTGTACTCAGGCCTACGCCGAACTTTTCCTAACATATATAAGCACCTACATAACTTTCCTGTAACTTTCCTTATAGGGCAAGAGCTTTCTTGCCCGTCAAGGTCTATGACAGGTGCCTTCTCAACAAATTGGTGGGTCAGCCCTTAGGTGGATAGCTTCGAACTTACGAAATGATGAACTATTTCACGACAGAATATCAAAGTCTGAACGACCCGATCTTTCCTGGCATGATGACGAGCCTAGTGGTTGTATTCAACGCATCAAATTTCTGTTCTCCATGAGTCACCCTTATGACACCTGCGTTATGGCTAACAGATGTGCCGCCCCAATCAAACTCCCCATCTGACAATGTCTTCAACCCGGATTGGCCCACGAAGGACCTTTACGCTAGTAGTCAGGCGGTGAGACCCAGCTCCGTCCCATCAATAAGTAAAAAGACGATAAAGGCAGTAGTATTTCATTGGCGCCGAAGCTGCAACTCATTCTGCACCCCCTATGTCTTTTCACAATGTCAAATTGAAGCCAAGTTCAACAGCGTCTTCTTTCCCCGCTGATTTGGCGAAGCCCATTCCCTTAGCTATAGTTTCGCTCAGGAACGATATATCACGCAATTATACTCCTGACACGGGTGCGGCCAGGACGATTAAAAGCTGTAATGGGTGACTGTAGTTTTTGAACTTCTCTCATCTGCTTTCCGTCGCTGTGTTACGCCAGGGTAATACAACATGGAGACCGATTCTATGGGAAAAGCCTTAACCAGCATCATCTTACGCAGTATCGGCTTATGTATTGTATATCCTGGGGTAACACAGCGATATTTACGCCTGTTGAAGTGTCCAGGAACTTTCATCACCCGCTGTGAACCGTTGTTGTACTTGGTAAATTTTATTCAACTCGACATCAACAACGCCTCCATCATTAACCATCACCCTACACAACCGAACACCACCAGAATCAACTATCACCAATTCGTCGGCACCCTGCCCTCAACCTCTACCGTATCATCTGCTCCATCCGGGTTTCCCCACCTTCGAACCTACACATCTATTTATACTAGTCGCAGAATCCAATCTCTCCACCCCATCCTCCACAATACCTTCCATACTCGTAGCCCTCTTAGCCTCTCCCACTGTCACTACTTTGCATTTCCTCGGCGGTGCCACTCTCCGGGTCTTCTCAAATGCATGTGTCGATTGATGCAGCTCGTCGACCGTTCCATCATCTCCAGGCTCTGAAGAGGAGATGTTGGGACTGCTGGATGCTTGGACTGAAACGTGGCGCGCGACAGGTGGTTTTGTACCAATAGTTGCTGTGGTGGATGAGGGGCGGGACCAACGGGGGGAGATAGCAGGCGCGGTCCTATGCGAGACTTTCGCAGCCTCCATATTTGAGGTTCTATAGAGCGTTTCGTTGTTGTCGTTGTCGTCGTACGTTGAAGGGTGTGCACCGATCGCTTGCGGAAATGCGCTACTTGACGAAGTCGTTCTGGTAGGCTCCTTGTGAGCGTGGTCCGTGTCGTACGCTGCGATTCCAGCTACCGGGCTCTGGGACTGGATTTTCGGACCAGTACTCTGGTTCGTCAGAATCGGTAAGAAGCTTGGAGCCGGCGAGGACGGTGGTAATTTTCCCAGCTTCCGCGGTGATAACGGCGGGATAGTACTCTGTGCTGGTGGAGGTGTTACAGGGTTCAGACATAGAGGGTGCAAGATTGCTGCATCGATGACTCGAGACGTAGGTAGACTCTCAGATGCCTCTAGGCAAGGAAGCGTCGGACCCCTCACACGCTCCTCAGCAAGCACCGCATTCGAAAGCGAGTATGGCACCGACTCAGCGTCCGAACGTACACTCGGAGTTTGCACGCGATCTGTCCGCGCTCTGAAAGGAAGGTCCCTATGCCATGCGGCTTCCCACGGTGTGGTCAAAGGTCTCTCTGTTCTGATCGCCGTAGCATCCAGATCTCGGATCTGGACATCCTGCTCTTCTTTCAATCCCTCCTGGACACCAACCTTCTTCGGCCGTCCAGGCCGTCTCAATGCCATAGCTCTACAATCCACATCGAAGATCGTTACCCTCCGCAATTGCACTTTCTGCGCTGTCTCTATAGTATGGCTAGGCACCTTTATCGACGCCTGCAGCGCAGCTCGTTTCTTCTCTCTGCGGATCTTCGCCCTGGCAGCCGCAGCAGCAATGTGGGAGATGTGGTCAAGACGCTCGGAGCATTCGATTCGTATTCTTTTATCGTCCAAGACCAGAGTATCTAGCTTGAGTGGAGATCTGTCGTTATCGTTGCATATAGATAGCAATGTGTTGGCGAGATTTGCGTCCGCTGAAGTGAGAAGTTTCTTCTTCAAGTGAAGTGCGAGAGGGTCGACAACACCGTATTCAAGGGCTCGTGGTAGCGAAGAGTGTGAACGGCCACCGCGGGCTGGCGGGAAGGTAGCATAATTGATCGTAGGGACTGGTGTCTCGACCGTTGGTTTTGGAGGGTTCGAAGGTGGTGCAGCAGGAGGCTTGACGGTTTTTGTCTGCGACTTGTAACAGGATGGCGAGCAGCAGCTGCAGAAGCTCGCCTCGGGCCTAGAAGCATCGTCCAGTGTAGTCGCTCTAGTCGACGGACCTGGTGCGCATCCAATATGATGTGTGTCGCTCACAGCGCTATCCAAACCTTTCGTCTTGAACTGAGAAGTCCACGGAGTAATCTTGGAGTTTCTTAACGTCGGCCACCATTTCCTCTCATCTTTCCCCGCATCCTGCGAAGGGTCATTACCAAACGATCCAGCCATAACTTCAGCCGGAAGTCCACTCGTTGTAGCCCTTGACTTTTGCTTGTCTGAGCTGGACCCTCCCCTCGCATCCGCAGACTGACTTCTTTGCCTAGAGAACATATCCCTGTGCCCAGTCCCACCTAACGCCGCATTCTCTTTCCCCTTCCTCGAAGGCACAGCGTGTTTCAAATACGACATCCCACAAACCATGTACCTCATACTCCTGAACACATTCTCGGTGCCAGCCGTAGTAATCGAATGCCTCACAGAAACGGCGCTCTTACCCCCCACAGACGGCAAACGGCGTACTTCGTCGTTTCCCCCCTGACTCTGGTCCTCCAGCTGTCTCCCCTGACCCCGCTGCGTCAACACCTCACCCAGTCTCCCCCTCGGCGCCCCAGCAACACCAGGATGCAATAGCCTCTCCCCTACAATAGCGCCATACTCGATGCCCCCCTCCCTCGCCCTCTGCGCCAACCGCTCCATAAACGGCTCCAACCTCGCACTCCTACGCCTCACCACCGCCTCACTCTGCACCCCACGCCCAAACCCCTCTTCCCTCTCACCACCTCCCTCTCGTTCCTCCTCTCCCCCCCTCACCCCCTCCCCACGACAAACCCTCCCCGTCCTCCTAACCCTCTCTTCCACAGCCCCAAGCCACCTCTTCCTCTCCCCAGAACTCCTCACCTTACCAACCTCCCAACCCTTCCGACCCTCCCTCCTCTCCTCCTGACCACCCATCCCGCCAGCCACACCCTCAAACACACCTTCTCCAACAACGCCCAAATCGCGCACCACGGCGCCTAGCACAGCCCTGCACTCTGCGTATTTGCCCGCGACGTTGGACCCGTGTCTGCGTGTGCACACGGCAGATTGGTGTCGCTGCCGTATGTGCAGCGTTTTTGGTTTCCGAGAATCAAGTAGTTTTAGTATTTCGTGCTGGAGTCTTGCTTCTTGGGGGTTTGTTTCGGTGATGGATGGGCCCTGGTGTGGGGGACGCGGATGGTGTGGGTGTGGCATTGTATTGTTGAGGGTAGTGGAGGGGTGTCGCTGCAGTTGGGAGGGATAGCTGTTTGAGCATAGGGGATTAGTATTGTGGGTAGATAAGTCGCGTCCATGGTTCAGCACGGGGTTTGTTGGGGTGGCGAACGGGGGAGAAATGCAAACGGGCATCGTCACATTGTATTAGCGGTTCTTATGACCGGTGGCACAGCCAGTGATCGATTGGATTAATTCGTAGGGGCGCTTTATTTCTGCTCCATTGGAGGCAGGTGTAATACTTCTCTCAGCACAACTTCAGCGGTAGCGGGCTCCACAGTGCCCTCCGCACTACGCGCCATCATCTGCCCCACGAACCATTTAATCTTCCCGAGTTGCTGCTTATTCACGATATCATTCGCCATATCTGCTTTCTCTTCTAATAAACTTTGGGCAAGGCTTAGGTACTCGTCGCCCGTCAGTGGTTGCAGAAACAGATCTTCGTCGGCGATGATTTGTTCCACAGAGCGGACCTCGCCTTCGAATTTCATCGAAAGAAGCCGTTTCGCGGTAGATCCTGTAATCTGCTTGCGTAATATGTGGGCGATGATGGACGCAAGCTGATCGGCAGTAACCTTTGTCGCAGACCAGTCTTCGTCCTTGAAGAGGGCTCCGAGCTCCATCAGGACCCTAGCCACGGGCAGTGTTAGTAAGACATCGATATCGACACGTGCCATAGCCGCTTCCAGAGTTGGACTCACCAATTACCGGCAACTTTGCCCACCCGGGTCAGCACGTCCGGTTGTTCGGAGAAGGTAGTTCGTAGGTGTTCGACGACATCGAAGTAAAAGTCGAGCCTATCGCCATCGTCGAGAAGGATAAGTGTGTTGGCGTCTTTGGCCGTCAACCTATAGGTGGTGCCGTCGACCAGAGTGCTCACTGTCTCATCCGACAGGGCAGGTAAAGTCTTTTGCAAGTGGTTGACGAGATCTTTTCCAATAAACACTGGCGCAATATCTGGATCGGGCATGTATCGATAGTCGATCTCACCCTCTTTGCCTCGCAGTCGCCTTGTTGTCTTGCTACCCAAGGTCCACCCTCGTGTTTCGCCCTCCACAACGCCGCCGTTCTCGATGAGGTCGATTTGACGGTCGCGCTCTGCAATAATGGCATCTTCAATAGCCTTCACACTTGCCAGGTTTTTTATTTCTGTCCGCTGTCCCAATTGCCCAACACCATGGTACGAATGTATGTTACTCGTCGAGTTTCCGGCTTTCTCTTTGACCGAGACATTGACATCAGCTCGCAATCCTCCCATCTCCATGCCGGCTGTGACAGCATTCACTGCCTTCAGAATCGTCTGAATCTTACGCACAAATACCGCCGCGGTAACCGGGTTATGCAGTTGAGGAAGCGATATGATTTCGACAAGAGGGTGCGACACACGGTTGAAATCGAGAAGATGGGTCGATGGCGGTTGTTGAACGGTTTTGGCAGTATCTTGTTCCATCTGAACTTGCTTGATACCAATTGTAACAGGACCATCTTCGGGACAGGCGCCGGCAGGGAAATCGTGAGGATAGAGGGTAATGTGGCCATCTCTGGCAAACGGTTCTGTGGCTTGTTAAGTCTACGGTGTCGCACAATCAAACCCATAGAAGCTCACCATAGTACTGTGTAATCTGATAACCCGAAGGTTGATCTTGGTAGAAGTAGTGTTTCCGGTCGAAGCTGCTTCTGTGCTGGACCTCACAGTTCAGAGCCAGAGCTGCGCGTAATGCCGGTAGGAGCGTTTCCCTTTGGAAGTGAGGTTGGGTTCCCGGGAAGGCGGTATCGAACAATGCTACGTGCGTATTCGGTGTGGCATTGGCAGACGTTGCAGCGTCCGAGAAAAGTTTCCTGGCAGTATTGAGCTCCGCATGGATTTCAATGCCGACCGTCAGCTCCCATTTCTCTAGTCGGGGATCCTGAGCCTTTGAGGACTTCTTCGACGTCCCGTTAGCTGCGCGATTATCTTTCTTCTTCTTTTTGGCGGCATCTTTGAGGACCTTCCGAAACGGCGCATCATCGTTCGACGGTGGCTCGGTAGCTGTCTGGATAGTCCTCGCCTTGGGGGCTTGTCGATGAGCCAGCGGCAGGCTCTTTGCGTGGCGCAAGCATGATTGACATATGTACGGACGATTTCGAAGCAATACGAAAGCTCCGCGAGCGTTCCTGGCCAGCATTGTATGAAGCTTGTCAGCTGCAGGTACGGGGAGATCGACTGTCGCATGTGTCCGTGCGCATTCCGTTCCGCCCGGAATGAGTTCCGACTTCCAGCGTCCTTCTGTGCATTGACGTTTGCGAAACCAATAAAAGTCGAAGCCTGGCTCAGTAGAGCTTGAAATGCTGTGAAAGTTTATGAATCTTCGTTCTGAATCGTATGACAAAAGCCCCCCTTCTCTGCTTGGGACGTTTTGTTGTTTGGGTAACATTGGCTTCTGAGCTTGAACTCGGCAGTAAGCTTTCCAAGGTGCTGGTGTGGCCTTTGTCGAGTCGTGGATCAGTTTGTTCATCGGGCCATGAGGTATGAGCCGAGTCGAAAGTAGGAGTGTGGATGCAGATTGGCACGTCGATCGAGATGGTGTAGTGAGTCGACTGGAAAAAGATTCCACTTCCTCCACTAACATTATTGAATGCGCTCATTTGACGGCTTAGACGTCTTCTCTTTAGACTTTTTGCACAGATGAGTGTGGACGCGAGCCCACAGCTTTTTGAACCTGTCCTTGTATCTCTCCCAAGCGTCTTGGTTCCCAACGCTGTTCTTCTGCCTTTCTACGGGGGACACAAAGGTTCCAGGGATAACGTAGGTGCCCGGCCAACGACTGAAATCCGGCTCTAGGTATTGCGAGCTGGTCGTCGACGTGCGCCTGCTGCTACTTCTCCTCGACATCGGTCTGATATTTCGTTGAGATTGGACGCAGACAACGGCTTTGCTGTTCGCTCGCGGGAAGAGGTTCGTTCAGTGGAACACAAAACGTCTCGCTCAGACGACAGCCTTCATCAACCTCGCCCTAACCAGCACACCCCTTACCTTCCCCTTCGCCTTACTCTTCCCACGCTTAACCTTCTCCTTCCTCTTCTGCCAATGCTCCGGATCTTTTCTCAGAGGCGACTGATACCGCGGAGGAGGACAAGCAGCGATAGGAGCCGCACCACCGGAAGAGACAGGTGCAGCAGCTGTACCACAAGTAGCACTAGGAGCCGCACATCCGGTAGCTCCACCGGCACAACCTCCCTCACTGCCGCCGCCGCAAGTCATGCACGAGCGTACGGGGGGACTGTAGTACGCTGGGGAGAGTGGGCCGTGGGCGAGGAGGAGTTGGATGGGGACTATGCTTGTCAATGTTGAGAGGGATGATGGACAATTATAATTTGTTGCGTAGCAATCGATTGGTAGAATGGTGCGTGCGTGTAGGTAGGAAAAGTGATGAATGGAAGTTGGAGACGGGAGCTTGCGTGTGTTTGGTTGTTTATTGGTGTTGTCAAGGAAAGAAGGTACAATGCTGGGGGTGACGATAGAGGAAGTAGAGGAAGCTACAGTGTGCATGGGGGAAGGAGTGCCTCTATCAAAATACTCGAGTTTGAACAGAAATTGGAAAACAATACTGGTAATTCCAAATGAAGTACGTCAGGTAAAGCATCATGATACAAAGCCCAAAATGGACTCAATTCGCAAATGCATTGAGAATAAAGACTAAGTTTTAAGACATGATATCAATTGCTATGGCTGGTCTGGTAGTCTTACATACACCGCAACCAAAGTGCCAAAATCTAAAAACGGAGCAAGCTCACGAGTTCCACTCCATGCATAGCCATTGTAAATGCTTCAGTATGCTAAACTATAACACAAGAAAAACGGGTATTGTTATTTGAAAAGAAAACAGGTGATGAAGGAATGTAAGAACATGAACAGCCTCCCGTTGGTATTTTGCTTGCGCTTCTCCACAGGTCGAGCAGTGTCCACGAGAGAATTTTTCTTTTGAATGGTGCGTCCGTAACGTCATTGTTCGAGTCGGGTCGGTGCCCGTATCTTCGTAGGTGATGTGTGTGTGCGCGGTATGCCTCCAAGGGCTCCCGAACACATGCTGTGTCCCGCAATACATGTGGCATAGTCGTACTAGCCGATGCATCTGTTGTAGATCGTTGGTGTAACATTATATGCTTCTGCTGTTGGCTCGTCTCCTCACTTTCTTCGCCCTCGCTTCGAAACCTCCCCACGAGCGGCGCATTCTCCCTCACATCTCCTGTGGGCAACCCGCGGCGAGCAGCAATCTACGAGCGGCCGGCGGTAGAGCGGCCGAACTCCCTTATGCGGACAGAAGGCATCTTGGAGAGGCGTCGGCTGGCGGCGGTAGAGGTGGAGTTGGTCGAGGAGGTGGGCGAGGAGGCGCTGATGTACTCGCCGTCGACGTACTGGGCATCGCTGACGAAGGTGGTACGCTTCTCGCGGCGGGTGTAGCGCTGCTCGAGGCGGTAGAGCTCAAGTCCTGGTGCCCGTCAGCCATCACGTCACGCCTGGCAGTCGATGGCCGGAACAACTTACTGGCTTGGAGCTTTTCGAAGAAACCCATTGTGATTACTATGTGTAGAGAACGTGTGCGTTTGCGTGTCGATGGCAGAGGCCTGGGCGGCTGGGCCGGTATATACCACGCGACTTGCAGGGAACCGGGAAATTCGGACCTGACGCAAAGGCGGTGTCGGCTGTCAGGTTTCCAGGACGATCGCGACTGGATTGGGCAGGGCGAGCACACTCGTGAAGCGGAGGCAGCAGGGACGGCGAGAACGAGCGTATATGGGTGAAGCAGTCGCAGAAGTCAGAGGGGCAGGAACGAGCGGAGGATAAGGGCTGGATAGCGACGAGCGTGCAGCAGCGCAACAGACTTAAGCAGACTTAGGCAGGGGTAGAGGGTCTGGACGGGTGGGATTCGTCGATGCGACGCCATTTCTCGCCGGCGCAAGCCTTCTCGAATCGTTGGCATCGCCGCTTGCCTGGATCCAGCCCTGCTGCCGGCTCCACAGGCGCAGACGCGGGATTTCTCCAGCGTTTCTGACTCCAGACGCTGCTGGCGTGCAGCCTTCATCCGGCAGGTAGCATGCGCATCCATCACATCCGAACGCCTCCAGAAGCCTCCGGCACGCGGCTACTGCACATCTGGCGTGGCGAGCATGCATCTGCAGTTCATCAACGTGCCCGAGTCAGTTCTCCCACGTTGAAGGATCGCCTAGCCGGCTCCAGCTCCCAAAACGTGCCGCAATTCGGCAGTCTCTTTCCCAGGGGCGCATTGACAGAGCCGAGCCTGAGATGAGAAACAGGACACCCGTCAATGCAGATCACGAAACACGACCCTTGTGCGACCGAGGCCATGGGAACGCAGTTTTGGATTAGCCTGCGCTATAATTATGTGGCTGGCATGACAAACCCTCCCCGCAGCCTTGTTTGATGTTCTTTGTGCTCATGCATGCTTCTATGTACTATGTCGCCCGTGCGCCGTGACCGATGCTTCCAACCTCATGGCATGTGCTCTATCCATGCTCATGGTTTCGTGAAGGGAAAATGTAAAATGGGATGGGTATTGTATCCTCAGATCCTAGCCTCGGGCACTGGGCCACCATCGACTACCGCGATCGCACCGACGTTGCCTGCATCCGCCGACCCATTGAGCAGGGAGACGCAAGAGATGACGTCGGACGGTTCCAGGAGATGCCAGCTTGCCAGGGTCTGTTTGGAGCTGGCGCCAACAGTGACGGAAAAGACGTGGTCTACAGGCAGCTTCGATTGCCGCAGCGACCGGAACATGTCTACAGATGTTAGGATATCGTTGCACAAAGAGAATGAACTAGACTCACCTTCATCCGTGAAGTCATCTCCGAGACAGAGTACAAACTCAGGCGGCTCCTCGCCATACTCCTCCACGAGCCGCTTTGCGATTTCGCCTTTGTTGACAAACCGCGGACGGACTTCGAGGTTGGCTTTACCCGTCATCACCTCCACATCGAACTTCTTCCCAACTGTCTTCTCCAAATGCTTCTGGCACTCTCGTGCCTGGAAAGCACCCCACTCTGGGTCTGCGAGCCGATAGTGCCACGTGAGAGCAATCTTCTTCGTCTCGACGAACGAGCCTTTGACATGTTAGCATTGCATACCGCCAGAGAACAAGGCTGCTTACCGGGAGTCTTGTCCGCATAGTGCTGGAAGACCTCCGACACCTCGGATCGCCAGCTCATGTCGGTCTTTTCAGTGAGATTCTCCCAATTATCCGAACGAGGATGGCGCATGAAGCTACCGTGTTCGGCACTCAGTCCGAGCTCAGTAATGTGACCCATCCATTCATCCAGGAATGCCTGATCTCTGCCACTGATGATCCAAACGTTGTTCGCCGGATCTGCCGCAAGCGTCTTAAGCGTACGTGTGACACGATCCGAAGGAATTGCCTGTCCTGGGTCCTTGACGATAGGTGTCAGTGTACCGTCGTAATCAAACATGAACAGGCGCTTCTTGGAATCGCGATACTGCTGCAACAGCTTAGCTCTATCAAGCGCTGGTGTTGCAAACGATTGATCGAACGAGGACAAGTTAGTCATGAGCCTCTTCAAGAAATTGTTGCACCAGGTCTGGACATTGTTGGAAACGACATGTTTGTACAGCTTCTCGAAGTCCGTCTTGCGCTGCTCCGGGGACATTGTCAAAGCATTGTTGATCGCTTCTGCAACGCCATTGAAATCCCAGGGGTTGATATGCAATGCTCCACTGAGCGAGCCAGCGGTTCCAGAGAATTCGGACAGGATCAATGGACCACAGTTGTCCTTCTGAGAGATTACATACTCGAGGCTCGTAGTGTTCATGCCGTCGCGAACGCTAGTGATCAACCCGACATCTGCAAGCCGGAGCAAAGCAAAGTACTCTTCCCGCTCAAGGTATTGGGGGAAGTGCCGTACTGGCGTGAAGCTGAGCGAACCGTAAGTCCCGTTGATTCTAGCTACGAGATCCGAGAGTTTGTTCATCATCTTTTCGTCATCGTCGGCTTTCTTACCAGCGTGAATACTGCTTGGACTGGTGACCTGTACCAGGACAACCTTGTCTCGCCATTCTGGATACTTCTCGAGGAACAATTCAAAAGCCTGAAGCTTCTGCAACACGCCGCGAGCTGCATCTAACCTATCTCGCCCAACAATAATCTTTTGGTTGGGATACATGTCCTTGATGGCCTTGATCTTCTCTTCGATGACTGGATCTCCGAAGGCTTGTTTCTGTGTGCTAGCCGCATTGATACCAATAGGGAACACGTCTACGGCAACATGAGCTCCGTACGCATCGACACCAGCTGAAGAAGAATCGAAGCCAAGGATACGCGTGCAGCACGACGAGAAATGCCGTGAGTAGCTGTAAGACTGGAAACCAATCATATTGGCCCCCAAGACACCTTCGAGAATCTCCTTTCTCCGGCTCAAACAACGGTAGAACTCGCTGCTCGGAAATGGCACATGGAGGAAGAAACCGACGTAGATGTTCGGGAGGCGTTGACGCAGAAGGCTGGGTAACAGGAACAGATAGAAATCGTGAACAATGATGATGTCGCCTGGTTTGTAGAGCTCCAATATGCGGTCCGCATAGAGCTTGTTCATGCGGTAATAGTCAGCCCACGATTTGCGAGCAGCTCTGCCATCTGCTGGCTCGTTCTGCTTGTAGTGACAAAGCGTGTATAGCTCGTGCTCAGCATACGTGCGCCACCGGCCCTGCTCTTTCAGAATCACTTCATCTTTCTTCTCGTCCCATTCATCAGGCAGCCAAACGGGTACAATTTTGCCTCCATGGTCGCGCTCTAGCTGAACCTCCAGTCGTCCTCGGTCTTCGCGGCCAATTCGTATACTCTGTTCTTGTGGAGGAGGCGGGGGCGGTATACCGTCAACTGGGACTGGAGCAGAAGCCTTGTTGCCCGACGGTTGAAGAGCAGCATCGATTGCTGTCTCTTCGGTGGTCTTTTTGCGGATTTCCCCAGTCCATCCCACCAATGTGTGGTTCCAGGGAGACGATGATGACGCGAGGTAAGAGAAGGAATCGAAAAGTGCAGAGGTGCCGCGGCGAGGGGTCAATTCGAAGTCCTGGCCTGGGGCGTAGGCAATGTTGTAGGGCACAGCGAAGGTTGCGCTGATGACGCGTCCGCTAAGATTCAGCTCGGGATGGGCAGCGCGAGGGTCGACATCGGCCAAATCCTGTTTATGGGATGTGGAGGGGTCTTGAACTCCGCTAAGCCTTCGCAATAGCTCTTCACCAGATTTCGCGCCGGCTGCGGCCTCGGTCGGTGAAGAAGCACGGTCCTCTTGCTTTGGAGAGAAGTAGGAATTGGCACTCCAAGACGGGCCAGGCGTAGTTTTGTCTGGGTCGAACGGCAGCGTGGTGTCCTGCTGACCATTTGTAGGATTGGTATAGGCGGAATGACCAGATAAGTGAACACCTGGTGTAACGGGAACATCGGTGACAGAGGGCTGGAGCGCGGGGTGCGACATGTGAGAGGCATCGTCGACCGGCTCAGGCTCGCCCTGTGCTGGCCGCGTAGCAGGAGACATGGCTCGCGGAAGGTGGTTGAGTGTCGAGCGTCAGGCGCTGCGAGCGTAGGTCAGCAAGTGAAGTGGTGGAGTAGTGTAACGAGTTTCAATGGCCAGGGACGTGGATCGGGCGCGTCAAGTGAACGGTCGGCACACGCAGAAGCTTCTGGGCTGTGCCCCGATCGTAGTAGAGCTTACCTGGGAGGCGGCACCTTTTGTGAGGGAGGGGGAGGTGAGAGAGGGAGAGAGAGAGAGAGAAAGGGAGGCGGGCGAGCCGTGCCTGTTGTTGTGGATGGGCGTGGTGGGGTGTGTATTTGGCACAACAGCGCAGGAAGCAGCTTGAGTAGAAGACACCGGTACGTCAGTCGGCGTCGCAGAGCTTGGGCCCGGATTGACAGTGCTGGATTAGATTGTGCACGCAGCCTACGCGACCCACTATTGCATGGCGACGGCCACACGCTTTCAAGAAGGACTTTTTCGAGAGGTTATAGCATAATGACGTAGCCGGGTCCTTCGGTGCCTGAGCCTGCGGGAGCAGCAGCGCCTAGGTCTAGGCCCGTATCCTGGCCGGCAGCAGCCAATGCGTGCACGTGCTATCAAACCTGACAGGCGACAGCCAGGGAGGGAGCAGGTAATGTATTCTAGGTTCCGCACCCCACCGTGGATCATGGGGCGGCACTCTCCGCAGAACCTCGCCCTGTGTACAGCGCGTCGGGATCCGTTCCCTGTTATCACCAGGCCATGGGAGGAGCAGCAAGCAACAGCCAGCATGCAAGAACAAGGACAGAACGCGCCCACCGCGGGGCACTGCTTCGCGTCTCGCTCTTAGCTTGCCCGAAGCAGCGTGGCGGCTTGGCGCGTTCGAGCGTTAACGTGCATCACGAAGACCTTCTATGGCGGTACTTAGATTTTCGCAACTGCAACCAACTGGCCCACCACTGTGCTCTGCCCGCCACCCTCGCAGCGGGCTGCCCATGAAGATCCATCGCGTCCGGCCCATATGCCGCGCCCCGAACCGCTTCTCTCCCGCCGTTGCTCTATACCAGCATTTCGTCGCTCCATATAATTCGTCGTCTTCTGCGTACGAACCTGCGCCGACGCACATCAAATCCCCCAATGGCTCCTCAACATCCCCCGATTCTTCGGCCCCGGCATCGTCCGCACGAGTGAAGATCAGATTTCATGATCCCGAACAAAGTTCACAGGCCAAGAAGAAGCTGGACATCTTAAAGGATGGGGCGGAGCAAAACAAAGAGTGGCGAAGATCAAAGAGACCCCGCCTTGCAGTTCAGGGCAAGGAGTCTGTGCGATTCGTCAAGCAGCTATTGCTAAGGACCAGACACGCCTTTGATGAAGGCGAAGAGTATACTGGCCGTGTCGTGAAACCGCACCCAGCACCAGTGCTTATTCCCGAGCAAAATTATCCCTGGGCTGCAAAGTCGTCGCGACCAGAGTTGGAAGCCATGTCAAGGTACGAGGTTATTATCTACTTTAACACGCATTTACTAATGCTCAAACAGGCTGAACCAAGAGATCAGTGGATTCTACGAATACGCGAAACCCAGCATACCCGAAGCATTTGCGCGGAAGAACCTTGTGGAGCAAGTGCGTGTCGATGTGCGCCAGTGCTTTCCAGACCATGTTCTCGAGGTGTTTGGATCAGAGCGAACAGGCCTGGCCCTAGCTACTTCCGACATTGACCTTCGAATGATTCGTCGCGATTACATAGATCAAGCCGCGTTGGAAAAACCACCAACACCCGGAGAGCGGAGTGGTTTATACAAGGACTTGTACAGACTTCGCTACAAGGTCTTTGGCGGCAACAACGATTCGGCAGAAAAATATATGTTACCCGTCTTGCGGCATGCCCGCTATCCCTTGCTCAGTTTTCTGGATCGTAGTTCGGGCCTCGATGTACAAATCGTTCTATCCAATAGTACTGCCAAGTCGAGAGATTCCATGAAACAGTACATGACGGAATACCCATATATACGACAAGTGTATGCGGTGGTCAGGACTATGTTTGATCAAAGGGGACTTTCGGATGTTTTCTGGGGAGGATTCGGGTCTTACACCATTTTCATGATGATAGTCGCGAGCTTACAAAACCAGGCTAACCAGAGGAAAGATGCGGCTGGTGCCCTTGTAAATTTTTTGTATTTTTGGGCGTACTTCAAGACCCGGGAATACGGCGTCTCTGTAGCTCCTCCCGAGTACTTTGATAAAAAGCAAAACCCAGTCCTCACCAATACCGCCAGAGCGAAAATAGTCGTACGTCTACGCAGTCAGTCTCTTTGCTACCTGAGGACACAAGCTAAGCAAAACAAACAGGAAGGAACAACTAAACCCCTACCAGACTGGATGCTCTGCTTACGCGACCCTGCTGATGAAACAAACGACCTGGGTCGCAAAAGTATATCCATCCTGCACCTCCAGTCGACTCTCCGTTACCTTACCACCGAAATGATCAACAATCTCAATTCGAACAGCAGGCCCAGCCTTTTAGCTCCATTAGTAGGCCAGATATACGCCAGAGACCGATCTCGCCGCGATCACCTTGCCGACCACGGCCGCTGGGTACAGCAACAAGTGCAGAAATCATTGGCCGCCGCGGCCACGGACAACCGCGAGAGCAAACACGAAGAAACACTACAACCACGCGAGTCAAAGCCCGGGAAGTAGGCAGAAGGCAATGCCTACAACAAGACCATGACCGCAAACGCAAACTCTCCGCCAGATCGGCCCGCAACGGAAGGAGCTAGCGACGATTACGGCGACGGCTGAAAGAACCGGGAGAACAGCACATCTAAAGCGCCGTAGGGACAAGAGTAGAAGCAAAGCCCTCTTGCATCAAAGAGAATCACCGGCGTGCGCTATCCGCTACATTCACTACAAGTTCAGCTGTCATACAACCGCACTCAACCAGAACACCGATGAGCCTGCAACCAAACAGCCATCAGAATCTGAACTGAGTGCACACACCAACAATCTGCATCGGTCTCGACGCTAGTAGGTGCACGCCCAGAGATAAACCACACTAGGTTATCCAGCGGAGAGTCACGGTCGTAATCCACCTCTCCCTCCCTCCCTTTCTCTCAGGACATCTAGTCCAAAGAGCCGAATGAACAACCCGACCCAGAGCTTCTCTATATCGATACACGAAACGAGGCGAGGCGAGACGCGAACACAGCGTCCAACACCCAAATACCAACCCAAATCAAACCCATCTCGACATGTAAACAGCATACATGCCATCCAACCATACAATGTAAATAACCACTGTACAACACATCTCGTCCGGTGCGCACGCATACGTACACCGTCCGCAGACGTACATAACAACCATTAGTATACGGCACTTTAGGTCCTCGAAGCATATGGCGGTAGGATACCCCTTGCCTCCACGTAGGTACCTGTCATAGAATTCCGCCCTGCATACAGGGTAACATGTAAAATGAATGATTCTTAAAAAGCAGATTTCGCTGCGTGTTTCTCTCAGTTGATGGAATATGTGCGTGGACTCTGTGCAAAGACATGTGTGACCTTCACATGACGTATTTCTAAGCACTGACATGGACAAGGTGGCAGGATGCAGAAGCTGAAATACAAATAGCCAGCGTGTGACTGGATCACGATCAACACAAGGCACTACAACGCATCACAGCAAAGCAGCCAGCATAACCACGTTGTGATCTAGTCATGCGATTCCGGACCCTCACGCCTATAAACAAAACCCACGTATGCATCATGGGAAACTGGTAAGAAAGGAACACCTATAGAGTGAACAATGAAAGACCGTCTGCTCGACAGTCGCATGAAAACTCCCGTCATGTGTCCGCCATGTTGTGCATCCTCTCCTTCCATCTCCGTCTCGTTGCGCTCTCACATACATCGTGAACCGTGATACAACTCGTCAGCGCCATTCCTAGATCGCATACTTCCGGGTCCACTCCCTGGCCGTCGACTCGTATCGGGATCGGTCGGTCTTGTACACATGTGCGATCTCAGGGACGAGCGGGTCGTCGGGGTTCGGGTCTGTCAGCATGGAGCAGATGCTCAACAGCACTGGAAACAGTCAGCATGTCGGTACTTCAACGATAAATTGCCTGTTGTAGCACAACATGGTGTATCCAGGCTTTTTGAACTGGTACGCAAGAGTTGTGGGGAAAAGAATGGTGATAGCGTACCCTTGCTGATGGTCAGGGCTGGGCTCCACTGGTCTCGCAGAATGTCCAAGCAGATGCTGCCGTTTGAGTTGATGTTGGGGTGGTAGATGCGGGTGGTGAAGTTGACCTTCGGGGGCTTGAAGGGGTAGTCGGTGGGGAAGTGGATCGCGAGGAAGAAGACGCCGCCGGAGTACGGTGAGTCGCTCTGTTGCGCTTGTTAGTGTCATGGTGCCTGGTGGAAGAAAGTGGCGAGGCCGTGCAGGGAGCGAGCCGTGAGGATATCGAGGTGCACGTACAGGACCCATGATGGTTGCTTGCCAGTGGAACTATAGCCATGTCAGTCTGTGTTCTGCTTTGCGTCATGGCGTCGCTGCGACGGAGACAGCGGTCTCGCCGCCTCAGCCGCAGGAATAGGTAGGTGTGACGTACTAGATCATCTCCGATGGGGCCGGCACTGCAGGAAGATGGAGGGTCACTGTGGTCACAGTCAGTTCAGCGTCGTGGAGGCAGCATGGCAGGGCTGCTGCAGATGTATACAGAGGCTCCGTCGCCCCGCACTGCGGGCTGTCATGCGAGCAAACAGGCGGGCAGGGCGGCGGGGAGGGCAGGCAGCACGTACCGGCCCAGGTCAGTGAGCTCCTTGTTGATGCGCTTGAGAGCCATGGTGTGGTGTGTGGTGTGTGGTGTGTGAGGTGGACGGTGTAAGCGTCAAAGTTGAGCGAGTCTCGGTGGTTGAAGGAGAAGTGGGCTGCTGCTTGCAAGATTAGCGCTTTGATCCCGGCCCCAAGCCTGTGCGGCGTGGCCATGGGCGTATCAGCAGAAGGCGCGCCGCCCCCGCTACACAACGTACCGGTAACTCGCAGAGGGATCGAGTTAAAGCTGGAGGACGACGATGGGTCGAAGCAGGGCAGTAGATGTGTGCGACAGTCGGAGAGGCGAGGAATTATATCACGAGTTGGAATCGAGGCGCGGGCGAGACAGGCCGGCCGTCACAGCCCGCAAATTTATTCACCGACGTCCTGACCGCTGCAGTGCGGCAGGTGGCGACTCATCGAAGTCGAAAGAAGGTCTAGCGGCCGCTGGAAGGCTGACTTTCACTACAGCGCGCTCCTGTCTCTCACCATGTATTGGTCATGCTGCGTACTTTGTGCCCATCGACTGACAAACGCTGGCTATCACGGCTCTTGCAAACGCACCAGGTTTCGAAATTTGACACTGCTCGACTCGCATGCACTATTTCCTATTTCTATCGCGCTTTGCATGCACGACATATACGACAGCTGCAGGCCAACGCTTGAGAGTACATATTGGCTACACAAACGACCCCTCGCAGTTATCGTTGACCAATGTTCAAAGGCACCCACTCAACAGAATGCTTGAAT
Source organism: Paracamarosporium sp. OC-R06-R3 (assembly GCA_019828545.1). Classification (NCBI taxonomy): domain Eukaryota; kingdom Fungi; phylum Ascomycota; class Dothideomycetes; order Pleosporales; family Didymosphaeriaceae; genus Paracamarosporium; species Paracamarosporium sp. OC-R06-R3. The sequence goes on along the minus strand of JACVRA010000086.1, from coordinate 380,276 downwards.
GCCTGTGATAGCTCTACCTAGGATCAAAGCTGGTGGCCAAGTTAGCACTACCCCCGACACCGCGCCATAGAACACTTACAGTGGATATCACTCTGTCCTTCGTACGTCTGGGTCACAAAGAGATTCGCCACGTGCCTGCCAATGCCATATTCGTCGCTCACAGCGTTGCCACCAAACACCTCCTGCAGCCTGGACCCAAGTCAGCCAGTGAAACCCACTAACGCTCTGCACGTTTACTTACGCTCGCGCGTTGATCAAGGCCCTGTCACAGTTTTGACGCTTGATCATGGAGATCATCTCGGGTGCTGCTTTGCCTTCGTCCTTCAATCGTCCCACCTGGTAGGCTGCTAGAATACCGTATGCCGCATCTGTTGTTGCATCCGCCAACTTCTTCTGCACGAGCTGGTACTTCGCTATTGGGTTGCCCTTGAACTGCTTCCGTTCCAATGCATACTCTCTTGTTCTTGAAATACAATCCTCCAAAGCGCCTATAGTTCCCCAAGCAATACCATATCTCGCAGAATTCAAACAGCTGAAAGGACCCCTCAAACCTTCGACTTCTGGGAACATGTTCGCCTCTGGCACGGGGCATTCGTCTAATTGGATCATTCCAGTTATAGAAGCTCTCAATCCGTTCTTGTTCTTGATCGGTGGTGTCTCGAGTGTTCCAGGAGGACACTGATCACGCTCTATCACAAATCCACGGATCTTTCCCGTGCTTTCCAGCTTCGCCCATACGAGGAGCACATCGGCAATGGGCGAGTTTGTGATCCACGTCTTCGACCCAGAAAGCAGATAGACGCCCTTCTTTGACGGATGTGGTTTCGCCACAGTCTCCAAGGACCCAGGGTCAGAGCCGTGGTTGGGCTCCGTCAAGCCGAAGCATCCCAAAAGTTTGCCTTTGGCCATCTGCGGAAGGAGTCTCTCTTTGAGTTCCTCGGTTCCAAATTCTTCGATGCCGCCCATGGCGAGCGCGCTCTGCACCGAGTAGCCGGACCGATACCCTGAATCGACCCTCTCAACTGCTCGTGTGATCAATCCAGAAGCGACGCTGCTGACTCCGGCACAGCCGTAGCCTTGAATCGTTGCTCCCAGCAGACCTAGTTCTCCCATTTCTGTGAGAATTTGCCTGTCATAGTCCTCTTTCCGATATGCATCTACATGGCTAGGTTAGTGATGATGTGCTTCACAGTAACACCAAGCAGATTTACCAAGCACTCTCGGTAGCATGCGTTCTTGACAATATGATTCCGCAGTCTCAGCAATGGCCAATTCCTCTTCAGTATAGTTATTGGCGGCTCCGAGAGGATCCTTCCAGTCGAATGGTACGGGTGCGTGCAAGTGGCGTTTTCCCGCAACTGCAACACGGTTTGTAGAAGACAATTGCCTTACGGCCTGCCGGCAAACTGGTCTGAACATAGTGTAGAATAGAATGTAAGAAGCAATTCAAGGTAAAAGCAACGAATCCAAACAGTGAGCAAGTATATGTAGAGCGAGGATGTAGTTCGCCCCACGTCACTACCGAACCGTGAGCCGCGAGCCGCGGCTTCTTTGAGCCAATCCAAACGCCCTAAACGCTTCCGAATGAACGATGAACTCGGTATTTGCATCTCTTTCGGCAATGTAAAGATTACTGATATTTGCAAAACTATACTGAACATGCATTCCGTGAACTATTTCGGTCCACGTTCGTGCAAGAACGTGCAATGTGCAGTGCCAAGCAATTTAGGGCTGGAAGTGGATGGCGGGTGATTTCGCGTCTCGCGTCGGGGACGTGACGTCGACCACGCCCAGCCTTCGCCCACCACAATCACCGCGTCTCGACCTCAAGTCTCTGCAAAAACACACCTTTGATTCAGAGAACCCGCAGTTCGGCGGTGCGAAGCAAGAGCCACAATGGGTATTAAACAACTGTACCAGATCATCAGCGAGCATGCGCCCGATGCTATCAAAACGGGTGAGATCAAACAGCATTTCGGCCGCAAAGTAGCGATAGTAAGTATATGCTTGAAAGGGTTGAAAGAGGATTTTAACGCGTGTAGGACGCTTCAATGAGCATCTACAGCTTTCTCATCGCCGTACGCTCCGACGGGCAGCAACTCATGAACGAATCTGGCGAAACCACATCCCACCTTATAGGTCTCTTTTACCGCACACTCCGCATGGTCGACAACGGCATAAAACCGCTCTACGTATTCGATGGCGCGCCTCCGAAGCTCAAATCCGGCGAGCTGGCGAAACGATTCCAGCGCAAGACGGAGGCGCATGCTGCTGCTGAGGAAGCAAAGGAAACTGGTACCGCAGAGGATGTCGAGAAGTTCGCGAGGCGGACGGTCAGGGTCACGCGTGAGCATAACGAGGAGTGTCGACGATTGCTCAAGCTTATGGGTATACCGTATATTGTGGCGCCGACGGAGGCAGAGGCACAGTGTGCGATCCTGGCGCGGGGTGGGAAGGTGTATGCGGCTGCGAGTGAGGATATGGACACTTTGACGTTCAATGCGCCGATTCTACTAAGGCATCTCACGTTCAGTGAGCAGCGGAAAGAGCCAATTCTAGAGATTCATCTCGACAAAGTGCTCGAGGGACTAGGCATGAAGCGCGAGCAGGTATGTTGTTGATTAGTCTCAACACCCAGTGAAATACTAACTGAACGAATAGTTCGTCGACCTCTGCATCCTTCTCGGTTGCGACTATGTCGACCCCATCAAAGGTGTCGGTCCCTCCACCGCCCTAAAACTCATCCGCGAACACGGCACCCTCGAGAAGGTCGTCGAACACATGAATACTAGCTCAAAGTACACTATACCCGAGGACTGGCCCTTCGCCGACGCACGCCTCCTCTTCCTTGAGCCCGACGTACGTCCCGCCGACGATCCCGAATGCGACTTCAAGTGGGATGCTCCAGATGTAGAAGGTCTCGTGAAGTTCTTGGTCGAAGAGAAGCACTTCAATGAGGACCGCGTGCGAAGTGGTGCTAGCAAGTTACAGAAGAATCTAAAGACAGCGCAGCAGTCGAGGTTAGAAGGGTTCTTCAAGCCGGTTGAGAAGACGGCGGAGCAGAAGGCGAGCCTGAAGAGGAAGGCTGAGCAGAAGCTCGAGGAAAAGAAAAAGAAGCAGAAGGCGGACGCGAAGGAGAAGAAGGCTGCTAAGTCGAAGGCGAGGGGTGGTGCTTGAGTGAGACGAGTGGAAGGTGAGGGACACTGGATACTTTGGCATACTTATACGGCATGGGGCGAAACAGCTGCGAATGGAGCGTTGCATGAATGGATAGGAAAAGTGGGCATGCGCATGGCAAACACGGCGTTATAGCGGCGTTACAGAGCATCTTACAGATGAGATACCTCGGGAGATGTTCATTGAGTATGGATGGTCATAGTCAAAGGACTTGCTAGGATGCTATATCTTTTGCGCTCCATGCGCTAGGACTACATGCCTAATTTGAAGATACCAATTTCACAGACCACAATCATCAGACCTTCAGACATCTAAGCACTGACTTTGATTCAAAGACAAGACACAGTGCTATCAACCGCATTAAGGGCATTAAGGGCATGGGTGTTGGGCTTGGTATCTGGTCCTCAAGAACTCTTAGAGCGAAGATGTATTTCGCCGTGTAAGCTTTTGTTATTGGTTTTAATGGTGTAGTGTACAACGTCCAATCGGAGGTTTTAGAGAAGGAATCATTCAAGACTTGGTCCGTTCGGTTTAAGAGCTTGAGGCACAATGCAGGCAAGAGTAAGTGAGGCCGCGTGTGGTATATATACTTATGACGCATTGTATAGATTCAAAGATCCCATTGTGAAAAGTCCAACATCTCAGCCTGCAAGCGCTGTATGTTCGGATGATATTATGGGACCTTGTAATATCACTGGGAAGCATGGAGTGCTCAAAGTATTATTTTGGTTCTGGCTAATGAAGCATATGACCCTTTTCAGCAAATGGCACTGTCGGAATACTTGTGGTCAGTAGTATGAAGACAATACAAATCTGCAAAGACAGATCTTCGTCTTGCAGATTTTCCGTCTCTCCATAACCACATAATGGTATGCGAGCAGCAATGATCAGCCAATTCGCACCGAGATGCCCCTGCCATTGAAGTGAACAATGAGACGAAACATGTCGCCGCCGTGATTCAAGTTGAGGATGCCATAAGACATGTCATCAAGGAATTCAGTAATCTTCTCATCGTCCGTGAGTTGGGTAGTGACAAAACCCTGCTCAAGGACAATGTCAAAGAAGGGGAACCCGATCGGACCAACACCGTAGCGAACAGCCTTCAATATACGAGGGGTAGCACTTAACATCTGCATCCACTCAATGTCGTTCCGGGTCATGAGATTGGAGAGGGGATTATGATTCATGGTCAATGGTGTTCTGTTTCTTGCGTCCAAGAAATCAAGCGTGATTGATGTATTCTTCCTGTGGGCCCAACTTGTATCTCAATTTCAGAGAAAGTATCATTCGCAAGACACAATAGTGGAGAGTTGATATGCTTTGAACTAGCTATCAAAAAGCGCTTTGCATTCGAAAAGAAGATGTACCCTACCTTTCACCTTCTTTAGTCAAACTTAACCATATCGAATGCTTCTGAGAAACTTTTCGCCACCTAACCTACATAGTCCCGAGCATAATCTAACGAATTCTGAAGCACATTGTGTTATTTCAGCATCGGTAAGACAAAAACCGGTTGGAAAATTCTAATGTAGACAACTTACAATCGTTTTTATCATGGGTGTCTTCAACGGTGTACAAGGGAAAAGGTAGGCATCTTCGGACCGTGGCCATACAAATGGTCTTCTCTCAAACCCAAGTATGTACCGTGGCTCTTGGCGTAACGCGCCCCCCACCGTAATGCGCCACCAACACCAAAAGCTTAGGGAGCTCCTCGAGGCTGCAGCACCTGCAAAAATAGCTATTATCGCAAGATCTTTTGGTAGAGAGCTCTATGGGGCCTAAAAATTAATCCTAGCTATTGCAACTATAGAAATCTACTTGGTGTTTTGATTGTGCGGCCTCTACGCGATTGTAGAGGTGTAGTACCCTCTAGAGCTTTAGGACTATCTATAGCTGCGCGCGCAGGTAGGCTCTCTTTAGTAGCTTTCCTAGAGGCCCTTGACGATTTCTTCTTTCCTTTTCTAGCAATTTTGATACGATCCTGAAGTTGCTTTTGAGCTTTTCAAGCTCTCTAAGATCAAGCTTGCTCAGCTGCCTGTTTAGCCTTCTCCTTTGCTTGAGCTTTTTGAGCTTTAGCCCACGCAACGCGCTTTTCTTGTAGTAACCTAGCTTTCATCTGCTAGCTAGCCTTCCTAGCTTCAGCTTGCTTAGCTTTTTGAACCTGTAACTGCTGCTCATGAGCCTCCTTCTGCTGTAGGAGATCACGTGCTCTCTGCGTCTTACTAGGTGACCAGAAAATCGCGCCTCCGTAATAGTTATGAGGTTTCTTGAGAGGTAGAGCTCTGCCTTGCTTCTAGCGCTTCTTCTTAGTTACTAGAGCTTCTCTTAGGCCTTGATTTTCGTGTTGGAGTAGTTGATTTTGGACAGAGATTAAGTAGATTGTACGGCTTAGCTTCTTTGCCTTATTACTACCTCCTACATCTGCTACAGCGTTAAGAAGCCGGTCAATCTTCCTCCAGTCTGACGCGCTGAGTACTGAGGTAGAGCTTTCTCTTGATTCTTGGTCAGATTGACTAGGTTTAGTAAACCTCTTAAGGATAGCCTCTGGTTCTAGAGGCGAGATACCAGTTACTTCAAAAGCTCAAAGGAGTAGAGATTGATCGATAGAGCTTTGCCAGGCCTTCCAGAATAGACTAAAGAAGTCTCTCTTAGCTACTGGAGCTAGCCCCTGGCTTCTATATAGGAAAGCTGATAGCTCAGCTGAGTAGGCAGTAGAGAGAGACTTGAAGACGCAGACGTCGAGCGGCTGCAGCGTATGCGTCGAATGAGGAGGTAGGACAGCAAGTAGTATCCTATTCTAATCACAGTAGTTGATAAAATCTATAGTAACGTAAGATCCATGGCCATCGAGGATAAGAAGTCGGTATAAGCGTCGTGCTTTCTTCTTTGTACAGCGATCGAATACCTGCTCGAGCCAGGCAAGTCCGATATCGTTATTCGTCCAGCCAGAGGGCGACGAGGTGATAAAGGCTGAGTGGTCTTCTGGGTTGATATCCTCTACCCAGCTTGATAGTAGGCCTCCTGAGCTAGCCTGGTAGATCAGCGCTGGGTCTAGAGCTGATCCGTCGGCGCATATACAGGCCAGCAGTGAAATCCACTCGCGACTTCCATCCTGGATTGCCTGCCTTACTTCCTTACGCTCGTACATAGCTCTGCTAAAGATCCTCTTTGACCTAGAGGTAATGCCAAGTAAGAAGCCTTTTTCGTCCATATTGTACGTATTACAAGGCTCGATATCGTATTGGCTAATTTTCTGCTGTAGAAGTTGAAAATAGAGCTTATATTTTGCCTCTAAGTCAGCGTTGTGGCGATTGCTATCAATCCCAGTCGTCCATCTTGATATGAGCGAGGCGCTGTTCCGCTTGACGAACTGATCAACCCAGCCTATACTAACGCTAGTTTTGACTATAGAGGCTGCGAAATTCTGAATCATTTGTCGTGTAGGTAGAAGACCTCTCTGTGTAAGCTGCTCAATATAGCGTACGAGCTCCTGTTCTTGCTGGAGGGTGAGCTTTTGTTGATTGTTCGCCTTGACTGGATAGGGTACTAAAATCGCCTTGTGTCTTCGGGTAAGCGTAGATCGGGTAACGCCATATTCTTTTGCAACCTTTCTATAGCTGAAAGATTCTCCAGGCTCTCGCGATTCAATAGCTTCAATTGCAGCGTCGATAGGGTCCATATTGGCTGAAATATTGCGTGTTGAAAACTGACGCGTTTTGTTGAGGTGGCGCATTACGGTGGGGGGCGCGTTACGCCAAGAGCCACGGTAAAGAAATCGCGCACCCCATCCGAAGATCTCAAGTCGAAAGAAAAACCGCTGTTAAAGCCGATAGTATCGTGCCCGCTCTTCAAAACGATCTTCATCTCCTTGGAGTTGAGCTTGCAGAGAATGGCTTCAAAGGTGCAGACAGGTTTGCGGAGCATCATCAGCCATTTCTTGTTCCCGTGTTGTAAGAGCCGAACCAAGAACCAATAGGAAGAGTAGAGACGTTTCCCGAGACGTCCTTCCTTGATGATCCAGCAGCGGAAATCATCTGCACGAGCCTGTGCACGCAGAATTGGGAGCAGGTCGACATCGGAATCGTGGGTGTGCCCGTGGTTTCGGACTTGAATTTTGATGTGTCGGGTGCGATTACCAACGGTAGGTCTGTCGAGGAAAATCGCAGGAATATCTGCGAGGTCGTCATAGTCCGCATGCACGAGATCAGGGTTTCGCTGCGCGAGATGTACTGGGACCATTTATTAGGATTGGTAGTGATCATTGAATCGAATCGTTTATTTACTCGGTAGATACTCCTGACGAATTTGTCGACAGACACGCGTTAGTCCAGCAAAACTGGTAGCTGACTTGGAGTGCTCTCTGATCGTCTCCTCATCCATCATGTCCCGCAAGCGTTCTTTCTCTCGAATACTCGTGATCGGAAACTGGAGTGTTTCCTCATGGATGCGCTCGATTTTGCAGCGGCCAATTTCGTTCCGGGTCTTGATCTTCTCCACTTCCGCATCGTACGCGGCCACAAGCTCATACACGCGGTTGCGCAACTCTAAAAGATATCGAGGTCAAAATAACAGGTGCCACAGTTTGCTCTATTGGCACATAACTGCCACTTACCCCCAGGGAGATTCAGAAAGTGGGGTGCCATTGTGTTGCCGCCGTGTCTGTGCCGTAAAAAGACGCAAGTAAGCAGATGGAAGAAAGCAAAAACAAAAACTTGTATTTTGTAATTTCGACTTGTGCGCGGGCGATTGGCCTCCACGTGACTGCTGTAAACAAGGAAAGGGCGCGTGATGATTAAAATAACGTGCAACGACCCAGCGACTGCTGAATAATGAGAATAACAGAGTAAACTTTTCATGATTTGAACGTATACCTAAGCTGAGAAAGAGCACAGCTATATCAAGTCCCTTTCTTGAATGCCATTGAGTGAAATGAAATACCCAATGCTACCTTGTATTGGAAGACCTTGGTTGCACTCATGCCTCTTTCCCTCTGTTCAATATGCAAATAGTCTTTGATCTTGACAACCGATCATATCTAGCTGATCCGGTCATACTCCTGCTCATCCTCAAACTCCTTCATGGGGCAACCGATCGGGACACCGTAACCGTAGTGTCTTCGATGAGACCAACGAGTGTCCAAAAGGCTGGTGGATCTGTCCTGACCTTCAAGTATTCCAAGAAATCGCGCACCTCACTCTCCTTCTCGACATCGAGATATGTGATGCAGTCGTGCTTCAAGACAATCTCGATTTTTCTAGAGTTAAGTTCGAACAGAATGGCATCGATCGATATGGGTTCGCAAATCATTGCCAACCAGTTCCCATTCGTATAGCCCACAAGCCGCTTGAAAAGCAGGTAATCCTCAAACGTGATCTCGTCCAAGTAGCGGTATTTGTTCACAATGCATTGAAAAGAGAAAAGAGGATAGCATGAAGCTTGCGCACGTAGGATTGGAAGCAAGTCGACAACTGTACCATACCACTGGCCGAAGTTGCAAACGTGAATCGAAAGCCTCTCGACCTTGAAGTCACGAATGTACTTTTCGAAAAAGGCACCAGAAGAATTTACAATATCGTCGTAGTGCGCATGCACCGTAAAAAGTGTCTCGGGTGTACTAGCTTTCCGCTCTGCAATCAACACTGAGATAATCCGTTAACTTGTGCGACTACTATGCGTTCGTCACTGACTTACATGGTAGGTATTCTCCTCGAATTTGTCGACAAACATGTGTCAGTGTCGCGTAACTAGGGATCGATTCGATCTGCGATTTGAATATCGGGTTGTTCCGAGCGCGGAGGTCCTTAGCGATTTCTTCCCGGCTTGTGATCCTCTTCACTTTCGCATCGTGTTCAGCGACGAATTGATATATGCGATTGCGAGGCTCTATAAAACATCACAATCAGTAAAACAACCACTATAATCTTTGAGAAGCATAGCTGTTACTTACCTCCGGGCAAGGCCAGAAATCCTGACGCCATTGTATCGCAGCTGGGTTCGTGTTGGAGGCGAGGTACAACTGAGTAGAAGGAAAATAATTAGTCTCTCATTTGACTTATAAACTAGCTCCGTAGCTACGGTGACTCTTACTAGACAAGGAAAGCACATAGGTGAAGGTGAGTGACATCATAACCGAACAAGTAACAGAAGTGAAGCCGTCTCAGCAATAGAAGATCCAACTTCCCTCTTTTACCAGGTATTTTTATCGTTACTGGTTCGTCGGGGTAGGCTGAGGAAACACAGCATATAGTGTGACGGTGGATACATCGTAAAATTCACAGCTAGCGATTGGTACAGTGCACGGGTACAAGCCTGTGTACGGTTGCTTTTCGTGCTATGTATTCTGGGTAAAACTCACTACATAGGATACTTACTACAATTCGAGGATTCTACAAGGTAAGAATACAGTCTCATGTATGGTTAGTCTCTGGGATATCTACTACGACTTAGAGATCTAATTGTGAACTGCACAATCCCAGAGCAATACCATACCCCTCAAGCACACATTCACCCACCTCCCATCCCATCCATACAAGAATCACACTCACAGCACAAATCGCATCCCCGAACCACACACACACCCATACATAAACATACATATAAATATCTCGCATTACTCATTATCCAAAACCAGCACTACACTACATAAACGTCGTAAACCGTCGTTAAACCCCTGCATCTCTCCCGCCGGGGTATTTATTTATTCTCCGCCCAAGCCAGACCAAACCAAGCCAAACCAAGTCAACCCATGATCCATCCAAAGAAAAAAAAACACACACGGGCAAAAACGATTCAACGGGGGAATGCCGCTCGTATACCAAGACAAGACAAGACAAGACAAGACGATCCGAGACGCAGGCAGGGAACAGCGAAAAGCACACGCCTGATAAAGAGAAAAGGGGAAAAAAGAAGAGACTTGGAGAAGTAAGGAAGAAAGGAAAAGCAGGTCCAACAGACAAGCAGCCCGAGCACAAGCACAAGCTACCGAAACAAGCCCGAGAGCACGCTCTCGAGTTTCTGCGCGAGCGGATCCTGCTCGCGAGCGCGCCCCAGCTCGTCGAATCTCGGGGGAAGCTCGATGGTAGCATCCGAGGCGTCTGAGTCCGGCGACTCGTCTCTCTTCCTGCGGTCCTTGTCTCTATCCTTGCGCCTATCCCTCCTCCGCCCACCATCCTTGTCCCTCCCCCTGGTCCGCTCCTCCACCTTCTCGCCCTCAGGATTGAATTCAAACTCCTGCGGTTGCAGATCAAACATGACTGATTTCTCCGAGGCAGGCTTCACCGGCTCAGGTGCAAGCGGGGATTCGTTCGAACGAGAGACAGAATGAATGGGAGAAGGGTGCTGCGGGATGCCACCGTTGTCGTGGGGATGGAGTTGGTGCGCGCCTAGACGATCTGAATGGGTCGTAGTGTTAGCCGGGCTAACTCTATGGGCAGGCGAAAGCCTGGACCCACCACGTGCTTGCATGTGCTCTGGAAGGGGAGGATCGCGAGCACTCACATTATCATCCGGGCGACGGTATCGAGGGTCTTGGTGGGCGTATGGGTTACCCGGCTCAGGAGGTGGGGGTGTGTAGTCTGAGGGTGGTTGGATGTGGCCGCCATTTGCTGGTGGGTACCCATTGCTTGAAGGGGGGTAATCGGCAGGGTTGTATGGAGGGTAATTGTTGTTGTAGTCTACGGGCTGGGTTGGGGGTGGGGGGAAGTAATTCGTTTGAGGAAAATATTGGGGGTCGTCAGCGCCTGGAGGCCCAGGGCTGTAGCTACCAGTGGAATAGGCTGAGTCTTCTTGTCCTGTAGATTTTCAGAATGGTTTTCCTTGACTGTGTGCGTTGTTACCTACGTTGTCGTTCCTTTTCAGCCTTCTTTTTCTCTCGCCGCTTGGCTGCCTCATGAGCAGCCAAACCGGCTACACCGGCAACTGCAGCGGTCTCTGCCGCCTTTCGTGTCCGGCTCTTACTCCGGCTCCGGCTCGATCGAGAGCGTCGCCGCCCACCATCTGAAGAAGATGACGAGCTTCGACGTCGATGTCTGTGGTCTGCCGGATCGTCGTAGTCGCGAGAGCGACGACTCGACGGACGATCGGTATAGATAGGATCAATACCGTACTCTACAAGGACTGCGTCACCAGCTGTGCTTCCGCGTCTCCCAGAACGTACCGACCTGGATCTTGACCTGGATCTCGATCTAGACAACTCCTTGGCCTCCTTCTTACCCTTGTGTCTTTCGTACAACCCCGTCACAGCCGCCCCAGCAACGCCAGCAGCAGCGATTGGGATGCCCTGACGAACACGACTGCGGCTTCGCTCACCCTTTCGTTCACGTGATTTGCTGCGCTGATGTTCAACGATACCAGCCACTGCTGCACTCGCCAAACCGACTTGTGCGGCACGCCGATTGCGATGTTCAGGACTCATGTGTCTGCTCTCGGACCTGCCTCGTGAGCCTTCACTCTTGACAGACTTGGAGCGAGAGCGAGAAGACCTTCGACGCCTGGACCTGCTACGGCGATCTTCTATGATAGTAGTCTGGTTTCCTTTTCCACGTTTCCCTGCAGCGTATGCCAGAGCTCCAATACCAGCAACAGCCGCAAGGGTGCCCAGCTTCTTCGTTCTTGACGAGGACCGGCTCCTGTGCCTGCGGCCTCGGTCGCCCGACCAGGATCGAGAACGGGAGCGATTTCTGTAGCGGCTGATGGCTTCTGCGCCTACAGCCCCCAGCGCACCATAGCCGGCTACTTGACGGAGGTGATGGCCGGGGTCTTCTCCCTCCTTCTTTCGACGACGCCTAATAAGCTCGGCTGCGGCAACCCCGCCGATGACACCTTCAGCGAGGTGGCGGCGGTGGTGAGGACTTGCATCACGGCCACTCCAGGTATCCTTTTCTTTATGGATGAAGACGACATCGTCGTCGCTATACGCGTCTCTGTCGTGGTAGCGGCCGCGGCCGTATTCGCGCTCGTCATAGTAGCCTTCCTCACGGCGGCCACCGCGGTCAATCTCCTTGACCTTGCGCTCGTAGTAGTAGTCTTCCTCTCTGCGAGGCTCGCGTCGCGCAAGCTGTCGGTCTTCGGCGATTTCGGTACGCTCCACAAGCTCATACGACGGCTCTTCTCGTCGAATAATGACCTGCTGGGGAGCAGATTCTTGAAGAATGATGGGCTGTGGTGCTTCGTTGCGGATAATGATAGGTTGCGGTGGGGACTGCTCTGGACGAAAGAATTCCGTCGACCTCGAATAACGTTCGAGCTGGTACGGATCGTGGTCGATCTCGCGCTCGCGCTCTACTTGGCGTTCCACGCGGTACTCCCTGACGGCCGGCGGGGACGGTGAGCGCTCCACTTCGCGCTCGATGCGGTACTCGCGGATTTCGCGGCGGGGTGAGGGGTCGCGTTCGATCTCGCGCTCGACGAAGCGGTATTCTCGCACTTCGCGATCTCGATGGTCGTCGCGGTCGTCGACGACGTATTTCCGCACCTCTCTGCGCTCCTCGATGTCTTCGTGGCGCGGGCGGTGCACAAGACGCATTTCGGACTCGTAGCTGTCTTCTTCCAGGGCTCTGTCGGGTATCTTGTAGCGCTTCACGGTAGTGTAGCTGCGGCCTCCGTGGGAGCTGGTTTCCCAGTCGCGCTCCCGGTCGCGCTCTCTGTATATGGTCGACATGGCGCACAGGCTTGGGATCGGGCAGCGGGGTAGAGCAGACGGCGTGTCGCGATGGTGCCGTCTACTATGGCGGGTGCAGGATGGATGTGGTGGGCTGAGGATGGCGGGTGGCAGGCGGCAGCGCAATGACGCAGCGTTCGCAGGGTCGTCTACTGGCCAGTCGGCGTGTGTCGAGGCTGGGCGGAGGGGCGCGGGAGCCGATGGCAAGCGCGGCGATTGGCGGCGGCAGCGAAGAGCACCGCGTTGGGTAGTGAGATGCGCCCGTTCGCAGGACGGCGTAAGGTGTATTATAGGGAGGGTTGGAATTCCTCAGCTGCGGGCGACGGCAGGCTCAATATGAGCCATGCGGAAACCAAGGATCTGAGACTGCCAGGTTTGGTGGAGCAGGTCCTGGTCAACTGATTGACGTCACAGGGCTGGATGCACGCGCGAACGACGACGACGACGACTCGGACGGCGACACTCCACGGACGAAGGTAGCACTCAGCTGCGAAACGCCATCGTCCGGTCTATATAGACCAAGATCGCCACAGGCCACGCCGTAGAAGGCTGCCTGCGTGGAGCTGGCCGTCGAAACGACACCGTATCCTCCAGCACAGCTCCCCGCGCCGCCTCGGCCCCCACCGCGAGCGAGCGAGGCACGATTGCCGAGCAGTGGATCCATCGTGTTGTGCATCCGCAGTGCTTTGCTTGACCTCTTCTCGTCGCCGTGTAGTTCAGCGGATGCCCTGCGCTATTTAGCTCAAAGGGCTGCTGCACAGCCTACCCTACGGTGTAAGTGGCCAAGCACGAGGCTCTCACGACCACCAAGCCTCCTGCTGAGAAGTGCACAGTCACCTGTCGGCTGCCTGAGTCACTTGGGCCCGTTTGGTTCGCCGGCTCTGCTGATGCATAAGAGCAGCTTGTTCGAGACCGAAAACTCTACAACAGTCACAAGGTAGGAGGAAAGCCCATGCCCAGGAACCCTTGTGATGGCGAGCTGCATGCGCCGGATCAAGCATGTTGGATCGGCAGGTTGGGCGTTACTGACCGGAGCGGGGCTTGAAGGTTGCTGTCGTCTGAAGATTTCGTTTTGCTGGCGTCAGTCGTTGCACTGGCGAATGTCTTGATCAAGGTCCCAGATGTGGACGCAAAGGGGGGTACAAGGTGCGCAACTGAGTCTACTTCCACACGCGGCTTGCACAGAAGCACGAAAGCAGGAGGGGAATGCTCAAGAAAGCACAAAGCTGCCGCATCTTCCGAACGTTATACGGCGGGACAGATGGTGCAAATATAGATGTCCCCTGGCATGTCATTGCCGCGCTTTGGGATACCGGTGAAACAGCTACGGGAGACTTCACGCGTTGACGCGCGAAAGACAGCGGCCACAGCCGCGTCGACCTCGGAAGGCTTGCGCAAGCTTTGGGTACACGAGTCTCAGCGAGGCTGCTGCTGGTCTTGGAGGGCTGGGGACGACGATACATCATCCCGCGAAGCGTTCGGGAGCCTTTGGATTGCACTTTGTCGGCAAGGGCCTTGTTGCTTCTGGAGGTTTAGCAGCGGTTGCTCAGCAACAGAGTGATAGCACGAGCTGGCGCAACGCAGCAAAGGGCACGCCAAGAGCTCCGCTCGCACTTGTACCATGGTAATCGGCTCAGACGGCCCTCTGGTGTTGCACCCGCAGCCACTGGACGCGAACTGGTATCACGTGGCGGTGCGAGCGAGCTTCCGAGCAGGCAATCTACAACACGGGTGCCTGCCAGGAACCTTGTCACATAGCAAAGTCCGTCGAGGCAAGGCGAGCCAGGGTAATGGCACGAATTTCCCTTTTACGCCCTGGCCTGACTTGGGGAAGAGTGCATTTTGTCCGTCGGAGTCGCAACGCTTGGCCGGCTGTGGCGTTGCATCCAAGATGGGGACTGGTGCTACGAGCATTATGCCGCGTCACAAAGCGATGACGCGTATGGCTCACCACAGAACGGCTCAGAAAAGAAGTCGCATGGAAATAAACGGTGGCCATGCGTGCGGAGCGGGTTTCGAAACAGATATATCAGGCGCGTTTGCTCAATACGGAAACGTTGCTCCAGAGTCCGGGGACGTGCAGTGTGCTCGGGGAACGCTTCGCACAGCGGACAATTTCTACGAGGTGTCTCAGCGACAGCGAACGACGAGGAACGTAACTAGGGGTCTGCTCCATCGGAATGTGGCGTGGCACAGCACCGCTCCTCTCGACAGCTGTGTTCTTCGTCTTCGAGAGGGTCTGCCCGTCCACGTCGGCCTGTAGCCATGGCTACCGCACCATGGCGTCCTCGGTCGCCCTCGTTACCGCAACGCTTGCTTTCCCCGCCCGCTCCACGCCACGGCAGCCCGCGTCGTCGATGCAGTCAACGGCGTGCGGCCGCCGCGAAAGCATTCGCAAAGGGAGCCGCCAAGACCACCGCCGCTCTTGGCATGGAGCTTGACTGCCCAGTGCTCGGAACGGAGACGGGAGCGCAGGGGCAGCATGTCCTGTGGGCACATACGCACTACGGTGCTGGATATCCACTCGCGAGATGCTCCCTCTATAAACCGATGCTGTCCTCGACGTCGCTTTGTTTCCGCCCTCTCATACCGCTTCCTTCCCGTCACTCTTTCCCCGCCGTTCCCACACTTCCTCTTACACTTCAACCTTGCTTCCAGGTACCTTGCATCACGCACCCGACGGCAGTGCCCTCCTACACCTACCGACGTGGAACAATTCGCGGCGATGCCCCTGGTCACACTCGTTATCTCCTAGACTTTGTATTTTCTTGTTTGTCCTGAGTTTATACAATACAATTTACCTTCGCTTCACCTCCGCACCCTCTGCACAATCACCGAGTCATTGACTGCAGAATGGCCCCACGCGACGCTAACTGGATCGACGTAAGTTCTCAACTGCTGCAGCCCCCAGCCTGTCGAACCGTAAGACCGGACTGACGCCTCATGTTGCGATAGGGCCTTCGCGGCGTTGCGTCTTTCATGGTTGTTTGCGGCCATCTGTGCACAGCTTTCGTCCCGTGGCTACATTCGCCGGCACAAGACTCCAGGACCGCACCGCACTTGTTCCAGCTGCCTTTCTTCCGTCTCGCCGTCGGCGGGCGCTCTGCTGTGGCGCTCTTCTTCCTCATAACAGGTTATGTAAATTCGATAGGGCCAATTGGGCGGTCGCGGGCTGGCAACACGGATGCAGCGTTCAACGGCATCGCTAGGAGTGCGCTTGCCCGGTCCGGCAGGCTAATCCTCCCCACAATGATCGCCACGGCGTTAACATGGTTCCTTGCCAATATCAACGCATACCACATGACCAAGCATGTTGACTCGACATGGATCCGGCAGGGCTGGCATCGGCAAGAGGCTACATTTGGAGCTGCCTTCAATTCGCTGGTCAAAGCTGAGGTGGATACCTGGACGATTGGGTGGGACGAATACGACGGGACCCAATGGACGCTGCATCTTTTCTTGGAGGGCAGTATGCTGGTCTACATGACTATGTTCGCTACAGTCTTGGTAAAGCCAAAGGCACGATTTCTGGTATACGCTGTGCTATACCTGTACTTCTGGCAACTTGGAGAGGGCAAGTTAACAAGATCTAAGACGGAATTCGCTCGGGCTAACACAATGCAGGACTCGCTGTGGGCGCCCTGAAAGGTCTCAACATCGTCTTCGGCATGTTCGTCGCAGAACTGCACAACCACTACAAGGACACGGCAACTTCAGTTCTCCCCGCACCCGTCCCAGCCTTGATGATCATTGCAGGCATGTTTATGGCAGGCTACCCGCAAGACTCACCGCACAACGCGCACTGGTCCGACACCATGTCGCACTTCATGCAGTCCATCACCGTCGAGAAATCCGACGTCCGCCGATATTGGGACCACGTAGGCGCTTCAACCGTCTTGCTCGGCATCTTCTTCTCGCGAAACGCCCGCCGCGTGCTCTCCTCGCCGATCTTCAACTTCCTCGGCCGCGTCAGCTTCCCCGTCTACCTCATGCACAACACCTTCATCAAGTCGGTGCTAACATGGATGGTGTACCTCCCTTCCGCGATGAATCCGCCCAGGAACGAGAAAGGACAGCAAATGGACCTGCAGCGCGGCACAACGACGCACCTCTTCATCGCCATCGTAGTCTTCTACTACCTCCTCTACCGCGCCGCAGCCCTCTGGGTCCAACACATCGACCCCATCTGCACGAAGATCGTCACCTCTGCCACAAACTGGGCCTACGACGAGACGCCCCGCCGCGAAGGCAGACCCATCCTGCAGACCATCGAACGCCCGCACTCCCGCTCGCCAAACCGCGAAAAAGCAAAGCTAGACTCCCCCGTATGAACGAGCGCCCGTCTTTCCACCTTCCAAACTACATTTTTACCACCCTAGACGCCAGCGTCGGTTTCCCTCCTTCCGTCCGTCCGTTCTGAGAAACGAACATCCGTCCAACCAACCAACCAACCAACCAACTACCTCTTCTCTTCTCTTCTTGTACATTCTACACGTGAAGCCCGGTCTTCACATACACCTTTTAGTCTTCCCTTCTTCCACTCATTTCCTCGATTGTCGATACGGCCGCGATCAATACCCTCTTTCCCCATCTTTTTTTCTTTACTTGTCTGCATGCAAACAAACAAACAACCAGCATCGTATGCGTGCGTGCGTGCGCGGGAAATCCCGCTCTGATTTATCTCAATGTTAGGAATATATATATGCGGCGTGTGCAGGTGTTACGGGCGCAGCTTGTGCGGGGAAGAGCGAATCGCGAATGAAATGAAGGATGGATCTTGGGTTATGGGCGCATTTAGAATGTGGGGTTTTGCGGCGTTTGGGTACTTTGGATGAAGGGGGGATCGTGGCGTGGGTACGAAGTGGATGAGGTAGAGAGCTGGGATATGATGATGGGTGATGGGAGTGTCTTGCTAAGCTACCTAGCTAAGAGACACAAGACGATACGAAATGAAAAGTATAAATACGTTATATGGATGTTTTTGGTCGATGGCCCGCCGTGTGGTTCGTTGGTTCGTCCGCAAGATAGTAACAAGTGCCGTGGAGAACAAATATGGGACTGAAAGGCGCATAGAGCAATTTCTGCCAACCGAGAGAAACGCATTTCATTATCAATCAACCAATCAACAAACCAATCATACCGAAACCCAATTCAAAGGCTGTACAAATTGGTATCTTACGTAGACCTCCCGCTCTTCAAAACAATAAAAAGGCTTCCTATCACAACAAGTCGCAGACCCACCCAAAAACACCAACCCAGCCATCCACCCAAGCAAAAACACCCGGATTCCCAAAAAGAACTTTAAATCCCTGCCTTGCTATCCGCCATTTTCGCTCATTTGATTTGATTTGATTTGCCCGAGACACCTGATTATTCATGGATTCGATTTTGATACTGATTCTTGCCTTTGTACACGCCGCAGATGAAGGGAGGAAAAACAGTGCGCCAGATGCTCTATGTCGTGACCAAGGACATTATAGAAGTACAGTGTGGTATGCTGCTCATGTACGGTGAAGATAACGTGAAGCGGGTTATTGAGGGGTTTGCTGGAAGTTGTTGGGCATGGCATTGTTCACGGCACCTGCGTTGCTGGGCAATTGCATGTTGGGTGGCATACCGGCGCTGTTGGGTGGTTGCATGCTGTTCTGAAGACCGGCACTGTTTGGCGGTTGCATGCCGCTTTGCACACTGGCTTGCGAGGATGTCGAGTTCAGGCGCTGTGGGCCGGGTGACGGCTTGTTAGGGGCGCCTTTCCAACCAGGAAAGAGGTTCTGGAGTCTTGAGTACAGTTTCACAAGCTCGTCTGGCGATGCCGGCGCAACCATGATGGCCGGTCCGGGCATTATGTTCTGGTTAGGCTTGGTGTGCTTCTCGGCGTTTTGCGCGAGGAAGGCGAGGTTGGCTTGCAGCCGGCGCATGTAGCTGGGAGGGTTAGCAGGCGTCGTGGCAGCGGGGACGGCGGTGCTCACTCTCTGTACTCTGGCGAGGGCTGCTGGGGCTTCTCGCCGTCCTGCTTGGTGTCAGGCGCAGGCCCGATGTGGCCGGCCTTGCCCTGCTCGTACAACTCCATGACCTGCTGGATGAGCACCTGGTTGATCTCGAGCAGCGTGTCGATGCGCTGCTTCTCGCGCGCGTGTGCGACGGGCGAGACGGGCGACGGGGGTTGCGGCTTGACGGGCGTCTGGGCGGCCATTGGCTGCGACGTCGCGGGCTGGCTGGCGGGCGGGTTCATGGCCTGGGAGGCGGGCACGCTGGGCGAGTGGGACTGCTGGGGCGTGGCATACGGCGAGGCGGTGGTGTTGCTGGCGTGCTGGGCCTGGGCGGGCGAGGCCGTCTGACGGTTCTGGACGAACTGCTGGTGGGCGGGCGACGCGAGCGTCTGCGCGAAGGGCGCGCTCGAGTAGGGGCTCGCCTGGCCCTGCTGCTGCTGCAGCGCGGCGGCTTCATTGGGATCAGCGTGACGGCATGGGCAAGCTGGGCTGGGGGCACGGGCAGAGCAGAGGGACGGGGTGGTGGTGGCAGGCAGCGGCGCGCTTACCTCGTGCCTGGTGAAGCTGGCTCTGCGACAGGCCTCCGGGCTGCATCACGGCGCCACCTGTCGCTTGGGACGCAACCGGAAAGGCGGCGGGCTGGCCATTGGCAAACTGCTGGTAGGGGAAGGGCGCGCTGGCCGATTGCTGTAGCCGGGCCTGCGGCTCTTGGAACAGTTGAGCCTGCTGCGGGGAATGCGAGGGTGCTGAGGAGGTGGAGAAGGGCCCGCCGAACGAGGGCGGCAGGTGCTGGGGACTATTGAACGTTTGGTAATCCATGGCGGGCGCTGCCAGTCATTGGGTACGTCGCACAGCTCGGTTTAGATTGATTGGGGGGATGGGATGATCAAAGAAAGGAATAACGTGCGGTGTGTGATAAGGTTGTTGGGTCAAAGCAGCGAAGAAACTGCGCCACTGCCCCGGGCGAAACCCCGGCGTCTCCTAGAGCGCCCTCCCTTCACCTTGGGCCCGCGACGAGCCATCACCGCCGCGACGACGACGACGACGACGACGACGACGACGACGACCGCGCCGCCCCGGCGAGCAGCGCGACGAGACGGCCTGCCACGCCTCGTCGAATGCCTGCCCGCCTCCACGCATGCACAGAGGCACCTGGTCGACCCCTGCCCGCCTTGGCCCACTACGCTACGGAGAATACGCTGGGCCGCATCCAGATCCGTACCGCAGCCACATGGCCCGGTGGGACGCCGTTAATACTCGTCTCGCTCCCAGCCCTGGCCGTACAGAAGGGCCCATTTGCATCCTGTGAAATGCCGCGCCCGGGATCACCGCCCGCCCACTCACACGAACGGTGAAGCCTGTTCCTGTCACTCGTTCCCGACCAAGGTCCCCACGCCGCTCGCTCGCCCGTCACACGGCACACCACTGCATCTATCGTCTGGCTCCAAGGTGGCAACTTCCAGGCCGCCGTCGGTAGCTGGTCATCTCAACCGTTCCCACCGATCCATCGTGCCACAGGACCCTTGATCCAGCATCCAAACGTGCAAGCGCCAATGTCACGCTCGCCAACCGCCCGCCTAGGGACACGGGTGCTGGTTGAGGGCCGGCTCGCTCGCGCATTTTGCGTTTCTGGTGGCTGCCCTGTGTCCTGCGTAGAATAATGGCGCGATTTGCAAAGTCCTGACTCGTGTCCGCACGTTGCCGTGGCCTTCAAATTGTATCCTCCAAACGACATTGCAGCACGGCCGTGTGTAACTTTCTGGAACCGCTCATTTCGTGGGCTATGAGAGCGAGCCTCCATCTGGCGTTGATATAAAAGTGCAAGGGCGTAATCCAACGTGCTTTCCACGGGCTGCCACCCCTGTCTGCTCACAACATCTACCACTCACTTCGGATGGTTGTTCCCGACGATTGGTAGACTGCGTCATTTGCCTCGTCCGCGTTTGTAGTGCTGACAACTGTGCCGCAATTGGTGATGCCCTACTCTCGAAAAACCTCTTCTTTTGTCGGACTTTCTTTGCGTCGCAATGCAACAAAGTATCCCTCTTTGGACTCCTGATATCGCATTAGCTACAGGGAGTAAATGGGTCTCTAAAACGTACGCTTCGGGAGGAGTCTGGTTTCTCTCGATGCACCTTCGCAAACAAGCGCTTCAACTTCGTTTCGAGCGCTTTGTCTTCGGGTCCTTGGTAGAACTTGCAGAGGAAGTGGCCACCGGTGTGAAGTGTATCAAATGCAAAAGTCAAGCCTGCCATGCATAGATCCTAGCCAGTCTATTAGCCCAAGATCTGACGAGGAAACTTAAACCCCTTACCATACTGCCGGCGTGATCCTTGAATGCAATACCGGACGTGTTCATCAACCTGAAATACGGGTCACTCAAGCTCTTTTTGTAAAATCCAGTGGTCTGGTCCCAGGGTTCTGACATGTCTGAAAGCACTACGTCCACAACTCTCCCTTGGCGCTTGTCTCTTTCCTGCACTGAGAGCTTCGATTCCAACTTCTCACTGCCGTCCTGCTCCTTGCCTGGCTGTCCGATAGTCTCTGTGCTAACTCCTTCGAGGTGTGCATGCCGCTCAATATCAACGTAGCCTCGCTCCATCTCATCTAGTTCTTCCTCCGTCATCCCATCATCTTTGTGTGATAAGACCTGCCTTCGAGGGCGACCGAGATCGGGGTCTTGCACGTAGGCTCGGACTTCGGCTTGTATAGTCGGAGAGAGGAAGTTGCCTTGGATTGTCGAGACGCCTCGGGGAGGCTGGGCAGGTATTAGATCGATTCCGACAACGCGACCGCCGGGTGTGGTTTTGTTCACGGCAACCTAGGCATATGTCAGAAGGGAAGGCGCAACGGTGGCGGGTGAAAGGAAGGTGCGAACCTGAGACCACGACCCGGGTGCAAAGCCCTATGATAGTTGTCAGCGCTTGCGACAGTCTTGATTGCAATGTGACATACCAGATCGACCACCGTTTGGCCGGGCTTGAACAGTTTGTGCTTCTCGTTCAACTTGTGGCACATCAGCATCGACTCTCTATTGCTGCCGCGTAATTCGCATACCTCAAGAAGTTTGAAGGCGGCACGACTCTTCAAACCTTGTACCCTTGCCTCTTTGGCGAAGAAGTCATTGCCCTGCCGTGTTTTCCATCTCGTGGACGAGGACGAGGATGCGCATCTAAATGCGAGAGCTCCAGCAGGTCGACATGGGAGGTATGCAGTGCACTTTATGGCAGCACAGAAAGCTGGCGCGGGCCAATGGCTCACTCCTAGAAGAGCCCCGTCGGTAATTCGCTGTAATACACGCCGCGACAACATTGAGACACTTTGGAGGTTAAAGCCGACGTGATGCAGCGTAGTTCTCGTATCTGCGAAAGCTCAAGCACACGCCACATTGTGGCGTTCAATAACCGACTAGCCGGGACCAGTGTCTAACGTTTTGTGTCGCGCCCCGTGTTTGCCTTCAACCTTGTACAGTTTGCCCTTTCAAAAGACGCAAATCACGCCGAATACGTATATATAATCATACATCGTATGGAAACGACGTACGTTCATCAGCAACAAGCAAGCCCCTTACTAGAAGCTGCTCTTTTACGGACAGCGACTTTTCTTATATAAAATCATCTCAACACCGTTCATGCTCACTTGCGATTTCCGAATGTGTTTCTACTTGCACAGCTTCAAATTGTTTATCAATTGCATTGTGAAAGTAAAACTGCGGCTAAAGGTACGCCAACTTCGTGGCGGTATGAGCTACACAAAGTCAGGTGGCATTAAGTTTCCATACGTTCTTCAGCAATGGTCCTGATTATAGCATTGCTTCCATGAACGGACTTCCTCCCCAAGCACTGCTGAGTTGACCAGACTAAAAGCCTTGAACAACAGCGCGTCTACCACTGGAGCTTCCGGGCCGACTTTCTCTGGCAACCAGTCACCTACTAGCACTAGTAAGAAGAGCTCATATAGAAACCGCTAGTCTGACGATGATACTTTTGAATTGCTATGCTAATGTTCGTCTTATATGGTGGTAAGCAACAAATTCGAGGATATTGTCCTCAGTGGCCAACGACAAACTCAGGCCTTTTTCTTTCTTTTGCCTTGTTTTATTCGTTGCATGATATCCTATTCGCAGTGTGTATTTATTCGGACGAAGCAGACGAATTTGCAGGTTCCCTGTTGATACCAGATTCTTAGTGGAAGGTAGACAGTACGTCGGTAAGACGACATTGGTTTTGGTATGTATGCCCTGCTAATGAACTTTTGACCTGGTGGAGCCGCAAATATCAGCTATGTGTAAGGACAGCCGAATGAAATGTCTTTTTGCACTGTTGGTTCTGGATCATTTGTTTACGAAGGAGTTTGACATGGTGAATACCTTGATTTTTTTTTTCTATGCTGCCCTGTCCTCATTGGCGAAGATAATTCTGTTAACTTCATCTCACGGTCATGTTTTGTGCAGTTATAACGAAAAAATATTGCTAAAACCTTTAATATCACGACCATGACGCACAACCCACCAGCCCTAATTCGGGTCCATACCAGGTTAGCAAGACCGCCTTGTAATCTCAATCCTTGTACGAAGAGCTTTTCCACAATCATTTTGACGATGAATGGTATTGACACATGCTAGCGCATCGTATACTCGCGTATCCGCTCCTCGCGTATCTCGGCGCTAATACATGTCTCCAACACCAGTCTACCCCTGCCACTATTTCCGAAAATGGCATTCCACACACGCGTCATTGTTTCTAATGTCAGTTTTCTCTTTCGCAAATCGAGCGTATTCGAAAGCATTTCCTTTTTGGGAACAAGTGTGCATTTGTTGTTGTGCTATTTAATAGATTGGTGCACCAGTGACTTCGACATGTTTCATTTCATACGCTCTTTCACCCTCAAGCAACAAAATCCATGGCTATCTTAACTTCCCGAGGCGAAGCCGACTTCGACCTTTACCCTTATACCCCATCGGCCCCGGCAGGCTATGCTTTCCTTGTTCTCTTTGGCCTTGGAGGTCTTGTGCATTTCTGCATGTTGATACCACTTCGCGCATGGTTCTTCATACCTTTTGTGCTCGGCTGCGCTGGTATGTTTATTCATTCTTGCTTAATACCACAACCATGGATAACAATGCGAACAACTTTACAAATACTCACTGATCGCTCCTCAGGCGAAGCAGCCGGCTACTACGCCCGCGCCTGGTCCCACTCCAACATCCGCAACGGCAGCCCCTACCTTATCCAACTCATGCTGATCCTCGCGTCCGCCCCTCTCCTCGCTGCATCCATCTACATGACTCTCGGCCGCCTCGTGCGTGCCCTCGATGCCACAGAGCATGCGTTCCTCTCCCCACGCTGGACGACCAAGATATACGTCCTCATCGACATTGGGAGCTTCATTACGCAAATGATGGGCACGGCAATGCAAGCTAGCGGCGACCCGGCAGGTCTCAAAACAGGAAACACCATCGTTGTTGCGGGGCTGGGTGTGCAGCTCGGTGCCTTCGCGGTGTTCATCTTAAGCGTGGCGATTTTTCATCGGAGATTGGTGTTGCAGCCAACAGAGATGTCAATAGCGCATAAGAGTTGGAGAAGGTATATGTGGATGCTTTATGCTGTGAGTGGACTTATTGTTGTGCGAAGTGTGTTTCGGTTGGCCGAATTTACGGAAGGATCAAATGGACATTTGTACAAGACGGAGGTATTTATTTACATCTTTGATGCGTCGCTGATGTTTGCGGTGGTGGTGATTATGGCGATTGTGCACCCGGGGTTGTTGTTGAGGGCAGTGAGGAAGACGGAAAGAGGAATTCCATTGCTTTAGTATGCGGGTCTGATCTTCTGGGTATTGGTGCCTTGTCCTGCTCTAAATGATCCAGATGAGTAGATACAAGTCTATTTAAAACATGTATGATAAGTTCTTCGAATAAATAAAGAATATTCGGCGGTGTTATGTAATTTTGTAAAATACATCATGTGACTCCTTCTAATGTTCTCTTCTTTCGGCCGCGCTTTTTCGAAGTTTTTGGCAGTACGGATTCCTTAGGCGACTCGGGTGCGATCATAATGGCCTGGCCCAAGTGGTCTATGTTTGCTAAAATACTGGCAAACTGTGCAACATATCGCCGTGATTCTTCTTCTTGTTCAGAAGATGCCTCAGAATCGTCGTCATTGTTGAGCAACGTAGCCGCGATCTCGCGAATCTTGACAATCTGTGGATCGGGATTAATCGTGGGTATAACAACACACTGTACGATAGATGCGCTTACCACGGACTGTCCATTCGCTTCGAGACTCCTCGAAGAACAGAAGTTGAGCACGTCGAGGAGCTCTTTTGCGATGCTTTTCCTGTACACCCATATCTGCGTTTGAGGCGGAGCTCCAGGGCTGGATCCAGTTTCCAAAGGCGACCCCGCCATGTCTCCATTTGATTGAGTGAAAACGCTGGAGCATGCTTCTAAGATGGTACTTTGTATGTAGAGGCTCGTGATGTGTATGTTCGCTTTCATAATGTTGAATTGGTTCTCTAGTAGCGCTGAATCGGATGATCGACCATCGGGTGTTTGGGGCTGCGTCGAGATGCTTAGTTCATCGGGAAGCTGCCCAAGAGCAGTCTGTACTTTTCTAACGATGCGAAGCAAGGTATTGAGGCTCATTGTCGGATCCGATGCTACATTGCCAGGGGATTGGCTCGTGTGGGTTGGAGCGCGGACACTACTGAAGCTCGTGGCATAAACAGGAGGATAGAAGCCCGGAAGTCCACAGGAGAGAAGATCTACGATGCACAAGTAGATCCTGATTAAAGCAATGAAGCCAGAGATTACTGGCAGTCCAGAATAAACTCGTGTACCAGTGACTAGAGCAACTGGATTGATTATGTCTTCGTCGTCAAGTTCTTGGGGAAACATGAACTGCCAATCAGTCCGCAACGGATCGAAACTAAGGCCAGTACGAGGTATGACGGCTGAAAGACGATCATGGATTTGCATAATATAGAGGAGCCAAAATGCTCGCTTGCAGAACTCGCGTTCCAGTGGCTGTAAATGCTCGTAACTTTCCGATCGATAGAGTCCAAGTGCACGAAAATAGTGGATGGCCTCAATCGTATACCCCCATCCCTGATTCGCCCGCCCGGCGTACAAGCTCGCTGTAGCAAGCAAGATGGAGACAATGGCAGTGCTAGTGGACGGCTGGTCTTGCCACAAAGGCTCAGTAGAGATCCTACTGAGCAACACTAGATGACATGCTCGGTCGACCATAGCACCAATGTCCATATATCTTCCCCTACTGTATTCGTTGAACTTCTTTGGGAGTGATGCCACCGTCACCGCACATAGGGAGAGGCAAAGCCGGAAGAAGGCCGGATCATGTTCTGCGACATTTGTATGGGTTTCAAATTGCGCGCGAAAGGTACGGCGGTGGACGAGAGGAAGGAGCGGGTATACGAGGTCGAGATAATCTTGCACTATGCTTCGTGATACCGATGGGTCACAGAAGTGTGCGAGGGACAGGTCGCCTACCGGTACAGCGAATGTATTGAATGGCCATCACGAAAAGTCAGCACAATATTTCCATTGCGAGCAAGAAGAGGTGTACCGTGGTGGAGGCCCGCGCGGTTTGCGCTGGCTAAGAAACGTGCAGTCAATGTCGTTCGCTGCACAGCGGTTGCAGACCTGGTTGTCTCCTTCTACGATGCATTGCACCTTGCGAGAGCGACATGCGTCGCATGCCCTGGATGAGATGCGGCGCCCTCGCCGATTAGAGGCAACAGGTGGCATAGCATTTCATCCCCACGGCCGTGTCGACAGTAGCGCATCGCTGTTTTGGCCGTCAAAGCCGTCGGAGCCGAGGTACTTCCTTTTGGGACTATGGACAAACAGACCACTTCGAGGCCGCACCACTTGCCCCTTGATCTAATACGACTTATCGACAATCGCCCCGAGAGTAATTGTGAATACATAGATGGATAAAGAGATGGATCTAAGGCCCGTGGCCTTCTACACGCGTTGATAGACTGCTATGCCGAAACCTTCCTGCTTCAATATAATGTGAGGAGAACCTTGCACTTCTGGTAGGGTTAGTACTCTCATCTTGTCGAAATCGTTACTAGAGATCAGATCAAGTGCTAGCCTGCTGCAGGTCGAAACTACTTTTGGCGACTCAGTAGTGTCGTTGACCCCGGTCAGTATGAAATGGTTGGTGGTAGGTACTGCTCTTTCGGTCCACCAGTCGCCAGAAATGCCATATATTGTCCTAGTGCCGATGTTGTAACGGTGGAAGACGTGCCCGTGACAATCGTTTTCGCGAAGTCCGGATTGTTTTGCACCGGAATGACGTCCGTCGCGGCGAAGGTTAACCCGAACTTTCCTATGCGTGCAGATCATTCTGTTTGATTAATTTGGGAACTATGCGTCGGTTTTCTTGGTACACCCTTACCCGGGACTTATGAGATTGCGGGCATGCACAACATCATGCTGATTTGTCAAATCTTCAGTGCCATTACCACGGTGTTGCCTATGTCGAGGGTCTCGTTGAACCTACATTCTTACTAACGGAATAATTCAACAAGAAGTTTGGAATTGATCCTGTTGTCGGGAGGCTTCTCCTGTCCGTCTAATAACGCGTTGTCAAGGGCCTATGCGGATAATGGGACCAAAGAAGTTTATCACGGATATAAAAAGACGGGACCCTTTACTTGTGATTTTCCCAGATGAAAAACAGCTGTTTGGCTCAGGTCTTTGCCGCATTGCTCAGTTGTCCACCATAATAGTCATCATGAAGCTCCTTCTTCTACCTTTCATTAGCCTGGTCACTGCCGTTACCTTGCCCAACTCTGCCATCCAAAAACGTGCCGTCTACTCAGGTACTCCTATAGGCTTTGCTTCGGGTGCTACTGGCGGAGGGAGCGCTGACACTGTCTACCCTACTACCACTGCGCAGCTAATCTCCTATCTCACTTCCTCTTCGCCACAAAACATTGTCATCTCTGGCACGTTCAATTTTGCGGGTACGGAAGGTACTGCAACCTACGCAGCTTGCGATGCCTACCCTTGCACGCCGAACAACGGCGGTCAGGCTTTGCTTAACACACTCAGTGGATGCGGATCCAAGGCAACTTACAGTGTAACCATCGACAAGGCTGCTTATCTGGGCATTCAAGTCAAATCTAACAAAACCCTCGTTGGGAAGAACGGAGCTACGCTTAATGGCAAAGGATTACGGTTTGTGGGTGTGTCGAACATCATCATCCAGAATATCAAGGTAAGATCTAAGCATCACGGTGGAGTCGAATCTAATTATCACCAAGATCACAAATTTAAACCCGAAGTATGTATGGGGTGGAGATGCTATCAGTATCTCTGACTCCACCAACATCTGGATTGACCACGTCACTGTAAGTGTAGTGTAGTCCTGTACGTGATTGTGCGAGCTAATGAGCGCAAAGACATCTAGCCTTGGTCGGCAGCATTACAGCTTCGGCACTGGTGCTAGCAACGGTATCACCATCTCTAACAGCTTCATTGATGGCAAAACCTCCTACTCTGCCTCTTGTGATGGGCACACATATTGGGGTCTTGAGCTTGTCGGGTCCAGCGACCAAATTACATTCTACAGTACACCTACCTCACTCCTTAACCTCACTTTAGCTGACCATTCTATCAGAGAACCATCTCTATTATACTTCAGGAAGAAGTCCCGCTCTCTCAGGAAATACGCTCTTCCACGCCGTAAATAACGTCTTCTCCTCTAACAGTGGCCACCTCATTGAAGGTGACAAGTCGGGCATGGGTCTCTTCGAAGGCAATGTATTCACCAACGTGCCCACACCTCTGGTGTCCGGTTTTGTCGGTCGAATTGTAACATCTGATGCAAGCACTGTTAGCCAGTGTGCGGCATATCTTGGTCGAAACTGCGTACCCAACAGCTTCTCGAACTCAGGTTCATTTAGTCGCAATGACAACTCGTTTTTGAGTTTGTTCTCTGGTAAGAAGAATATTGTGGCGGCTGCATCGGCGAGTTCCATCGCTAGCTCGGTCCCGGCTTCTGCAGGCAACACATTGTAGATGATATGCAATTGGGATACATACAAGTATCGCGATATAAATGAAGAAATGCCGAGAGCTGAGAATGTGCTGTTGAATGGGTCGTTCGTGGAGAACAGATTTCTGACACGTACTGGTACCACAGACTACGGCCCACTTACAAATCCGCTAGTTCCCGGCAGGTGTAAGCTTCACCTTCAATTCTGGCTTCGCCCAAAGAATGTAGTTGTCATGCTTTATCCAATCCCTCGCCTCTTTACACAGCTCTATATCAAAGCTAAGAATCATACTCGCCAGCACAAGTCGCATTTCGTGGTATGCGAGGCTATTTATCATTAGCAAACCATCCAGCTAGCACATATAATAAAAACGAGTGAACTCACTTTTTGCCCAAACAGTTCCTTGGGCCATATGAGAACGCGTTGACCGCTTCCTTGTTATCAGATCCATAGTCCTTCTGTCCTTCGGGTAGCCAGCGTTCTGGCACGAAAGAGTCAGGGTCTTTAAAATTGTACGGCGAGTGATATGTTGCGTAGTGCGCAACGGAAACGATGGTCTACAATAAGGATATGAGCGTCAGCGATCCATGGAAGGAAAATAATCCGAAAGTTAACTTACCCCACCAGGAATCCATCTACCCGCAATATTGGCACCCGTCTCAGGTGTCTCTCTTGGTATCAATCCGGGGAGAGGAGGATATATCCTCAAACCCTCTTCTATACACGCATTGAGGTATTCCAGTTGCGACAGCTTTGTCATGGTGATGTCATCGAGGGAGGTAAAAGCATCGCGAACTTCCTTCTTTAGACGTGCTAGTTTCTCAGGATGTTGATTGATATAGTATGTAATACCACTCAGTTCGGTGGCTGTAGTTTCGGTGCCAGCTAACATGAAAGTCGCGGCATTGCTATGCAGCTGCGAGGGAAGTAGGCCGTTGATTTCGCCATTTTCGTCTTCACTGTTCTTCATGACATGCGTCCAAACTAAATTGTTAGTGATCGTGCTGTTTGAGGTTAAGCTTGATAACTTACTGTCCGGACGATCGGTCTTTCTCTGTAGTCGCTTGTCGACCCTTTCGCTTGAAAACAGCAAATGCTGCCTTCTCTTCTCCTTGAGATGTTTCGGCATATATCGTTGTAATAAGTCATCCAACAACGGCCATCGTTTCACCACGCCAGCGAAAGTTAGTAACTTGATACTTCCAAATAGTGCTGCAACCCAAGGAGTGTATTTTGACTCAAGTAGGAGACCAAGGGAATCGCCAAAGGTGAGGTCTGCCATGATATCAAATGTGGTGAAATTATAGAATTTCACCATATCCACTTCGCCGTGCTCTTGAGAAAACTGGGTAAGCTGCTTGACGAGTAGTTTCGCATACCCTTTGAGGATCAGTTCCTGTTCTTTCAGGGCTCTGTCGCTGAATGCATGCGCTACTAGTTTTCGTTGGCGTGCGTGGGAGGTGTTGTCTGAGCGAATCAATCCAGGCGGATTCCCGTAGTAATCTGGGCCGTAGAAAGTCTTTTGTTTTGTGAACAGGTCAGTCATCCGGTGGCCGTACACTTCTTTCCACACTGCTGAATCAATAAACGACAACTCTTCTGGCGCGTATCGGACGACAGGTCCATATTTGAGATGTAATTCGTGCAACCAGAACGGGAACTTCCCTTTCAAGGTCTGCCTTTGGGATGCTAATATGGTAGCGCGAGCATATATCGGACCGGGAAAGGAACGCAGTGGATGGAAGAATAGATTGTAGAATATACGAAGGGAAACATAGAGAAACTGAGAAAGTTAGAAATCATTGCAACAATGCAGAGGGCCTTACAGCAAATGTCAGAAGTAGAGATGCAGTTTGATAAAAGATCGTTGCTAGTGTCATGTTGTGGACTCCTTGAAAGATGGCCCTGTGTTGACACAGCTTGGTCTTGTTTTGATCAGACGACTATTCGTAGTCTGGACAATATTCGACCTCAAAGTCGATTCGCGTATGAAGCCCAATCGGAACAGACACAATATGTGTCCGCGAATTCCCTATCTTGAATATAGTTGTATGTCGTAGATTCAGCCTTTCTGTAGTAGCTACCACTATAAGTTGTCACAGAAGAGCAGGCGCAGCCAATATATAAAGAACACGTTCAACAACAATCTGCGTAATCCAGTGAAGATCAAATGCTGACAAGGGCCTTTAACCGTACAAAGAAGACTTGCCCATGATAGCCGTTGGGCTCCGTGGACTGAGTGGGGCACTAGATTACGGCGGTGTGGCATAGTGTCCAATTAATGCCAAGACTATGATGGTCAAATCAGTAGATCATCGGCATTTCTACATCGATAACAGGCGGCGGTCCAATATCTGCAAAGAAAAAGGAGAAGCCGTGCGAAAATAGGGACAAACTCCGGACCAGCGGTCGTTGGGTATGACAATGAGAACACTTCTAGCACAGGGGTACCCACACAGCTTTCGTCACGGGTGTGCCTAGTATAGGAAGCGTCGCGATCGCAGGCCTTATTCTGCTCTTTCGGGTCAAGGGTTGTGGGTCCATATTTAAAATTGCAACCTGCACCCATGTTGAGACCTAACGTGCTTCGATTTAGCGGAGGGCTAGATGATCGAATGATAACAAGACCGTTATTAAAGCATGATGATAGGTAACGTACACAAAATCACCAAGGTATACGTTGGCAAGGAATTAGACCTGGTTTCAGATGCCTGAGGCTACACCGCCGCTCCAAAAGAATAAGTATATCGTTTAGGATGGGTAAGTAACCCGCCAAAAATGTTAAATCTTACTGATGTACATTGTTTGACGTACTTCAAGACAACATATCCGAGGTCTTCAGCGCATAACTCTTAAGACACACCGCCCACGGGAATCGCATCACTCGTACACCAACTTATCCCAGAGCTCATTGGAGAACCTCTGCTGTAGCTGCTTGAGCGTCCAGCCCTGTTGCTGTCCTATCTTGCCAAGCATATCTCGGAACTCCGGAATCTGATCTTTGTAGGCGACTTCCTTCAGATATTTTCTTGCTTCTTGACCCTGGAACTTGAAATTATCCCATTCTTTCGCCCAGTGTGGCCTTGTATTGCCTCCATAGCTCATCCAGATGTCAATGACTCGTTGGGCAAAGTCGTGCCACTCGTCATCAGCAACAGCGTCCGGCAATGTGAGGACTTCAATAGACAAGGTGCCTAGATCGTTGCCTTTCTGAGGCGCCATAAGAATATCGCTTCCCGCCATGAGACGCATCTCAAGCGCGACACGCATTGCCGAAGACGGATCGCTCCCGGTATCAGCGTCTTTGTAAACAAGCTTGATAACATCCCACCAAGCACGCTGCACAATGCTAAAGTCTGGCTTTGTTGGATCCTCTTTGCTTGGCGGAAGCGGAATCTGGAGTTCAATATCGCGAACGCGCATGTTTTGTATTCCCCGTCGGAAATGCAAGGCATCTGGGAGGAACGTCTTGTAAGTAGGAGCTTTGTTCTCGCCAAATGTCGGTGGAAGCGTTGCCATTGCAAGGGTAGCAAGAAGCTGGGCTTGCCAGTAACCTGGTATCGCGTTGAAGAAAGGGTTCGTAGTTACAACTCCTCCTAGCCAGTTCTGTACCCACTGTAAAAAGACGCCTTTCTCATCGGGGTAGTCGATAGCACCCGTCGGATCGGTCGTGGTGTTGAACGTGTTAGTCCACACTTTCTTCTGATATGGGAACCAAAACCACCTATGCGAATTAGCTATTGTCCCTGCCATAGGCACAATCCTACGAAAAGAGAAGGTGGGCTTTGGGCTGCCTCAGAAGTGGCGACACAGTCCCCAAGGCTTTTACATATGATTGTGCTTCTTCACTTACTCGCTGTAGTAATCATTTTTAGCTCGTCGTTTGAAGTCTTCCGTAGCAGACAGCAATTGTTGATCTGCGTCGGACGCATGAAACCATTCGCTTCGGAGTGCTACAGGAATGTCATTTTTGTTTATGGGCGGCACACCCAAGCCGACATCCTCTTTGAGTGGTTTCTGGCTGGTATCAATATCTGGTCTTGATTTGGCGAGAGGTGAGACTTACAATGACTGCATAAGTCATGGCATCGAGTTCAAATGTGATGTGGGTCACGACACCAAGTAAGCCGAAGGCACCTGCTGCTGCCTTTATGTAGAGAGGGTCGTCAACGGTTTGAAGTTTGCCATTGCAGTCAACATATTCCAGCCGTCGAACGTAATCGGACAACGTTTTGTGAGTGATACCGGCTCCATGACAGATAGGCCCGTTCACACCTCCAATGGTCACCTGGTTGATTTAGATCTGGAGCTTTACGCACGCTGCGAAGGGCTGGTAAATGACTTACCTCAACTAGGATCACATCAGCGGGCAAGGACCACGCATTGCCCGCGATAGCCCAGCGCCTGAATTCTTCGTTCGTAACTGCGACACCAACACGACACAGTCTTTTCTTTCCTGGTACAGTCTCTTCTTTGAGCTCAATCGTCTTGAGGTCCGAAACCGTCGACGGATCATACTCCCCTGGTATAAGCGACGTTGGGTCTGGTAGCGTATTGACAGTTTCTAGGTTGACGAATGAGATGAAGAGTTCGTTGTCTTGTGCAAATATAGGGCTCCAGCTATGGCGATACCCAGCGCATCGAACACGATAATTATTGGCAATTGCGAACTGCACGATTCGTTGAACCCCACGAACGGTAGTGGGTAGAAAGGTGAACTTCGGCGAGTTCGAAACCGTTTGGCCCCAATTCGAAAAGGGAACTTCGCTATAACACTACGACGATGTCAGCGAGAAAATGACAACATATGGTAAATGTAAGACAAAGCATAAGATATGGAAACGGAGATGAAGGTGGAACCGGATGGCATCTACTTACCTCCACGATCTTAGTATCTTTGGCATCCTCATAAAGAATCGGTACGTTTTTCACGTGTTTGTGTTTCGGATGGAAGACATCGCTGATCGCCGCTTTCAAATCACCAGAACAGACAAAGAGTTTCTTCAGCTCACTGATCAATGAGAAATGATGTTGGACTGGTGGGCTTTTATGAAGGTCAACCTGGAATCCCTTGCCGTCAACGACGGTCTTGGCATCGTTTCCTTCTACGAAATCAGCAATCTGCTGCTTGAGATCTTCACTTCTGATCTTGTCGATTGCCTTAATAGGTGGTGAGTCATAAACGCAAATCACGATAGTTTGAAGTTACTTACCAGCTTGTACACCAAAGTGTGTTGGAATGTTCGAAGAAAACCACGGATCTGGGTTTCCGGGTCAAATGTCTCGGCTATGACCGGCTTCAATACATCATCTTTCAACGTGGCGTAGTCAATCTTGTCATATTCAGCGGCGTACTCGTCGACATGGTCTAGAATGTCTTTGAGGATGGATGTTCGTTCGAGGTGCTCTCGGCGGAGCAAAGGTCCCATGGTTATCGACAAAGAGGAATATGATAGAGGACCAAAGATCTCCAGAGGTCTTTATGAATACCAGAATTCACGCTTAGATGATAAATGGCCAAGGTGCGGAGCGACAGCTCTTTAGTCAATACTCGTGTAATCGTACGATAGCAAAACTAATGATCAAAACAAGTTCAAGAACATGTAGGGAATACTGAGATTGTTATTCATAACGGACAGCTGAAGATGTTGAGGTTTGTTGACCGCTTTAACATTACAAAAGATCAAAGGCTGAGCGGCTGAAACAGAATTGATTGAGGCGCAAAACTGAGGCAGACGGAGAGGCTGTGGGCGGCACAACCCTGGCAGGCAGATCGCAGCCCTTTGACTGCAAAAAAACACTCACGGCCATCTCAAGACCTGAGCGTTCCGATTGGGGCTGATTACGCATCGAATAATTGGCGGCCAAGCCAGCCACATTCTTTCCGTCTGGGCTAACTATGACACTCGGTGAGAACCAAGTGCTTGGAACACATGATGAAAGGCAAATTGTAGTGAAGAGGCGCTCAGCTAGAGCTGAGAAGTGGTCAGCAGAGCACGCCGAGCTCACAGTCAGCGGCAAAGCGGTTCGTTGTTGGCACGATGGTAAAGGCTGCACGAGACGTCCCATATTATCGTGGGCTTGCCAGATGATGGGATGGTGGCATACGGCAGTCAGACCTCTGACTCCTTGTGATACAATGCGACTTGAAGAAATGTAGTGGCTTTAATCATATAATTGAATAGCGGAATGCTGAGACAGAGAGGTCAGGGGGCTCCCTTGGTCAGCTTCGTTTTACGTCAGCCTAGCCTCATTGGTTCCGCCCTGCACGCCCTCAAACCTTGAGCACCTTTACTTTTACGTGCCACCTCCAGCCCTTGCTTCGCTCACAGAATCTGCAGAAGGTGATTTACTGTACACAACCGCCTCTACTTCACTGTGATCCTGTCCATGTTGATATACGGCATCATTCTTGTTCTTTGGTCGCCTGAGGACAGTTAAGACAGTGAATCTTGGCGTTGACTCCAAGTGAATTTCCATTGGAAGGCCTCATGTTCTAGTGTATGTCGAGCATTGCGCTCTGTGAAACCTTGCTAATTGATTTTTGCGACTGCGGAGCCATGACTTCGGGCACGTGAACCTTTTCCCCCATAGGCCGCATCTAATTAAGTGTTCTGCGAGTAAGCAATTTGCAGTCACATCTCAAGCCACAGCGTGATCGCATTTTGGATAATAATCCAGCGGTCTACTCGCGACACTCTAGTATGGCTCTTGTCATAGCAGAGGGGCCCATGAGTGCCGAACAGACGCTTGATTAATCCAATAGCAATTGGTAAATATTGTGCCAATATGGATGCATCCTAGAAACAGGAATAAAAGAATCCTACATGTATTGTGATTGCGCTAAAGAGTTAGGACCGCATTTTTCCACTGCCTGATTGCGGTCGCCCTGTCCGAGATCTAATCACGATATCAAGAACAAACCAAATGCTTAAGTGAAGCATAAGCTTATTTTATGACTTGGTTTTGCTCGTTGTGACTATCAAGTCTACATATCAACATATTTCTAAAGGGTTGCTCCCAAGATTAGGAAGAGCCCTTGGACCAACTTCAGTGTTAAGAGATGCTTTTG
Source organism: Paracamarosporium sp. OC-R06-R3 (assembly GCA_019828545.1). NCBI lineage: Eukaryota > Fungi > Ascomycota > Dothideomycetes > Pleosporales > Didymosphaeriaceae > Paracamarosporium > Paracamarosporium sp. OC-R06-R3. Next base: position 344,347 of record JACVRA010000086.1, on the reverse strand, counting down.
GCATGCAGTGCCAAACAAAGAACAAGAACGGAATGATTCATATGTACAGGAAAACGAAACGATAGACCTTTAGAGTAAACGCCAAACGGGAACCTCTAAAGCCGTACAAGTAACCCTTATCCATCCAAATTCACTTAAGCGGTGCTGGAGGCAGCAGGGGCGGAACCGCTGGGAACACCACTGGGAGCGGAGCCGTCAGGGGGACTGCCGCCCATGCCACCGCCCATACCAGAGTTCTCATTTTCAACACCACCCTCGGCGTAGTAGAAAGCCTGTCGGAGTCAGTAAACTTCTTGAACAGTGATCTGAATGGGTAGAGAAACTTACGGCAGGAGTAATAGTTTGAGTCTGAGTGGAGTTGATTCCGAAAGCCAACCAAGCGAAGATACCATCGGAGACAACGTCACCAAGCAGCGTGTACTCATGGAATGGGTCAACACCATCGGTCGCAGTCTCTTCGCTTAGAATGGAGTCGTCGGCGTTGAGGGTCAGCTCCTGTGTGTTCGTGTTGTACGGCTCGGTCAATTCAACCGCGGAGATCAAAGATTGGTCGAAGAACGCCTGGCCAACGTGGCTGGCGGTCACGTTGTTACCTAGAGTTCCGTTGCTGTATAGCGTGGCGTTCGTGTGCACCATCAAATGAATGTGGGTGGCGCGGGAGGTGTAGTGACCAGGGAAGGTGGTCTCGAACTGAACAACTCCATCGCTGTCGGTCTTCTGGATGCCGCGAAGCCAGGTGTTGTTGATGTTGCTCTCATCAGAGGAGTTACCATTTCCGGAGGCAACGATGCCGGAATAGACACCTGTGGAGTTGCAGTGCCACATTTCAAGGTAGACGCCAGTAACAGGTTCGCACGTGTCGACGTCGATGACCTGGTAGTCGATCACAGTGTCTACACCCTCCTGTTCTTCGATGATGTTGCGACGAACGTACTCGCCACCGACATAGTACGGACCCTGGGTGACCTCGGGAGTCAAAACACAGGAGCTGTTACCACTGAACAGTGTGGCAGCGTCCGTGTTTAAGGTGTAGCCTTGGCTTGTGGCATTGTGGTCAGTGGCAATGACCGTGTCGAGATCGCGCTTCTTCAAGCCACGCTTCGCACGCGCCTGCATCAGAGCAGCCTCTCGACGTGCAACATTACGCTTGCTGACACCGCGAGCCTTCAATTTTTCGGCGCAGTGGCTCAAATCAGTGCGCTTCACGGAGTTGAGAAAGTCGCGGCGCTCGACAATTTCCTGAGTGATATCATGCCCTGGGTGCGCGGAGATAGTCGACAGGAGGGTCAGGCCTGAAAGGATGGTCTGAGTGAATCGCATCTTGGTTTGACTAGTGGCTGGATGTCAAGTAAAAGCTCGAAAAGAATGGGAGTACAACTGAAGCGATTGTGTGTGCTAGGATGGAAAGACAGTGAGTGAATCCGATGGCCATCATTGCCATTGCGACCCTTTGCTTTTATATTGAACTCCATAGCATCTATCTACAGGGCGCTGCGAATCTGGACGCGTAGGTTATCGCAGATAAACCGTCATTGTGGAGGCTCGCTGGGGTATGTCTGCGGCCCGAGATGACGCTGTTTCACGACACCCGCATTCTCAAGCGTGAACGCCACTACCGACCAGCCGCTCAGCACTCGCCATGACTAGCTATGAAGTTACTCGTCAAGAACTCGAAAAACGTTGCAAGCGTCGTCGTATTTGCCAAGGCTCCAGTCCTGAAGCGGCTAACCTTCCCGGTGACCGCGTGTGCTTTTCACGTTACCAGTGGGGCTTCTTTCATCTAAGCCCTTGCTAACCCTGCGAACTCCAGCCCTGTCATCATTGCTGGGGCCCAGACAGACCAGTAGCCAAGCGGTGATTACGCGGTCTACGTCTTTCGCCCTGCAACTTGTGCTGTGCTGGCCAATAGTGGAGAATGCATTAGACAAGACCCGAAGTAATGCCAGAAGCTGCCCTCAACCCAAACATAGCGTTTCGAAACAAGAGGCTTAGTTGAACGGTCGAGCTGACGACGGCGACCAAAAACTGTGAATGAGCGGCACGCTGGCTTCCGATGGCTAAGGGAAAACATGGCAATTGTCAAACGAGCTATGCTAGCATCAAGCAAAGTGCAGCACAGGAGAGTATTCACACGATCTTTCAACGCAGCATGGAGTTCTTCCAAGTGATTACATTGACCGATGTTCGCCACACCTTGAAACAATACCCTTTAATGCCTGTGAGGAACTTCAACTTTTGAGGACCTCTTCGAGCCTATTCATGATCAGCATGTATGCTTGTACAACAGTGAACACACTCACCTCCTCAGGCCTTCATCCAACACGCCCCTCTCTAACGTATAAACCAACCTATACCACCCCGGCTCCAACGCATGCTCTTCACCAGGTTGCAGGAACAACCCCTTTCCCAGCGCTCGCTGCGCCAACTCCTGCTCCCTCGCCGCATTCCCCTGCCCCACGTCCTCACTCAACCACGGCGAAAGATCAACAAACACGAAAAGACCCGCATTCACCCTAGACAGATACTTCACACCCATCTGTGAAAGCCTCTCGGTGAAGTACGCGTACGCTTCACCTAGACGATCCCGACTTAGCTTTATAAACGACCGCATCCATACACGGTCCTCAAACATGGCAGTCGCGATGGCGACCGAAGGTCCTGAGGGATTATGAAATCGAACTACAGATCTGAATGTCTTGAGTAGAGGTTTACTACGTGTGATCAGCACGCCGAGTCTCAAACCAGGGACAGCGTAGTCTTTGGCCATGCCGTAGATGACGTGCAAGAGGCTCTCGTCTATATGAGGCTCCAGTGAGAGGACGGACGTAAAAGGGTGAGCACCAGGCTCGGTAGAGTCGAAGCCTGACAAGGCATAGATTTCATCGCTAATCAGGTGGATGCGGTGCTTTTGGCAGAACTTCATGAGCGCGATGAGGGTCTCTTTGGGATAACATCGGCCTAGGCGTTGTGAGTCTACGGTACATTCGCTGGATCGACAGTGAGAGTACGTACCCAGGGGATTATGCGGATTGATGATGAGCAAGGCTCTGATTTCTACACCATCGGCATCTGCTTTTTGCAACGTCTGTTCAAAGACATCGACGACGTCGGGCTGCAAGCACGTCTCTAGTGGTGTGTCTGCAGCGACTATTTTCAACCCAGCCTTGAGCCCAAAGTCGAGTTCAAAGCGGCCGTAGTAAGGCTTACTCGTCATGATGCCTTTAAAACTATAAGTAGTTGAAAACTTACGTGCTTGCTTCAATAGAAAGCTAACGCACCTTGTCCCTCATCCGCAAGGCTGAACCCCAATATCTCATGCAGCGCCGTTGCCGCCCCGGTAACCCTGATGTCCTCCCCACTCAACGGCTTCCACGGCTTCCAGTGCTCATTCAAATGCGCTGCTATCGCGGAGGGGAGCCGTTGCCCGCCCGCAGTACTAAAGCTATAGCCAAGCGCCTGCTCAGATATCTCAACATTTGCCTTGATATACTCAGCGAGCTCCTTCTGAACCAAGTAGTTTTCTGCACTCGTCAATTGTGTTATCACGCCAGTAGGATTTGTATCAGGGTCGTAGCGTCCTCTTGGACCTGGGTCGACGTAGCGCCAGGGTACGTCGAGGTCGGATGCGCTGAGGGTGCCGCGTTTGGAGATCATTGTCCTCATAAATAACAAAGGGTCTAAAAAAGTATGCTAAGATAGCAATGAAGTATTTATTGCACTACTTGTTGGAAGTTGGATTTGAGTTGAGTCGATTTGAGCTCTTTTGTCCACCGACCTGCGGCTATAAGAATGGTGGTGTGGCTGTCCGAGCCGGAGTGCTCGGATTTGCAACTTTAGTCCGAGAGTTGTGATACTGTGCATGGTGTTGATGCTTTTAGCAGCTTTCATATCAGGAATGATTATGCAATAACTAATCGTTCTTGAACTTGTCGAGGGTAGACTTGAGTAGATTGGTAGACTTTCTGGGCATTGTTCGTTATTGGTAGGCTGATGAGAAATCATAGAACATACACTGGTAATCTTCTTCCCTTCCTCTCCTCCTTGGGAAAAACAAAGGAGAAACAAGTATCAAATGTAAGTACAGAAAGAGTAGTTCGTCCTCATCGTCGAACGTTAAGTTGCCGTCGATCAACAACGCACAACCGACCACAGCTCGCTTGCGCAGCGAGCGATCATAGGACAGTAATCAGAAATTTACACACGTCCAGTTCTTACAAAACCACCCTCTTCATCTTTCCTCACCCCAGCCCTCGAAAAGTCACACTGGTCTTTCCTCTCTACCCTCAAAGCGCAAAATTCGTCATACCGCTTGGTGTATCCCACAACGCTTCCCACGAAAAATCAAACGCATTCGGATCCAGCAAATCGCTCAGCAGCAAGCTCGCATCATCCATGACTGGCCCTGTATGAGCCTCGTTCGGGCGCTCAGGCATGACGAGGACGGCCTCGGGAGGTGGCGCTGAGCCACGCGTAGTGAGGGAGGCGATCTTGGCGACAGACTCGGAGCAGCGTTCAAGGGTGTAGTTCGCAATCTGTGATCATAGTGGTCAATTGGGGTCTTAGGGCATCGCTGAAAGATGCAATGGGAAGTAGAGATGTAGAGAGGAGAGGGTAGACTTACATCCCAGTCGTAGTTGTCACGCGCGTGCTGGATGTGCGCGATGAAGCGTTCAAGTGTGGACACGGATGCCATACGCTGCTCTACATTCGGCGTTTCTACGGCACATCGAAGCGACACCGTGACGGCGTGAACTAGCAAGTGTGTCGCGTACGGCAACCAGAAGTCCTGGAACTGGCTCTGTCCAAGGAAGCAGATGTAATCCAATATCGCTGTGCTCGCCTGCCTCAGTTCATCTAGCCTGGTCTTCTCGAGCGTCGTGTCATCAACTAGAATCGCTGCTCTTAAGTGCACCCGACTAAGCAACAACCGTACAGAGAGGAAGCAGAACCACAAGTTGCTAGTGCCAGGTTTATTCGGAAGGGGTAGCCATTCTGGAAGCTGGTCTTCAAGCTTTTTGAGCTTGGCCTTGAGCTGCTCGACTGTGCCGCCCAAGGTTGTGCGATCGGGGTTTATCTCGTAGACGAGTGGGAGAATATCACCTAACAGCTCAGTAAGGCTGCACAGATGGACGAAGGAGATGGTTGCGCAGCGCTGAGCGGGTGTTGCTCGGACGGGCATCAGGCCTTCGATGGTCGGGAGAGGAACATCGTAAAAGCGCCTTCCGATATGGGGAAGAACACCATAAGCTATGCTGCTCCAGTAGTCGGTGATGAGGACGCCCCACCAGGACTTCACACGGTTCGATTTCTCGGTCTCAGTGATGTTCCATTTCGTAGGATCGCGATGCAATCCAAACGTCTGGGCCAGCGAGATGGTCCGCCCACACAGCGTAACATTCCCCATGATCGAGACCGAGGGGCGACCTATCTGGTCCAGCACAGCAGCGTTCACAGTCGACATACTCGGACTTAGAAAATCCTCCATAAGCGCACTAATTGCCTAGAAATGTCAGTGCTCTACACATTCATAGCCTCAGAGTGTGCTCACCTTATTCCAGATGTAGTGCAGGTCCGGCTTCGGGTGCATTTTCAACGTATCACTCAAGAACCAGTTTGGCGTCCCTATCGCTAACACAACGCAAACTAGGTTGTTGACCACTTTCTCAAGTTGCCCCCTCTTTAACAAGAAGCACGTCTCCTCGTCCAGCACAGGAAACGCATAGTGCACACAGGAGAAGAATAGATCCACAACCTCCCTCTTGAACGGACCCATAAGCTGTTGAATGATCTCTAGCTGCCCTTTCCCTGCACCCAGCTCCGGAGCCAGACCGGTCCGAAAGCGAGGCACAGTTAAATAGACGATGGGATCGGCTGTGTCCTGATTGAGCGTGCGATATTGTCCTGGATCTGTTCCCTGAGCCTCAGGTGGTCGGTGCTGAGACATATGTCTCTGGAGAATGTCCACATCTTCTGCCATATGCGGTGCGAGGATGATACTCGCAGAGGGATGGTTGCTCGGACGATGCAGGACAGGCACACTCCTAGGCCTATCCTCCTCATCCTCGTCGTTACCATCCTTATTCAAACGCTGTCGTTTAGGCGTGCGCGTCCCGCCGTTCGTCTCCTCTGGTGACCCGCCATTGGACCGATCCGCATACTGGCATTTCAGGCGCCGTTCACGACATGATAAGCACGGTTCACCGGGGATATCGATGTGACACCTGATCTTGCGCGACCGGCAGCGGATGCATGCTGGGACTCTGTGTGAACGGTAAGGCCGGCTTTGGATGGGCGCTCCAGCGGCGCTGGCCATTCAATCCCGCGGAGTGGGTGATTTATAGAAATGATCCAATGAATGCGGCAATCTGGTGTGCTTGTCCGACGGGTGACGGATGGGCGCGGGGGTTAACACGGGTAGCACGTCGATCCTCCCGAAAGTGGTTTATCCAACCTGAGGAGACCTTTCGTCGCAATACTTTCTTTTTCGATGGACCTTCCACGGATAGTGCAGGCGCTGTTGGAGTCAGATTCAGATCGGCTAGAGATGCTTGGCCGATACCGCGCCGCCAAAACTTTCCTATCCTTGCCTCTTTGGGAGACGTGATCACATGCAAGCCTTTTTGCTGTGTGATCAAACTATCTTGTACATCATTTATATGGTATCTAAGCGGGGCTATATTATTGCGTATCGTAGATATTGTTTGTTTCCATATGCAGTGGTACGACAATATGTGACAAATCGCTGAGCATTTGACTAGTCGATTCAAACGGGCTAGGACGCACATGACCACATCAAGATGCATGAACCAATGCCAGGAGCAGCTCAAGACTTTAAGCAAACGCGATGATAGAAATCGATGTTTTATCTTGTACATATATAGAGCTTTTGCTGGCTTCATGATCTGCATTGACCGAGTGCCAACAGGCCATAGCTAATGGGTATTAGGACCGTGGCGGTCGCTGGCCTCATGGACTGGCCGTTCTCTATAGAGACTTTCTACATGCGCCATTGGCGATTGACCATACTAATGCGATTGTTAGGTCCAACGACTGCACTCACTTGGTACGGTCTCTGGTCTTTCCAATATAAATGACGACCAAACCATTAACGTGTTGACTTTTGTGTCATCCACGTGCTCCCACCAACCAGTTTGAGTATATAAGCGGCTAGAATAGAGCACCACAAATGGCCTTGAATTGGTCTTACTTCTTGTGGGTGTTGAAAATCGTTCCATGTAGATGAGTCGCAGGAATGGAGGTAGAGACGGACGATTTCTATATAAGCGGACGGCGAGGTCATCAATTGGCGTTACTCGTCATCAGAGTCGAGATCGTCGAAACCTGCAAACTGTTGTGGTTTCTCGACTGGTTTCGGTGGAAGAGCATGTTGTTGCTTTTGTTCAGCTCCTGCAGCTTGAGCTGCGACTTGTGCCTCAGCCTGAGCTTGAGCTTGTGCTTGTGCTTCTGATTGAGCGTGTGCCGCCGCCGCTTCTGCCGCTATACGATCCTTCTCGTGATCGCCGAGCATCGTGAGATCTTCATTCGTGGGGTCCCTGCCACGATCCAGCACGTTTTGGATCTGCATCAAGTTGCCGCGTCGGATCTTATCCTCGTCAGGCCATGGGAACCAGGCGAAGCCATCTGCTTTGAGCTTCTTCAGCCACTCTGCCTCTTCTTCCGTGATGGCCATTTCTTCGCCCTCCTTGCCCTCGCCGTCTTTCACTGCGCCGTCTGCGGCATCTTGCGTGGGCTGTTGCGCGGGAGTTCCTACTGCATTGGAAGGCACTGCGCTTGATGCACCGTCTTCTGTCCCCTTGGGTTTATCGTCGGATTGCTTTGCTGGGAGGGGTTCGCGGTATGTCGGAGGCACTGTGGATTGGGCAATGTTCTTTGCATATTGCAGAAGCTCGTCGAACGGGACTGGACGCAGATCGTCGGAGAGCTTGGTGACCGGGGTTGCGAAGAGGTCGCGTCGCAGGTCGGCAAGCGTGGCAACAGACGACTTGAACTGCTCCTCGAGAGCCTCCCTCTCGGCGCGCAAGGCCTGGATACGCGTGCTGTTCTCTCGGTGCCGTGCAACTAGGAAACGTTAGAGTCTGCATGCACGTGTCAGCGTGTGGGTATCGGTTACGCTGATCTATGCCGCGAGCCAGCTCGTCGTCTGCAGCAACGAGGTCGCCAGCAGCTTGCAGGGACGGATTGTAGGCTGCGATGGAGTCGACGAGGGTGGTGAAGGCAGTCTCGACGCGCTGGAAAGCGCCGTCCAGCATGACGTTCATGGCGGAGAGCTGGCCTGACGTGGTGACAAGGCGAGGCCGAGGATCTGGAGCTACGGTTCAGGGCAGGGCCCACACGCGACAACAATGACACCGCCAAGAGAGCTGCAGCGTGAACGACTCGTCTCTGCGGCGAGCTGAGGCGCGCATAGGGCTACGGGAGCTGCAGCACTCGGGCGCCAACAGCACGGCTCTGGATGGCCAGCTTCTCGCGGGATTGGCCAGGCCCGGCAGGCGGCCGCCTCGCTTTTGGACGAGCGGCCGGAGCAGCGCATCATGACGGCGGAGCAAAAGTGGCCGCGACCTGGGCCATGGAGCGCTATATTTGGGTCGCCGTGGCCGGACTGAAACCCTTCCAGCTGCCTCGCACCGTCACACCCTCCACACCTTGCTGCCTTGTTGACCTTGCCCTCGACTGCAACCACGGCGCCGTCCACCGCTGCGCCTCGTCGTGACCGACCCCGCCGACCCGCACCACCACACTCGCCGCCTCACCCCCGCCACCACCATCCCTACGGCTCCGACGACTGCCCCCACCCGTCGCACCTATCCTCGCCGTCTGCCTCTGTCCCTACGCCTCGACCGCTTGAGCCCGCTGTTGTGTCCGTGAACTGCTCCCGCCGCCGCCATGGGTAAATCGTGAGTACCTCATTTCTCTTTCTGCAGCGGCAGCCTCCCGCCTCAGTCCGGACGACTCCTGCCCTCCACCGCACCGCTGGTGTAAGCATGGCGCCTCAACGCGACCACACTCGACCGCGCTCAACCAACCGTCGACGCGATCATACCTACAGCCGGCGAGCGCCGCCGCCGCCGTTCGCACTTCCACCGCGACCCATCACGCAATGCCCGATCACCACATCGCGCTGGGTGACAGTGTGCCTCCTCTCTTGGAGGAGAACCAAGTCCCGCTCAACTTTGCGCGCCTGCATCACGCCGACATACCCAACCATGACGACCCCCACTATGCGCACTACCAAGCCTTGCGGAAGGTCGCCCTTGCCAACGCCGTCAAATCCTTCGAGGAGGAGCTCGCTGCGCGCAGTCCTGTCGAACATGTTGTGTTTGTGAACGAGACGCTGATTGTGCTTCCCCGCAGCCAGAGCAAACTTTCCCAGCAAGAGCTGGCCGACCTCCAAAAGGCAACCCATTTCGACAAGAAGGAGCTACAGCAGTGGTACAAGGGTGAGGACGGGCTCATGCCATGTGATAGTATGGGCACTAAACGGATCCAGGTTTCCTGAAGGACTGCCCCTCCGGCATGCTCACCAAGGAGGAGTTCCAGAAGATCTACAAACAATTCTTTCCTTTCGGCGATCCATCGTCTTTCGCAGATTACGTGTTTAATGTATTCGACGCAGACAAGTCGGGCACTATCGACTTTAAGGAGTTCATCTGTGCGCTGAGCGTCACGAGCCGCGGAAAGATGGAAGACAAGCTCGACTGGGCATTCCAGCTGTACGATATCGATGGCGACGGAAAAATCAGCTACGAAGAAATGCTGTCAATCGTCGAGGCGATATACAAGATGGTAAGACCCCTCTGCACCGCATATTTCAGCAACTGACCAGTCCAGGTTGGCTCCATGGTCAAGCTGCCCGAAGACGAAGACACGCCCGAGAAGCGCGTACGCAAGATCTTCCGGATGATGGACAAGGACGAGAACGGTAGCCTGGATATGGCCGAATTCAAGGAAGGCTCCAAGCGCGACGAGACCATTGTCTCGGCACTGTCGCTCTACGATGGCCTCGTATAGATGAGCTTGGCTCTCCTCCTGGTTCTGTCTCGTTTCTGCCGGTGTTCATTGGGTGTCTTGATATCAAACAGCGCATTGAATGGGTTTCTTTGGCATGCTGGCGCGTGCATGTTGGTGCGGAGGTCTGCGATCGCTCCGGCGTACGGCACATCGTGAGATGTACATAGGGAAGGAATAGCACTGGAAATTAAGTGAATGCGGGATGGACTACCCTACTAAACATTCAATGACGGACACGATTCTATCCACATATGTTATGGTCTGTCCGTTTCAAGCAAGTGGTAAACAAGGCGTCCAGCAGCACTCTATTTTATTTTGAGGCGCGTTGATTATCTCCTAGCGCGCCGTCCCTCTACCCTCTGCCCCTCCGATGGCGGGGCAAGTCCAACCGCGTCATGAGTCAGTAGCATATAATAATTTCTGAAGTGCTACCAGTCATTCACCTTTACCTCACGAACACCAATTGGACACGATGCCGACCGTACACCTGCTTGACTATGTCGCCGGAAACGTGCGCTCGCTCGTCAATGCCATCGAAAAGGTTGGCTACACGGTCGAATGGGTCAGATCGCCCGCCGACGTGCCTTCCGCAGAGGTAAAGATACCTAATTGGATGCCTCATACATACCAATTGACATGTGCTGATACAGTTACACCCTTAGAAACTCATCATTCCTGGCGTTGGCCACTTCGGACATTGCCTAACGACCCTCGAAAAAGCCGGATACGTCGAGCCAATCCGCGAACACATTAAAGCTGGAAAGCCGTTCATGGGAATATGCGTGGGCCTACAGGCGCTATTTGAAGGATCTGAAGAAGATCCGCAAGTGAAAGGTCTTGGGGTTATACCTGCGCGGTTGAAGAAATTCGAGAGCAAGGACAAGAGCGTGCCGCACATCGGATGGAATAGCGCAAACACTTCGCGAACCGGCCAGGTCACAGATGAGTCACTATACGGACTACGGCCGGCATCGAAATACTACTACGTTCACTCATACGCTGTACCATACAGGGAGGGCGAATTGGAGAAGGCAGGTTGGCAAGTGGCAACTGCGCGCTATGGTGACGAAGAATTCGTGGGCGCAGTAACGAAGGACAACATCTTCGCAACACAATTCCATCCTGAGAAGAGCGGAGCGGCAGGCCTACGCGCTCTCAAAGCATTTCTCAATGGCGAGCGATCGCAGAAGTTGTCCGAAGTTCCTTCAGCAGAAACAACAAGAGAAGGTTTGACGCGGAGAGTCATTGCGTGTTTGGACGTCCGGACAAATGACCAGGGAGATCTCGTAGTGACAAAGGGCGACCAATACGATGTGCGCGAGAAGGATGGCGTGAGCACAGGCGGTGCGGTGCGCAACTTGGGAAAGCCAGTCGATATGGCGAAGAAGTATTATGAGCAGGGTGCTGACGAGGTCACTTTCCTTAACATTACCTCTTTCCGTAACTGCCCCGTCGCCGACACGCCTATGCTCGAGATCTTACGGAGAACCAGCGAGACAGTCTTCGTGCCCCTTACGATTGGCGGCGGAATAAGAGACACGGTCGACACGGATGGGTCCAAGATCTCGGCTCTGGACATCGCGACCATGTATTTCAAGTCCGGTGCGGACAAGGTCAGCATAGGCTCTGATGCCGTGACCGCAGCAGAGGAGTACCATGCCAGAGGCGAGAAACTGGAAGGAACAACCGCCATTGAGACCATATCTGCTGCATACGGCAATCAAGCTGTCGTCGTTAGTGTCGATCCACGCCGCGTCTACGTCTCTTCTCCGGATGCGACACTTCACCACACCATCAAGACCGCGACAAAGGGCCCGAACGGCGAAGAGTACTGCTGGTACCAATGCACCATCAAGGGTGGCCGCGAAGGACGCGACTTTGACGTGCGGCAATTGGTCACGGCTGTGGAAGCCATGGGCGCAGGCGAGATCCTCTTGAACTGCATAGATAAGGACGGAACAAATAGTGGGTTCGACCTCGAGCTCATCAACGACGTGAAGGCGTCGATTAAGATCCCCGTGATTGCAAGCAGTGGAGCTGGAAACCCAGGACACTTCGACGAGGTGTTTGCGAAGACCCCGACGGATGCTGCGCTGGGTGCTGGTATGGTAAGTCAGAATCATGTTCCGTGTTCACATTCTTTCGCTGACTCGGATAGTTCCACCGCGGAGAGTACACAGTCAAGCAGGTGAAAGACTTCTTGCAGGAAAAGGGGCAGCTGGTACGACAGTACGAAGAGACCGTATAGAACAGCCCCTCAAAATCTTCTCTTCGCTAGATCACACCTCGTATAGACGCCCATGCTATGTAATTTTGGTATCACCCAAACGCCCATAATGCGTCATGCCTGACTTTTGCCTCATTACCGTAAAACGCCCGAAATGCTCCATGTTTTTCTTGTCCCTTAAGCGAAGTGTATCCCTTCTTGATTGAAAGCATAAAGCAGCTTCAGGAAGTCGCCCTCGTCGCACATGCGCGCCCGCTTATCAGCAAGCTGCGTTTCATCCTCGAGCACCTTCCGTATCTTCTCCTTGATCAAGTCCGTTACTTTCCCCCTCCGCTTCTTGCTATTCCCACCCTTCTTAGGCGCCGTCTTGAAAAAGTCGGGGACTTCGTCGTCGTCGATGTCCGGATCGGAGAAGCCCTTGAACTCCTCGTCGTCCATGTCGACGTCCATGTTCGCAGTTTCTGTCTCTTCCACCTGCGCATCGTCTGGTGAATCGTCGACAGGGACGTCGTTCTGCGCGCACCAGAGGCGGTAGTTGCTCTCTAGGAGTTCTACGACAGCGCTTGTGCCAAGGAAGCTCGCTCGCAGGGTCTTGTTTTTCCGCACGAAGGCTATCCTGAGGAGGCCGTCCCACTCGTCGTAGCTGATTTGTGGCCTTGGGTTCTTCGGCTCGATCTTCACCACGTTCGATTCGACCTTTGGCGGTGGGTTGAAGTTGGATTTTCCGACTTTCAGGACGTGCGAGACCTTGGCCCACATCTGCACGTTGACTGAGAGCCGGGAATATAAGCTTGTGCCGGGTTTTGCGAACAGGCGGTATGCGAATTCTCGCTGGAACATGAGAACTGCGCATCTTGGAGGGTTCTTGAGACCTAAAGGTGCAAGGTTAGCGTGATGTTCAAAAATTAAAAGGGTGCGTGGAAGTAGGTGTCTTGGCCAGCTGTCAATGTCTGAAAACTCTAAAACAGGTGGAATTTCTGAGAGTTTCAGACAATCGCCAGCACGAGCACCCACTTTGTCCACTGGCTTCGCTTACTTAGGAGCTTGAATACGAGCGGCGACGAAATTTGGTACGGTGTGTTGGAGATGCAGACGTCGAAGTGCGGGAGTTCAGTTTTGATTACGTCGCCGAGCAGGACCTTGAGTCTGTTTCCCTCGGGCGTGCCTTGTACGCGCTTGGTCACTTCGGCAGCCATGCGCGGATCCATTTCCACTGCTGTGACGCTCTTGGCTTTTCGTAATATCAGGACTGTAAGATTGCCGGTACCGGGACCGACTTCGAGGACGTGGTCGGATTGCTTTAGGTTGGCTTTATCGACGATAGCGGAGGCTACGCCTGGATTCTTCAGGATGTGCTGGCCGAGGTCTGTGTTCATTTTGAAGATGCTGTGCGCCGCGGCGGCTTTTGCGGAGGGCTTGGAGTAGGGGGAGGCATCTGTGGCGCCGGAGCGCTTTCGCTTGTCTTTCGGCATCGTGTGGGTTTGGTTTTGAGTGTGATCGTTATGTGAATTCAGAGGATGTCGACCGGAATCTTGGTGGGATATCGGAGCGATAGTTTTTTGGTGGGCCACAACGGACTAGCCACTAAGGTTAAGCCAATCAACGTGAGCTTCGTAGTACGAACAGCAGCCGCAACGCAAGGACCACTGTGGCTATTGACGAAATCTGAGCGGGCCGTGCGGACCTTTTTCACATTGTGCCTCTCTGCAACACCAACTACGAACAATCGTGTTGACGGACCGCACACACTCACAATGGGTCGCAAACTCAAGCATCATGAGCAGAAGCTCCTTCGCAAGGTAGATTTTGCGAACTACAAAACAGATGGCGACCATCGCGAACACGACGTTATGCGCCGGTATGGCATACAGAAGCGCGACGTGAGTTCTCTTCGTATCGGGAAGTTCTGTTCGCTGTGCTAATCGCTATCTAGGACTACGCCAAATACAATCGTTTAGCAGGCTCGCTGAGACAACTCGCCCACAAGATCGCAGCACTCGAACCGACTGACGAGTTTCGACGGAAACACGAAGACCTCCTGCTCGAAAAACTGTTCACAATGGGGATACTAGGAACGGGCGGTTCAGGGCGCGGGAAGCTTTCAGACGTCGAACACAAGGTCACCGTTAGCGCGTTCTGCAGAAGAAGACTGCCTGTGGTCATGACGAGGTTAAGAATGTGCGACAACGTTGTAGCTGGGATACGGTTCATAGAGCAAGGCCACGTGAGAGTCGGTACGGACGTCATCACCGATCCGGCTTATCTGGTTACCCGGAATATGGAGGATTTTGTCACTTGGGTCGACTCATCCAAGATCAAGAGGAACATCATGAAGTACCGGGACAAGCTCGACGATTTCGATCTGGAAATGATATGAAGAGGAGGAAAGGAAATTGTGCATTATGTGGCGTATGGTTCATAGCATTTCTGGGCGTTCGACTTACTCGCTTCCTCACAATACCCAATACTGCCAGTCGACCACAATTGACTTCGCAGCATTACGCGTCTTCCGACTGCTTTTGGTGTCTGTCACAATATTACGCGATTTCGAGTGAAGACTGGGCTGTTATGCAAGTAATAATACTTGCTATATGTGGAATGCTTAGATATCAAGGTCATGTCTCCGAGCAGCTGCGCTCTCGCAATTATTAGGGCAAGAAAAACAGTCTATTCTCTGTATTCCTCTACACCTAGCCTGCAGATATGCCGGATCTTCTAACTATCTTTGATTTTCCAATTGCTGTTCTATCCTATCTTCTATCATATTTATTATCCTCCCATACCGTCCTAGGAACGTTTGCATTGCAAACAAAATCTTTTAACTACCAATAACACTTTCCGTGTTATCCTGCTTCAGAGCAACTATTCCTATCCCTCTTGCCGGGTGCCAGCGGGTGCCATTTCCTTCCCACAGAAACTAAAGTGTGTTTTTCCCTAGCTTTTCTGGTCAAGTGCTATATATTCCCCGAATAGATTCAAGCACTATGAACAACCGAAAAAGCATCGAGGGCAGTCTTGAATTTGTACCTGTGATTGAATTTGGATTGAACCTCCGATTCATCCTAGACCATAACGGGCTAACCACAAATACATTCCCTTGACACATCACTATTCGCCCAGGCTCAGGCGTTTACATGGACTGTTAATCGCGCTCAGTTGTCTTCTTACACCGATCCCAGTGCGGGACAGTAGTGGGAAAGAGTAAAGCGACCCCGCTTTGGGGACCACCAACCCCACCGCTAGGTACATCATCACCCCGACCTGACGACTCATCTACAAAACCGGGACACCTGTGTGAACAACTGTAATATTTCTTCACGTCTATCCCTATTACAGCACCAGCAAGATCATTCGATACCGAGAATCTGTTCAACGTTACAAAATGCCTCCAACAACAACCCGACCTCCGTTCTCATCCCTCCCACTGGATAAAAACGGTCCCCCAGGAAATGCGTGGGGTCTCTATGGTCCTTCCGACGAACTCGGAGCCCTTAATTTACTCACACCCGCAATCGTCAAACAAGCTGCGCAGGAAATCCAACTCGGCGAACGTGTCTCACTTGACTGGTATCTCAACCTACCCACCTACCCATCATTCAATCGCCCCGGTTTCAAATGGCGCCTCCACAACAAAGCACCGCGGACCGTCAACGATGATTTCATCGACATCAACACCCAGAGTAGCAGCCAGTGGGATGGCTTCCGGCACTACGGCTATCAGAAGGCGAAGCAGTTCTACGGCGGGCGCAGCCAAACTGAGATCGAGAAGTCGGACATCATCGGCATTGACAGGGTAGCGAATTCTGGAGGTATCACGACTAGGGCGGTGATTCTGGATTATCCGAGGTACTTGGAGAAGAAGGGGAAGGAGAGCGTGAATGCGTTGCAGGCGGAGTGCATCACGGCCGAAGTGTTGAAAGATATGCTAAAGGAGACGGGGGTGGAAACTAGGGAGGGCGACTTGTTGCTCCTGAGGACAGGATTTACGAGGGACTACGAGGCATTGAGAGATGAGGAGAGGAAAGCAGTAGCGGAGAAGCCGCCAAATTTTTTGGGTGTGGAAAGCAGTAAGGATGTGTTACAGTGGATATGGGAGTCGGGGTTTGTGGCCGTTGCAGGGTATGTCTTCCTTTTTTCACTTATGCTTACCTAATGTTGCAGAGTGATCGCTGATTGCATAGTGATGCACCATCTTTTGAGATGTCGCCGCTGGTTGGTAAGCACAACGAACCAGGTGGTATCTGGAAGGGGGAGTCATGGGAGGAAGAAATGCAAGGAGGGGGGCTGGTCCATCAATGGTGTTTAGCTGGATGGGGTAACTATAACTACTTCTTATTCGCTTCAGGTACATAACTGACACGGTCTAGGTGTTATGATAGGAGAGATGTTTGATCTAGAGCGGTTATGCGAGAAAGCGGATCAGCTGGGTCGATATACTTGTTTCGTTTCCAGTGTACCGTTGAAGGTATTCCACCGCATGTGATATATTAACACACTTGGCTAACACCATGCAGGTCCCAGGAGGCGTGGCAAGCCCACCAAATGGTGTAGCGATATTCTAAAAGATATTACACGAATATCCAGATTGCAACAACCTGTCATACTTCATATGCGCATAGCGTGTCGAGTTTGCCTCTCTGCTAGGCGTTTAGCCTATACATGTACATCATCAGTGGGACGTTGAAGACAAGACTTGCCAAGTGACCGTATCAGGTGTACATCATTAGCTGTGTTCTATTCATCTACCGACTTGGCTGTGCGCTACCTAAAATCAGGGAAAGCGACCCTAACCTATCGTACAAGCACACCTCCTTTCGTGTAACTGTCTTCCTTCCTTAAAACGCCCAACTTCGCTGCTGCTATCACAGGTACACCACGAAAGCCTCAATATCTGATCAAACTACCAACATGAAGACCATTATTATTCTCGGTGCCTTCGCTGCCTATCTTTTTACCTCCGCTACCACTCCCCTTCCACAAACGACCGCTGGACGCAAAATCAAGGCTTGCGATAGGAGATGTGCACTGGGAGAAGAACACTTAGACTGTGGAACAAATTTGTTCGCAGCCAAGAGTGGAGTAAGTTTTAGATCTCAAGCACCACGAAGATATTTATGAAGCTAATCGAAGGCAGGGGTGCTGGTCCTGCTGCAGGTATCTGGAACAATGATCTCGGAATAGCCCAGGAGATGAGAGATGCGAATAGCTAAGAACAGAATGGTTCAATGAGGACTTCATGCTGCTTCTCCATGATACTTGTGCCAACCATATTGATGCTCGTCTGTCTTCAATCACAAAAATCTTGAATAGTGAGTTACCCGCAGCGCCCTTTATTCGGACTGCAGTCTGCATGAAATATTCGAGTTCTATATCAATCGTTGAGGCATGATTCCTCGCTATCTTCACCAAGCTACGCATTCATAATAACTCCGAAAGGGGACTATTGACAAGCAGAACTATGTAAACCTACAGATTAGTAACTGTACAGCTTTCAGTGCGCAGCTCCACTTGGAGCCGACCCGCCGGGACCCACACCTGCCCCAACACTCAGCTTTCATTCGGATCTGAAGAGATGAGGGGCAAGTTGCACAACTTCGGTGAGCGTGAGATAGCGATGAGGGTCTTTGGTAGACGGTTTAATCATAATTAACGTCTATTCTTGCTTTTTCAATGACTCATATGGTGTTGTGATGCAGGCCGATTTTGGTAACAATAAATCCTTTCCCTGGATAATGTGTATAACTAAAAAGAACCGAAGCGGGCGGCAGCTCCGACTGCGGAAATCATCCTTGGCCCTGTAATGTAGACTAGAACTGAAATAGTTCCTCTATACAAGAGAAACATCACGCCATGAAAGCTTTCAGTCGAAGAGTATCGCACATGTCTGAGTGCGGAACATGTCCGTCTCAACCATCGTGGCTAGCAATTGATCTCGGATAGTTGCCCATGCAAGACTGTAGGCTCGCGCTTTGGAAATGTGCGCTTGTGTTTTATTACTCGAATTTTGTTCTTGTTTTTTTAGTTTGGTTTTGTGGATAAATTCTGTTCTTAGGATCGAACGTCGGGCCAGACGATTCGGTGATGTACTTTGGACATCGACATCATCGCATCGTAATTTTCAAAACTCATACATGTCCAAACTCTTATATGCAGATTAAGGGATTCATGCGGAGCGAAGAGTATGCAGCTGGTGAGTATGAACTGCTTGCAACCCTTGTCTATTTCGTCGGTTTCAAAACGATACTAAGACGTCGTGTAGAACTCAAATACCACCCATGAAGCTTCCACATCGATATATTACGTTTAGCTCAAGTTTCCCCATTTGGTCAAACAATCAATATCAATGTTGTGTAAGATATATTACACTTTCTTACATGTTGATATATATTGTATATGTATCACTATGAGGGGTTTTTATAGCTAAAAGGTTTGACAATAAAGGGGAGTGTTTTGCCCATACACTCAGGAACCATGAGGGCGACGAAGGGTGGCCCGAGTTACATGTTGATACATGCTCCCGTTCTGGAACCTTTTGGAGGTTGTTCACTTATGACATCATTCATCGAAGCCGTAAGTGACTTTCAAATGCCGACACCTTATATTCACGCTGCCAATATATCTCTAAAGTAAACCATCATAGAACCCTCATGTACGCTCTTCGCAAACTTCTTCAGCTCGGCATGCGTCTCACACTCGTCATCGTAATACTTCATGTCCGTTTCGTTCTTGAATCTGCCGCAGGAATATTACATTAGCCTCGTTGCCACTTTCTCTTTACTCTATCGTTTTTGCTTCCACCCATACTCTGTGGTTCCAGCTATATGAGCCAAAACTTACTCCGTGACCGCTGCAACCG
This sequence comes from Paracamarosporium sp. OC-R06-R3, assembly GCA_019828545.1. Classification (NCBI taxonomy): domain Eukaryota; kingdom Fungi; phylum Ascomycota; class Dothideomycetes; order Pleosporales; family Didymosphaeriaceae; genus Paracamarosporium; species Paracamarosporium sp. OC-R06-R3. The sequence goes on along the minus strand of JACVRA010000086.1, from coordinate 325,235 downwards.
TAAAGCCCTGCCTTCTTTGATCGTCGTACGTTGGGCCAGCTCTAGCAGACAGAATATACGGTTTCCCGTCTTTGGTTGCATTAGCAGCAAGAGGGCGGTAGTAATCGACTAGTTTCTCTTGATGAGCCGGGGAGGCGATCTTGAAGAGGACGATGCGGGTTATTGGTGTCGGAGACATTGTTACAAACAATGTTGCTGTGGCTTTGAGATTTGGCTATAGATTGTGGTTGGATTTGGCACTTAAGATATGGTGGTTAGAAAATGAGGGTAAATGCGTGACTAGTGGTTCCGAAATTCGGGTTCAATGGTGCCGCGGAGATATTCCGCCCTGAACAGATATCCCATCAATGCATGGTGTAAGCGTTCACTTTGTTTGTATTTGTGAGCTCGCATAAAAGAACAATTATTTACTACCCAAGCAATTCCATAGTATCGCGCCAGTTTATGTATTGCTTACAACAATACCTCAGGTAGGTATAACTGCAGTACAACATCGCTCGTCTACTTGTCAACCCCACTTCGAGAGATAGGTATCCCTGCTCAACCACGATTACTGTGTCACTTCCAAGGCTGAAAGTATTCAACAGGAAAGCTCAAAGGCTTCAAATCTACCACCGTGTGTGAGACAACGCACTGCACGTTTCAAGCCTAGTACCGCCAAAGCGATAAACGCGATAAATCGAGCTAGTCGAGTCTGTTCAGTTAAGATTAAAGATAGAGAGAAGATGCCACTTACATTGTAAGCCATTCCAGATCTTGACATCGGCAATGATTGCCAGTAAAGTGACGCCGACGCCGAGTGAGCCAAACGTAATGCTTGACCACGTGTCCTCATTCGATATCATAGATATGTCCGGTGTGAAGGTACAGTTCAACTCTTGATAGAGCAAATCATTGTAGGTAAAAAGAGGTGCCATAGCGAAGTTTCTAAATCTTTGTCTTTGGGAAGAATGAGTTAGGGTCCCGGAAGAAGACTCTTGGACGTTTATGAATAAAAAGCGTTCCGTGTGATGACTCTTACGATACGTGCACTGCCTGCTCCATCTAACGATGCACTGCCCTGTGAAAGTGACCTGAATGCCGTGGTCAGTGACACTGTTGAATCGCTATCATCTAGGAAGTGTCTTGGATAGCGCAATGTTTAAGACATGCAGTCGAATCACTAACCCGGCTCAGAAAATGTGTCGGGAACGATGAAATTTGCAGCAATCTCTATTGTAAACTTTAGGTACTATGATACAATCACTAGCGCATTGTATCTTGTAGAATATAGCAACTTTCGCCAACTCAGCACATTTGAAATTTGGTGATGATGTGGGCATGGAGTTTAAAGCCTCCATGGATGACCAGACCACTAAATTTCAAAAAAATTAACGTCGAAAGCCTGAAAGGCTTCCCACGGGTGACTTGCAGGCCCTCAGCGCCGGAGATTATCTCATGTAGCCAATAGTTACCGTGATCCAACTTCATGTTTTGTGAGTACCTGAAGACGGAGTCGTGGGAAATTTGTGGAGCCAAAGAGAGAACACCAATTATTGTGCCTACCTGCGAATTTTATGCAAGCAAAGAACGCCAGATTGCATTTTTCGTATTATTCTGGCCAGGAACTGGTGCCTCGTTTCCACAGAAGGAGGCATTGATTGAGTCATAAGTACACACAACACATAAATTCGAATTCTCTCGTCAGATTCCGTTGTATTCGCATGAATTTGATACTAGAAAGATACCGCACAAAGGCAGTCTTGTGGCTGAGGTGCGACTGAAAGCTTGTACTGTCTCGACCATATAATTGGTTGGAGATCAAATGCGTATGAAGAACACGTCAGTGGGGGAACTAGGCAAGCCGAACTCCGATAAGCTTAAATTACTTTCGCAAAATTTGGGGTCGTGATCCGCATGACGATTTGTCGAGTTAGCTCGTTGGAATCGCATCCCAAACAGGTCGCGTAGATCCGGAGACATCGTGCACTGCTGACATTGGTGAGAGACAGGTTGCAGAGAAGTGGCCCAGGAGAAGCGGCCCAATCAGCGACATCACGATGTTTTACCGTAGATTTTTTGCTGATACCGTATGACCAGGGTGGGCTGAGAGTTAATCGGAAGAAAGGAAAGAACGCAAAAGTGGGCCATCGTGACGATAGACAGGCAGTGATTGGTGCCTAGCTGCGGTATCAGCAAAAGTCTACGGCAGTTCAAAAACCGAAATTCGACGAACTCCGATCTGCCGGGGACTTTTCACACTGCTCCGACCTAGGCAAACGCTCGTAATCTGCTAACTCGGTCCGGCCCCTGCCCCCCGAAAACCGGATGGCATCCCACCTTCCTTGCGAAGTGGAAGATGCGCTCAGCCCACAGATCACTTCCCACCTACTAAACATCGAATGGCGTAGCCATGCCCAAGACCGTTTCAGAGGGTGACTTTGACAAAGCTGAGAATGATTGAGGTCGTGTTGAAGGACAACGTCGATATATTATAGTAAAAGCGTACGCAGGGACCGCCTATTGACACATCACGTAGTAGAACTGAGTTTGCTCGAGGAACTATGTGAGGGGAATCAAGGAGCCCTTGCGGCGCTCAGCTCGTTTGGAGACCTGCCCAGTCCGTGGTACGTACACATGATGTGCACATGGTCTTACCGTACCTGAAATAGAGAAGCGCTACGACTACCCAATCGAATATGTTCCGCCACCACCCTGCGCGCCAATCGGTCTGATAACAGGGTTGAGTGCACGTCATGGATCATGTGAGCCCAGTCTTCGGTTTCATGGGTGAAATTTCTTAGAGAATGTATACTGGGTGTCCATACAGCATGAAGTGATTGAAGTCGATGGAACTCCCTAATCTCATTTCAAGCGGGATCATATACGTAAACCGATTAGGAAACGTCTAACTTCGAAGCACAACACAGGTTCAAGTGCGGCGGCTTTGAAGCGGGGTAGTGGTTGCTGAGTGATAGAACCGCCTATGTAGCACAGCATGGAATAAGGGCCTATTAAAACTACCTGTAAAAGTGTTTTTGGACCCACTTGCAGAACATAATATTATTGGAGGATTAAGTTGTCCAACACTGCACGCTGACATTAACATGCTCCAAGATGAATATGGGTAGTGAATAGGAGCAAAGGAGCTTTTAAACCCTTGATGTGATCGCCCTTGGGTGTCGTTTCCAGAACTGCAAGCACCAGCGGTCCATAATTCGCCGACAAGTGACAATCCAGGACATTGCAGTAGAAGCTGCTGGTCGATACTTCAAAGGGGCCAAGGTATGGGCACAGCTGCCTGTTCATGCGGCCAATTGAAATGGCCGCAATGTAGGCGTATGTAACTCTGTGGAGCACCATTCACAGCACACCCGTCAGTCATGTGACGAGTATGCGACAAGTATGCCCATAACCGGTGAACCTAGCGTACGTGGCTTGCCGGTCAGGAACAGCCCCGGGAACGCTAGTTTGCATGAACACCGCGTTGGATGTTCAGCTTGTGCCTTTGTCTGGGTGCATGGAGACAGTCTGTGGCTGCATGTGGCTGCATGTGGTTGCCTGTGGTTGCATGTGGTTGCATGTAGAATGCATCTAGAATCCACTGCTTTTCGTATGATCTGTAGACGTGCGCGTGCGTGTTGTGGGTGCGGCTTAAATTGAGGATTCCTCCTCGAAGTCGTTTTCGACGGTTTTCGGTTTTTCTTCAATTCTCATTCACACTTAATTTTTTCACCATTGCTACTGCGTAGCTCTTCCCTCACCCTAGTCATTCCTTCATAAATCAGAAATAGCATACTCTTCCTTTACTTAACGTTTGTTGTTGACTCCATCACGTTTATTTATACCACATTCCCAAACACTCCTGGCTCATTTTCTGCTGTGAGCATCTGACTTTGTCGCACCTCCACGCTGTCATAGCTAATTGAACCTACAACATCATTATGGATTCTTTCTCTCCTAGAGACATACATAAGCCTCTCGCCCGCCGAGCAACGTATGCGGAGAAGCGCAAGAATCTTCAGGACTTTTTGAAGACCATCCTGTACTCCCTCTCGGAGGAAGACAGGCACCTCTTCCTAAAATCTGGTTAGTCAGACATTCACGTGACTATATGCAGTCTTGACGGTTTGAGCGCAGTTGTAGAAGACTTGAACCAAATGTTGACGGTCATCGACGAACGCCTCCAAACCCATCCGCAGACCAGGATGCCTAACAGTGGATACCGGCCACTAGGTGTTCAAGAACATTCCAGTGCACAGGCAAGCATAATAGCAGGTGAATCTACGTGGTCGTTGCCAAGTACGACTCGGTCGTCTAGCTTCGCCTTGAGCGACGTGGGCTCTCAATCCTTTGATCATCACCAAGGCGTGACCACTGTCAACCCTCGACTCCAAGTGAGTGATTGCGAGACGTTTTGTACTTGTGCATGAGAATGGATACTCACAAGCTACACAGCTCCCAACATACCCCCCCATCAACAACGTCTTCGCGCCGTCCTCTGAAATTCCTCAGCCTAGAAGTACCGCCAATCTTCAACCAATCGGTACCTATAATGGTGGCTTTCAAGGCCCACAGGATCAAGACCTCCACGGAGGGTATACTGGCGGTACCTTTCCACTGATGCCAGCGCTTAACGTCAGTAGCGATCCTAAACGCCACTACCACCTAAACGACTATGCACGCCTTAACCACTCAGTCCAGTTGGCGCCTCCCATCGCCGCTGCGCCCATTACGACGGGAGGCATATATCCTAGCACCGAATTCGCCCCCTCTGACCAAACTGGATATTATTCCCCGTACGGAAGCCCTCTGTCATCTGTCGGCAGACCTTGCCCACACTTCGATAATACAACATCACCTGGACCTGCGGAATGTAAACGCCCGAAGTACCGCTATCCAAGATGCCCCTTTGCCAATTGCGAGGTGCCAAGCGAGAATGGTAAACCCACGTGGGGCATCAAGAACTTCCCTGGGCACTACAAGAAACATCATATGCCGAAAATGAAGCGAACCAACCGGGCCTTGTGTTGCGAGTTCAATGGGTGCAATCACGCCGACTACGGAGATGGCACGGAGATGGCTAAGCACATATTCCAGTGCCATACGTGGCGTCGCTCTTGATTTTCTCACTAGATGCATAAGAGGCGCTGCATCTTGTTCACTTTTTTTCTTTTCTGCGTCCGTATACGATCCTAAGAATGATGGACTGTAATGTACGCCATGGATATGGCTCAGTAGGAATTAGATAGCTCTAAAATATCCAGAGACTTGTGTCTCTGTACTTGCCTCGAATGTTTACCTCGGAGCATGGGATTTACGGTGATAAAGGTTCGCTCTTTGTACATTAAGATGTTAGCCTTCCTGCGCGTGAAATAGTCACTCCCAGCACTGGTACACAACAGATGCTGTCCTGTCATCTTTTCGATAAATCACTGCCCATGAAGACACATCGCCTAAGTTTTTTTTTCGATTCTGAGGACGAATCTAATCGTTCGGCCTATTCACATGGATGCCGTCTCGCAACTGAAGTCAGGTTTAGCGACTGATTTGTCGAACGTTTTCTGCGTAGCCCACTCAACGTGTACCTCCGTCACCGCGTCTCTTGCATCTCTGCAGCTCACCTAACTCATCTAGCTTCGCGTCACGTACCTCAATTTTTACCTAGATACTCATACCACAAAAGTTGAACCAGCCTATGGGCCGTCCCATCCCACAAGCGATCGTCGGATTTCCTCGCCTCGCCCAACCAAAAAATGCATTGCTTGCAGTGAGTGCGCATTGAATACCAATATATGGTACGAATAGACCGAGCACCTGCGGAGATTGTCGTTGGCACAGCTGAAAAACAGCGATGAACACCATGAGACTCCTGGGGCTATAGACTACAACTCGCAGGTTCTCAATTCAACGTATATCGAGAAAATTAAATTAACAAAGGCGTTGTATCTCGAACCAGCAGCGACATGAGATACAACAACACATCTGGTAGTAGACACGAATCTGTGGTAAAGAGAGTCGACTTTCAGGACGGTGTAGTCATGACTCTGTATATCCCGCACTTTTCTTTTTTCCGATACTACTGTAGCCCATCTCCATAGTCGATAAGCGAACTTGGATCGAGCATTTTGGTAGCCTAGCTAGGTTGAACGGCTGCCGATGAATACCAAACAACAAGAGGGTGAGACCTGCCAGCTTAGTTCCTGCAGCATCTCGAGCTCGCACGTGCTTAGCTCATCTACTTTATGAAGGTATTTTTAGCCAACACACACACACACCCAAGAAGCGCCAGCTACGTTTTCTACGTTGGCCGTGGCCTCACAGCCCTCAAACAGCCCTCAATGTAGCACTCGCAGGCGGCGCCGGGATGGATGACCTCATATAACATTAGGGGAACTACTGTTCAAAGTAGAAGGTAATAGGGACAACGAACTAGTATATTCCACTCAAAAAAACTGGAAATCCATAACTTTGATTGAAGTTTAGGCTTCCTAGATAGTGACTAGCTATTCCATAGACCGATAGCTAGTATCCTTCTACTGGGCATTGACAGCCATCTAATCGCTTCTTCTTCTTCTTCTTCTTCTTCTTCTTCTACAAGACTGTCGCGCTGGTGTTTTTGATCATGAGTATGACCCGCTTCACTAGGACATCTAACCTCATCTAGGCCGCTCTTCAGGGTAAAAGGCAATGAGGCAAAAATAAGGACTCGAGAAACACGAGGTTTATTTCTTGGGTGCTGTATACAGAATGATAAGACTTGGTCACAGTGCTTCTTGAATTCGTAGCTGACAAGGCATAACCTTAGTTTTTTCAAAAATGCTCTTCAAATCGTACTTGACGGCTGGCTTATGGTCGCGGCCTCCCGGCAATGCTTCGTTCTTCACATTGTTCTTCGCCATCCACAAACCCCCTAACGCTCTGATATTGACTGTCTACAAGTATAGTTGCTTCATTCTTTGTAAGGTTTCGCTTGTCTTTGGGTAATTACGTTGACTTCACTGACTATGTGTAGTCCTCTCCGGCTACTTCTATCTCGTTTCCAATCTACTTGTTCCCACACGCTCACACGCCTCGGAGATTTCGTCCGCTGTGTTTACCATCTACAAGCTTACTCCACTTACCTACTCTGGTACGCGATGTATTGTATACCCGATTGCATAGGGTGTGTCTGAGGGCGGGAACATCATTGTGCCAGATTCCGAGGTAGTATTCCATGGTGTAGTCGTTTTGTTCGCATTCATGTTGGTTTATTCACTGTGGGCTATTTCGGAGATGGATATCACGCATTTCAAGACGAATAAGAAGAGCGGAGACAATGAAAGAAATGGCGTAAATATTAGTGGCGCTGATCACGGATTGGTGGCGCCAGTGCAAGTTATGATGCAGGCTATACGATAGAGAGATGATTGAAACGTAGATTCTACCAGCCTCTTGGCGGATGAACTTAATGTCCACCGAGTATCTTGCAACGCCTGCTCACTCAGGACTGCCCTTCTTGTTTCAGTTTAAGACAATTTTTCAGTTTAATTTATAGCTTTGGATATTTCACCATGAGTTTTTGTATTAAATTGAAACAACTACTTTTATCTATTTGCCCATAGAAAGTTTAACTAACCAAAAAGTAACTAGTGAAACTACCTAACTGCACTGATCCTGTTCGCATGCAGCGTGTACATATAAAGCCCCCGCTCGCAGCGTACAACAAACACTGCTTTGAGCAACCCCAATCTCAATACTCAACCCTCGAATAATTTTCCTCATCTAAGCCATCATGTCGAAAGAAGCTCATGATACAGGCACCCCAAATTACGCGAATGCCCCTGCCAGTTCACGCCTCTCGACCATGATATCTGCGCAAGCTCGGAATGTGAAGATTGAATCCCCTCCGGAAGTAAAGTAACGGGAACTACCGACATCAAAACCTACCAGCTCAGCAAAAGAGACAATTGCTACCACATCCCCAATGTTGGAGCTACCAGGCGAGCTGCGGAACATGATTTATGAATACGTCTTGGCAAGTGAAGATGGTATTTCAGAGCATCTAGTCACCTCCAAAGCTTACAACAGAGTTTTTACAGTACCACATCGGATCCTCGTTCCTGAGACGCCTTCAGCGTCTTCTGCCATTACTTCGCTATCTTGCGCACCCTTCGAGCAGCGCGGTGATGGTAGACGCGTTGTTGAAGCCAATAACTGTCCAATTACCGTCGCCATGCCAATAGAAGCTCATTACTTAAGAAAAAGCGGCTCTCGACGGGGAAACCGGACGCGCCGGCTGCGCGAGCTTAACAAGCTCAAGTACGTCTGCAAGCAGCTTTGGCGAGAAACACATCGCCTGGAATTAAAGTACAATAACCTGTTCTTCGTACACGGTTTTGCATTCGTATACTTTCATGTAGAGCAATTCCTTGACGCATGCTCTCCGTCCCAAGGCAAATGGCTGAAGAAGATCACCATTACAAACATGCCACGCATCTCTACTTACGGAAATCCGTCACGTGATAGACAAACTGCAAAAACGATGACAGAGGCCATGAAAAGAATTGATAGTCTGTGCCTCCGTCATCCTTGGATAAGTATTCGGCTTTTTGCCCCCTTCCGATTCACCAAAGTTGCGAAACCCGGGGGTTGGTTCTCACAATCGTCATCACTAGAACAAGGAGAGCTCTACAAAATTGCCTTCCGCAACAAGTTTCCATCTTATTCCGCTCTTCATAATATAGGTCTTAAAGATGATTTGGAAAGGAGCGGGTATCAGGTCCATGGCGAAACGCCTCTTCTGCAAGCGCCGAACGTCCGGATCTACCCGCGAAACAGCCTTGACGGAGAATCTTTCACTGAAGTTTTACAGTCTTGAGACAAGCAACTGTACCAAAGTGAACGTGATAAAGCCATTCGGGACACTGTGCGGGAATGGATGACACAAGGTTTCTAAAGCGCTGTACGCCTTTCATGTTAATTTTGGGTTCGACAATGACACCAAAGTCTAACTAGCAGATTTAGGGACCTTCAGAGCTCATATGTTAGGCCACGACTATATTGTAAAGACATAAATGTAAGCGCTCTTGGAGGGGATGATGCGTTAGTGGACACCGGGGAGAATTGCGTAAGGTCGAGGACTTTACCCGGTACACGGTACCTGCACGTCGCACTCTGTAATTCATTTAAACAAATTGAATTATCGCAATAATTTAGCCACGTCTTCAAACTTTTAGTCTTAAATCCGGCAACACTTAGCAACCTCGAACTCACGTTGTAATTTGTCTTCTGAAACAGTACTGTGATTTCATCATGTGGAAATATCTTTTGACCGCAAACTTAACACTTGCTCTCGCGTCGCCCCACCTTCGCCGGCAAGAGACCGTCCAATGTCCTATCATTTTCGACGGCCGCGTGCCATTGAACTTCACTATTAATGAATTTGATCTCGCTGGAGTGTCGCCATATAGCGCTCAGTACGTCAAAGGTGAGAACTTAACATGGAGTCAGATCCTCTTCCTGCCAAATACTACATCCTCCCGCTTCGACACGATAGGTGTGCATCGCTCGCTTGAAGTCACCATCAATGATCAGTCGCTCTTCCGCTCTGGACAAGGGCTTCAGAGGGGTTTCAGAAGAGCTGGACTGCTGTTAAAAGACGACAAGAATGCAGCTGGCGCTGATGCAGCGGATCAGGGTGTTGTGACATTCCACTGGAGTGTAAGGCAGGATTTGAGCAAGCCATTGAACCTGAGCCACGAATACATGAACGTATGGCATGAGAAGGCGGACTATAGCGGCAACCAGTTCACGTTCGTTGGAGGTGTCGTGCTCCCTGTCGATGGCGGAAGCGGGATCGATACACCGGAAGAGAAAAATGTTTGGAGAATCCAAGACGCTACGAACAAGTTCCTGTTTCGCACTCCAATTCGAAACGATGCGTGGCAAAATTTTGCGATACAGTTGGATTATGCAAATAAGTATGACATATATACCATGTTGTCGCACAATGTGTACTAATGTGGAAGTAGTACTATTCAAGCCTTTTACTCGGTTGGTAACGAGCCATTGGAGGATGTAACAGGCCTTGTCGCGAACGACAACTCAGGTGGAGGGCAACTCCAGCTCGGTATGGCCAAGAAGCCAACGGAAACAGAAACAGTGGTTTGGGATGGTTTTCAGGAGTCCATACCGCAGCGAGAGGCACAGACCTACGGAGGGATCTTCGTTGAGGATAGCTCTGACGGTTGCATTAGCTTGTGAACGAAAATATAGCTTAGAAGGTTTTTTTTTGAAACGTGATCGGGCGGAAGATACGCGATGAAATTACAGGATGATCGTAAAGGTTTTCAGGTCTCGTTGTATCACTCGATGGAAAGCCTTGAGAATTTACAATGGCTTCGCACGGACCACCTGCGTACTCCTAATCTGATCAGTTCTGCCCAATGAGCATCCTTGGTTCGACCCTCACTTCTACCTTATCGGAGTGCGAAAAGCTGCTGACGTCTGATTTGCGATGCCTGTCTAGTCCGATCACTTGAACAATGCGCGGCTTTACGCTCTCCTGTCCACTATTGTTAGTGCTACCAGCATGATGAGCTGAACGGAACGCAGACCACGTCCCATTTAAATGAGGCACACCCTCTTCACACCCACGGACTTTGTGAATTGCGCCCGATCAGCTCCGAACGACATTGCGTGGTAGTTTGCATTCGCCGACTGATCGGTGCTATGACCTTTGAAGAATACGAGTATGGGCAGGACACGCGGAAGCACGACTTTTCGGGCTGCCCACACTGCGCCACATTCTGCTGACGTCTTCTTTATCTTGGAAAGAGACTGCGGCGTGCCTTGATATCCCTCGCGTATCGTCACATGCCGCACAGCCTTGGGTTTGGGGTCTAAAGCGGGTTTCGCCGATTTTGCGAGGTTCGTCGAGGCAAGATGACTGTACAGGGGATCACGAAAAGACGACGAATCATATTTTGCGAAAATGCCAACCAGGAAAGAATTTTAATAGGGTATTTCCACGGTGCAGCGACAGGAAGAAGAAATCGGATTTGACTTGATATCGGATTTCGTAAACATTTCTACGGTTTAAAATAGCAAAATGAGTCACTGGATCTAAAATCTCTAACAGTATACAAAGAAATAGGCAGATGAATCACCAGGTTCAATTTGATCAAAAGATTAGTTTGGAGGGCGAACAAAAGGATGCATCTCACATTCCAGGTCGGTCGGTACGGTCGGTTCGGTAGATAGATTACCACTACCGACATATAATCTGCGAACACTCGGGTGACGTTGATGTTGCGTAAGTCTTAGATGAGCATTCGGGTCTTCGAGTCTGATCGTTGTCCGACTCCGATCCAGGGGGTCATCGGACTTGAAGTCCACAGCAGTTTGGGCAAGGTAGGGAGTTGTTTATCATCTTTTGCCAAATATATCTGAGCTTCAGCGTAGACTTCCCACAAGGCCACGTAAACAAAGGCAGGCACCAACTCGAATGCGCCGTGCACGGATCGATTTATTGTTTCGTGCGAATGACAAGGGTTTGCAATCGGAAGAGGTTGCAGTTCTACCAAAGTGCGCCTCAGGGCGTTCTAGTATAATGCCTTGCCGATGGAGCCGGGTGTGACCACATCCACAGCCATCGCAGCCCGTGAGAATTATTGCAGCGCACTACTACAGGTTGAGCTTTTTTGGGGAACTACGCCTCGAGCTACTTGCACTAATCTGGGGCCAATATGACATTTTCTTTCCCTATTAAGCGGATTCGCTTCGACTAAGCGTGCTATTGGCGGCAATTCTACCAATAAGAAGGCATAGCCCCATTCTGACTTCACCACGTAAGCTAGGATTGGGCCTAACTCAGCAGCACCAGGAATTGAACGGTCGCTTGATGTTGGATGCTCAGCTCCCGGGCAAACCACGGACAGGGTACGGGTGGCATAGGCCAACTGTGATGCACATGGTGAACTGGATTTGGTATCTACTAGGATAGGCGAGGCCCCTTTCTCGTCTAGCATTACCAAATATTATGGATTTACTCAACTTGAGCTTGGACTACCGATATGGTGGGCAGTATACAAGGAGAGGCGAGATATCCACCATAGCCCGGTTACTCATGGCTGCCTGTTCAATCCGTGACCCCCTCGAAGATCCGAAGCCCCCAGAACGACCGAGGGAGGTAGCAAATGGAGCAAGATCACCACCACCTTTATTACACACGACATTTATCCTTACTTAGATCGGATTCCACAGCTACTATAAGTGCTATCGGCTATATGTCAAAAACTCTAGTATACTGAGGTGAACAAACACTATCAATCAAACAAGGCAACAATTTCACGTCCCAGCATGTTCAATAGACTGCTCCGGAAAGCATGCTCGCGATCTGTCCAAGAGTCTGCTGAAGTTGACGAGCGTTATCGATATAACCATGTCATTTCATCGGCACGAAAGACTGAGTATCCGATGCTGCGTGGTACGTCAAGCTACACACTCTCTATTTCTGCGTTGACAGTCTCTAGGGATCACATACCTCGACCATGCAGGAACAACCTTACCATCGGCATCATTGATAGATGCGTTTTCAGCGAAGCAAAAGAGACTTCTTCTTGCAAATCCACACTCAGCTCTATCCGATAGCCCTAATCTTACACAAACTATCGCCCAAGAGACACGTCTCAAAGTTCTGAAGCTCTTCAACGCTAGCCCCGATCACTTCGACGTCGTTTTTGTAGCCAATGCTACTGCGGCTACGAAGTTAGTGTTCGATGCCTTCCGCGACCACGAACAAGGCTTCGACTACTATTATCATAGGGATTGCCATACTAGTCTTGTGGGAGGAAGAGAGCTAGCACATCGGCACTATTGTTTCAGTGGCGACGATGCAGATGATTCATCGGAATGGTGGCTCAGGAACAACACTGAAAACGATGATGCGAATACGTACGAGAGACCAACACTGTTTGCATACCCCGCGCAATCGAACATGAATGGTCGCCGGTTACCATTGTCATGGCCATCGATCATGCGTAAAGAAGGAAACCACAAGAACACGTTTGTTCTCCTCGACGTCGCAGCGTATGTAACCACCAGTCCGCTTGACCTCAGCGACCACGAAGCAGCTCCAGATTTTCTTACCATGTCTTTCTATAAGATATTTGGATTCCCAAACCTGGGAGCGCTACTGGTTCGGAAAGCAGCTGCGCATATATTCAATGAGAGACGATATTTCGGCGGAGGAACAACCGATATGATTACATGCACCGAACAGCCTTGGGTAGCAAGAAAGAGAGGCCTTTCGAGCGCATTAGAGGATGGCACCGGACCAGCACACAATATCCTAGCGCTGAGCTGTGCTATTGATATCCATAAAAGAATGTTTGGTGGGCTGGACCAAGTCTCAAAACACACAAGTTGGCTTGCGCGACAGCTGTACGAGCAGCTGAGTACCATGCAGCACACAAACGGGAGACCGGTATGTGTGATATACAAAGATCCAGCATCAACATACGGCGACCCTGTCTCCCAAGGTGCTACTATAGCTTTCAATGTATTCGCAGCAGATGGGATATACTTCAACACAGCTCTCGTGAGCAATGAGGCGATGGCATGCAATATACATGTCCGAGCTGGTGGTCTTTGTAATCCTGCCGGGATGGCCCACGCGTTAGGCTTGAACGACACCGAATTACGAGGTGTCTACAACGCTGGATTACGTTGCGGTGAAGGGAACAACTGGACGGGGATGCCGCTCGGAATGGTTCGAGTTAGCTTCGGCGCGTGCAATACGCTGGACGATGTACGCACATTCCTACGCTTCATACAGAACTCTTTCGTTGATCGTATATGCGACTCGAGCGATTCCGGGACTGCCTACGTTGAAGAGAGAAAGATCAAGACTTTGGGTTTGAGATCCTTGCCACACTCGATGTCATCAATATCGGTGACGCTGACGCGCTGTGGTCGCGAAGAACAAGAGCGTGGAATTTACTGGAAAAGCAGACTTAGGACGGCAAAGAGCAGAGCGACGCTCTCATCGTAACTGATGGATTTCTTGTTCTATACTGGATCTCCTATGTAACAACAGATTCCTAATGTAGTACTAGATTTCTTATGTCTTGCTACGTTTCCTATATCAAGTTACAGATTTGTATGCTTTTACCGGTAAAGTGGACGAGCAAGTGTTCGCTTGAGTGTTCGTAGGCACGGTTCAACAGGCGTTCTACCTATGCTAGCCATCACTAGCTCATATCATGAGATATGTCCTCAATCGGATATCGTGCATTTGGAGAGAGATAATGCAGTAAGATTTCTCCGGGAGAGCCTATCTGAGCCTATCTGAGCATATCTATCAACCATGATTAGTCGTATGTTCTTCGTGTACTGTCGATGATGCGGTCATGGGGCAAAACCCGGCTTGTATCCGAGGCGATCCGTCCATATCAACTCTATGTTCAAAGAATGATAAGCTATGAAGATGGAGTCAGCGCTAATGCAACGCCGCTTCCTTCAACTCAGCGCGGTCAGCATCTGGGCATTATCAAACGACAAAGGCATCAATTTGTGGCTTGAGCAAGTTTATGGGGTGTGGACTCTTCGAAGTATCTTTCAATCTGCTCCTATGTTCATGATTCATGCCCTCGAAAAACTCACCGTCTTTTGCAATGTATCTTAGAAGGCTCCTTGACATGCCAGCTTTCGTGCGAATACTTGATTTCGCCATTTCCAGCGAGCTTCCTAAGCTTGGTTAGTTTGATTCAATTGCAATATTAGTACACCATGCGGTCCCCCATATGTAGCATTTCTCGAATCCTCCTCCGTCACGATTCACTCTACAGAACATCACTTATATCCACTCACGTGACATCTTTAGATTGTTTAGTACTGCGTAATCTGGACAATCGCCAACTCCTGCATGTTTCGACTATAACAGCCAATTAAATTATTGCTTTCGATTATCACAATCAAGGCGGCCTAATCTACCCTGCTTCTCGCAATATCATCTCTTTCTGCTTCCTCCAAAGCTACCTAATGTCCTTAACGCGTATGCTCTTATGAAATCCAAGTACTTCCTCTACATTGTTAGTGACGCTAGCAGCTTACCCAAGCTAATTCTACGATATAGTTTTGGGAATGAAGCCAAATACGAAACCAACCAAGTGAAATGTGGCCGTCGCAAACTTCGCCTGAATACTCTCATCACGGTACAGTGGGTCCATTTCCACGGCATTGAACACTGTGGGAGCTTCCATGATACGCTTGATATTGAATTGGTAGACTTTCAGCCCTTTTAATAGCATTTCAACATGGCGAGTCTGCAATACCACCTACGCACATTTATCATATCTTCCACCAAATGGTAATACCCTTTCTACCTTTCTCTTGAGCCCCTTTCTCTTTATTTATAAGCTGTATTGATGAGCCATTCCTAATTAATTGCCTTGATCTGTGTGTTATGTGAGCTCTTAGACTGACCAGCATCGTCAAGCTGCCCCTGCGACGACCCGTCATCCGTCTCTTCAGCCTCAGGCGTTTCTGTAGCCTGACTCTTCTCAGCATCTCTTCTTTGCTTCAGATAAAGATTCAAGAGATGCGCTCCTATAATCAACGATGTCGACATCGAAAACGAGAAGCTGTACCCCTTCAAGAACCTTGGTGCTTCCACCGTAGGATACGCCAAAAGCCCCGTCCAAGCGGTAGATGACTGCGCGATAATGTTGATGAAGACTAACGTGAAGGATCGTATCTCGGGGGAGTCGCGCAGAATGTTGTTAACCCAGCCGTGCAAGACACTTGAGAGAGCATACGACCAGCCGTAGTTGCAATATGCGAACCATTTTGCAGGATCTGGTACGTTCCATATAAGCTATGGAACAATTAGTAAATCCCATGGAGAGTAAGGACGCGAGCTTGGAATTCAACTCACTAAGATCAGATTCGTTAACGTATTCATTCCACTAGCGAAGGTAATAGCCCAGACTGGACCCCACAGCAGATCGGACGAGAAGTTAGCGAACAGCGTGAAGAATATACCCATCGCAGGCGGGATTGTGCCGTATTCGTTCACGGTCGCCGAGTCGTATTTCTTCAGACTCTTCAGCCACAGGAGGAAGGCTCCAGAATTGATACCCGCATTCCAGAACAGCACGTCGACGAACACAACGATCCAGAAGTGCTTGCTGGACATGATCTGTTTGATATGGCGGACCTTCAATTTTCCTTGTACTTTATGGCCATTCCGATCTAATCGTTGGCGGGCGATGCGGCGGTCGTTGTCGTTCAGAACGAATTTGTTTGGCTTGTCGATCGTGCCTGGGAGAATAAAATATCCAACGAGTCCTACAGGGATGGTGACTATGGCGCAGATGATGTACATCCATCTACAACAGAGTTAGTGATTTTATGAATTGGAATATAGAGTTTTAGTGTAAGACTTACCTCCACCCAGAGAGACCATGAACGCCATCAAGACGCCGCGTCGCGCCAGCCTGCACGAGACCGGCCGTAAGGGTTCCAAGAGGTAGCCCGGTGTACCATATGCCTCCCCGACGACTGATTTCGTGGCCACGATACCAAGAGCCTACGAATATGTTAGCGTATGTAATTGACAACAAGCAAGTTGCAAATACCGAGGATATAATGGACAGCTGGAAAGTAGGCAGCCTGAAAAAATCCTGTCAGCAAAATTTCATACTACGCAGCGTCGGACAACTTACCTCGAACCATCCGACCAGGAACCGGTACGCAGCCATCTCAGCGAACGAATTGGCTCGATATTGTAACAATGTAGCGACGCCCCAACATACGTCCATCCCAGGTATAACCCAATACATGGGCCAATAGGTGAAAAGAAACAAGAAAGGTATCTGCCCGAGCACTGCGCCAACGATGTACATCGTCTGCAGACGGATGAGCTCGTTCCCATAGAACCCAAGCTCTTCTTTCATGCCTCCGACATAGGCATTATCTAGATAGAGTGTTAGTACTTCGCTTCCATCACACATCTCTTTGGATAGTGCGTAGACCTACTGAGATTGTTTTGATCCAAGTTCTTCACCCAATAAGTGACGAAGAGATAAGGGATGAGAATGAGATCGAGCTTCGTCACGAACTTCTTTTCCTCGGGCGTATCATCGTTGGAGAACCATTGGATCTTCCACCACTTCTCGCGTGGCACGCCAGAATGAGACGCCATCTTCGAAGCCAACTGAATAACCCTGAACCCCAATAGGCAAGAGCGTGAAGGAACCGTATCTGATCATAGGAACACAGCACGGTGCTGATCTTTTGTACGTACGACGAGTGAAAATGCTATCCTTGGCTTTCTCCGTTCATCGTTGCAGTTGCAGGATGACGACATTCGCTAAGGTTCACACCATCTGCATAGTGCCATTCTAGACCAGTTGATGTGCTCCGACAGATACTCATCCCGGTCTTATCACGCATTTGAGCGAGCACGCAACGACGCGTTCTATCGATGGTGAGCTAAATAAGGGAAAGTGAATTGACTCTTGGCGGAGAAGTACGTAGGACAATCCGATATCGCGGCACCACTCCGGATCGTACTCGCCTCGAGGGCGCTATTTGAAACAAAACCTGGAAATATGCGGGTTTCCATGGGTCTGGGCACCTTGACAGACCGGGAGATCCCATAACTGCCGAGTGGACCCTTATGCATGCCATGGGTACAATATACGCACACGTGGTGGCGTCTCTTGGCCCCGAACGCACATCAAGAGAGTGGTAAGTCTAGTACATGATACTATCGAGCAGGAAGTAGTCGCATTACAATGAAGGGCTGATTTGCAGCTATTTGCACTTCTGTAAGAGATCCTCCATCAAAATCGCAACCCTCTCTTCTTCAGCAAAGGTAGAATCTTCTCCCCAAAATGCTGCAAGTCAGGCAAAAAGTCATAGAAACACAATTGCACCCCATCGATCCCAATCTTGTGCAATGCCTCAATCTGGTCTGCGACTTGTTCCGGGCTACCAATAATCTCAATATTTCCCCCAATATTCAGTCCTTGTTTATGCCTTGCATCTTGCCTTCCCTTCCATGCCTGCGCATCACTGTCGTAATGCTTGTTTCCGCCAAAGGTCTTCACGCCTTCTTGCTTTGGCTTCCCTTCCCAGATGGCTTGTGCATATGCCTCTGCTTCTTCTGGCGTATCTCTACTGACAACGATGGGATTGATAAGTGTTTTGATCTCCCTCCCTTTCTGTTTCGCAGCCTCTTTAATCGTCGCAATATGTGCTGGCAGAGTTTCTAATGCGCTATCTATGTGGGCTCCGCCAGGCGACGTGATGAAGACAATGTCAGAGTAGCTAGACGCGAAGTCAATGCCTGCTGGTGATCCCGTGGCATTGACAATGACAGGACGCCCATATAGTGGCTTCGGCGTTATGTAAGCGTCTTTGAGCCTCCATGTGTTTCCTTTTCCCGTCTCACCGGCATCGTAGCTCAGATTCTCGTCCTCTGCCCAAAGCGAGTTTAAGACGTCAAAGAGTTCTCCGGCTCTTGCATACCGCTGATCGTGCTCGATTCTTCCGCCTCCAAACATTTCGTGCTCGATTGCGCGGTGGCCTGTTACGATGTTTATGCCCCATCTTCCTTTGGACAGGTGATCGAGAGTGGCACCCCATTTAGCAAGATGCAGTGGATGCAATGGACCGTAAAGTACGTGGAGCGTTGAAATCAAATGGATGTTCTTCGTTGCTGAAGCCATTGCACCCAGGGCTATGAATGCATCTAACGAGGCTTCTCCGTCATAACCGCCTTTAGGTAGCCACTGCATGCGCGAGAACGCCAGTTCAAACCCTTGACGGTCTGCTTCTTGGACACATTCCAGATTGTAATCGTAGGTCCATGAGTTAGTCGTAGGGTGCGACGACACATGGATGTCTTGGAGATTCAGAAAAACCCCAAGGAGTAAAGGTTGTGTGGAGATTGCGCGACTCAAGGGACTCTCTGGGAAGTCCAAAGGAGATTTAAGTGGCGGACCACCGGGGCGCACAGAAGATTTTGCCATGGCGCCTATTGTAAAATCAGCGACGGGTGCTTAAGTTAATTGCAGCGGTATGGAAGTTGAGATCGCTCTAGAAGTCGTGGCGTTTCATGCTAATAACAGCTGTGCGGCTGATGTGATGCAATTCGCCGAGCGATGTTGCCATCAACATCAGGTCAGAATAAGGTGGGTTCAATGGTGTTGAATATAAGGAGCGGAGCTGATAGTGCTAGTAGTAGCCCTGTAAGTTGCTGTTGTTGGGAGGTTAACGTTGCGCAATTGGGGTAGTCGATGTCGTGACAACGCTGCACCCGAGATAGCTGAAGACGTGCTTTGGCCCTTGGTAATCGCCATGCATAATCTCAAAACGCAAACGCAGATAATACTTAAACAAGCGTAGATTAGGATCTGAATGTCCCATGATCCAAGACTTTGAGATTAGGAGAGGTTAACGATTTCCTGGAGGTAGCTCATTGCAACCAGCACACATACCTCACACCATCATATCACGCAAAGCAGTGTTGCTAATTGTCGCCTTGTTGGCACGTAACAGATCTCCATGATATTAACACGGGTCACTGCGGGTTATACATCAGGATTTTCATCTAGGAAATTGGTTCAGGTATTTTGGCAGAGCTATTATTC
The DNA here is from genome assembly GCA_019828545.1 of Paracamarosporium sp. OC-R06-R3. NCBI lineage: Eukaryota > Fungi > Ascomycota > Dothideomycetes > Pleosporales > Didymosphaeriaceae > Paracamarosporium > Paracamarosporium sp. OC-R06-R3. Next base: position 305,613 of record JACVRA010000086.1, on the reverse strand, counting down.
TTGGTCCTTCTTCGTAACTATATCATTTCTCTAGACGAGCCTGGTTGGACTCATGATCATGTCATTGGCCAATTGACGGAAATACCTCATGCATCATATTTGTAAATGCATTACTGCTATATATGCGTTGCTTTTTTGTTTTCCGCTTCGCAACATCTATTTTATACGAATCCTTAGGAATAACTTCTTTGTCATTAACTTTTGTACATAAACACTCTGCCATTACATTTTCGTCAAACAAAAACCGAGATACATCCCTACAATGCATCTTGAATCCTTTCAGCTCATTAAATGTCTCCCTTCCTGCACTACTGAGCCCGCAACCAATTCCTTCTGACAGTCTCGAGAAGTTGGTTCAGAGCCTTTTCATCAAGCTCATCTTGTGTTTCATCTGGCGGATAGAACTCTATGTACTCGTCCCTAGGAGAGTCTGTCAGATGCGAAGTGTACGATGGGAAGATGCCGAGACGATTTCTATCCAGGTCCATTGCAGTGAAAATATATGAGAAATCAGTTTACTTACTCGTCTCCCCAGATGATACCCTCGAAATTGGGGTCGTCGCTCTCCGGAGCATCCGGCTCGTACGCATCATCGGTGTACGGACTTGGCCCGGTATATTCTTTGTAGGTGATATAATTCCTGGAATGTCTCTCTCCACTTCCAATTTCCGCTCTACTCTCGAATCTTCCATCGAAAAGTGATTCGATGCCATAGTGCACTGGATTCCTGAAGCCAAAGCGTGTCAAGCGTGGAAGAAGTTGTTCAAAAAGAGGGAACACATCGCTCCAGCGAGTAGCAAACAGAGTGAAGATGGATTTTGTGCGAACCGAATCTGTAATTGGCCACTCAAAGGGGAATTCGCCGCCGCTCACAGCATATATGATTGGGCATTGGGCAAGGGAGAGACTATCTAGTGTCTTGCCGTGTGAAGTAATCCAATCGACCTGCCAGTCGAAAGCAATCGGCCAATTTCCGAGTGCCAGTGAGGCAAGGTTGGGAAATTGTAACTGGCGTAGGTCGCAAAAAGGGTTGGGGTTCCATGGATAGTCGCAATATATACTCAAGCGCGTAAGCTGAGCCTGGGTAGGTATGAGCCAGTGTTGGAGTAGCTCGATGTTGAAGCAGTCTTGAAGACCTGGTTGCTCTATATCCGTCTCAGGAGCTGCGGTGGCTTCTGTCTGGATGAGAAACTCTAATCTCTTGAGCCGATTGCGTGCGGTGATGAAGCCTTCTCCCTCACCCGTCCAAGAGATAAGAAGATCTTGCGCGTTCCTGACAGTAATTCCTTCGACGCTCTCTGCATCCCCAAGAGTCTGAAAGAACAGCTCTTGGTAGAACTTTCGGTAGCCTACATTCTGTCTGAGGTTGCCAGAGGCTAGATAGCAGTCTGCTTCGACCTCATCATCGAACCAGAATTCAACATCCTTTACGGATGGGAACTCGGGGATCTTCAGAATGGCTAAGGCCCAAGGGGTCTTTTCGTGCTCGTCCTCTGTTGGGTCATCCTCGTGCCATGTGCCATCCTCTCCGTCGACCACAATTCTTTTGACCAACGACTTCAATGATTTATTTTCAAGAATTTTGTTGAATCTGCCAGCACTCTCTGCACTGAACTTCAGCACAATCGTCTCAAACAATATTTCGAGGCCAATGATCAAGGCTGTCTGTCGCGAAGCGAGGCGTAAATTTTTCAAAGTGCCAACGTCGAGATGTCGCGCGCAGTGGTGCTGAAGCTCGATAGGTAAGGATAAAAAAGAAACCATACTTGAAATATAAAGTATTTGAGCTAGTGCTGCTAGGCGGAGATGTGGACAGTTGGGGCTCCAATGTGAGGTTGTATTGAAACCGGGCGCAAAGGTGGGGCGGAGTGGCACAGGGCGGCATCACACCACCTCGAATGGTCCTCACCGCAACATCGACAACCTACCACGAGGCTGATTTCTAATGATTTGGAATCAATCGAAATCTTCTCTTGACCAGACTCTCCTATCATCCCATATCGATACTTCGTCTGCTCAAACTTCGACTTCGCTCGCTAACACTACCGCGTCTTCTTCTCGCATCCACGCTGATTCTCCTCGCCTCCGCACCATGAGGCACCGAATGGTACCGTTGCCATAATCGCGGACCTCCGACTGCGTACCACACGCCAACCCAGAAGCTATACCACAGCTGGAACCACCATATGCAAATAAAGCAGGCTCGGAGCGGCGCGAGGTGAAAAAGCCAGATGATGAAGTGACAGTGTAGAGATGGATAGTAATTGTGAGAACGATGGCAACTGTGATAAAAATGTAGGGAAAGGGAAAGGATTGAGGCGCCGACGTCAGTGAACGTGGATTGAGTAGCGCCGTAAGAAGTAGAAGGAGGATCGTAGAACAGCATAGTGGGATAGACTGTGTAGATGAGGGGTTTGCAGATCGTGTGGTATGACTTTATAGAGGAAGTAATATTGGAAAGGGGGATCTCGAGGGTCTGTTGGGTTGTAATAAAGGGGTGGGGGTTTGTAGGACGGACAAGGAGATAGAACTTGGTGCGAGTGCTGCTTCAGGACTGCAAAGAACACATTGGATCTTGTGTCTACCAGGAGACGGATCTTGAGTGAACTGTGTGCCTTAGCGATGCGTACTCTGCCTAGAAAATAAACGGAATTTTGCATATGCTTGCCTGAAAAGACCATGCGCTTGTGCCTGACATGTTAGGCTCAACTTCAAACTAAGTTATCGAGATCACAAGAATAGGTAAACAGATGGAAGTCGTGGAGCAACAAGGGAATAAGAGTCTGAATGAAATTTAGTGTTATGAGTGCAGGACTAGCGACACAGTCCATCCAATACTTCCTACTCGCTCTGACCCGACAATATACCGTGCTCGTGCTCGTTTCGAGTGCCCGCGCGTCACGCGATTATTGAACAAAGCAAAACACACTTGAACCTAACACCCGGACAAAGAAGCCAATACGCGTCTCGTCCTACCCCTCCGATTCAAAAGCAACATGTCGTGCAGTGACTATCTCAAACCACGGCAACTATCGACCCGGTAGTGCAAACCCAGCCGTCACACCCACCACCCACGAACGAGAACCACATCCAAGGACCCCTCCATCAGATGCCATAGCAAACGGGAAACTCCGCCCGCAGATCGCCAGATACGACGGCCGCTCACTAGGTAAGCTGACCAAGGCACCCGCGTCCGCCCAACCTCGCACCACGCACACCCAGCCCAGCACCACCCACTTATCCACCCATCCAACACTCACGCCTCGCCCGCCAGACCTGCCCCAACGGCCCTTTCCCCTCACCCACCAAGCGTACCACACGCACCTCGTACCCGGGCAACCACTCCATCCATCCATCGACCACCAGCCCGCCCGCCCCTCCCAAACCCAAACAAGCAATTACACACTTTAACACAGCTGCGACACGTAACCGCGGTGCCGCGCGAGCACATGATGCGCCGCGCGCGGTCAGAAAACCACTATAAAGTGGGTTCCGCTAGCCATGTTAGTATGCTTAGTCCATGATCGACGACCGAGACACGCGACGTTGGGGCGGCCGACGGGGCACGCGGGACTGTGGGAACGATGAGATTTTTTTTTCTTGTCTGCGGTGCTGTGTTTTGCAGGCGGGTTGGGGACAGGTGGGGGTTGTTAGCGTTGGAGGGGTTTGTTTGTGTTTTGCTTTGGGTGTTTCTTGCAAAGGCTGCTGTGTGGGATGGGGAGGTGAGTGGAAAGAGAAGGGTGCAATGTGGTGCGTGTCGAACGTGCGAGAAGGATTGAGAAACGGCCCGGTAGCCGGTCACTCTTACATCGACGTCACGCCCTGCATACCAAGTATCACGACGGTCTCACCCCTCCTGCACCGGTCCTTTGCTCTTCCATAAAATCTCTCGATTCGTCATAACTAGCTAATTCGTCTAGCTGCCGATTCAGAAGGACCGCTCCATCCCACCAGCCCCTCCACGTCCTCCTCCAGACCTTGCTCACCAGTCCGTTCTCCTTCATCATCAGTCCTTCGTCCTCGGCAGACAACTAACAATTACCACTAGCCGACACAAGAATTAGGGATTGGCCATTCACGGTTGTCGATTCCTCATCGACACCGTGAAGACCACCCGAAGGGACAGCGCCGTTACCGCCTCGACTCCGCATTCGTTCGTTACAATTGAGCGTTCCGTCGTGAGTGAGCAAGGACATTGAGGAAAAACACAAGGAAATAAAGAGGTGTTCGCTCCAAAGATTGTGGCAAAGGAAAAAGAGTGTTGAGAAGAGCTCGTCCAGAGTGTGCGTTGAAAGTACAAAAGGGAAAGCTCGCGTCAATGTATTGGAAGGTCCCTCCGGCAACGTCCAATGCCAATTGTCGTCGATTGAACAGCCACCGGCGTACGTCGCTCCCGACCAATATTGTCGCTCGCCTGCCTCTGCATTATGGAAGAAGATGACAATGATGGAGAAGATCATGCAGCCATACCATCATGCTCAAATCGTGGGGGGAACAAGGGATAAGAGATTGGCCAACCTCAGTGCAATTGTATATGATCCTCGAAGAAAGGTAAACACATAAAAGTGCGAGGTGGCCGGACAATATGAAAGGTAAGTGGAGTGTTGACAGACATAGGAAATGCTTTTCAGATGGTGGATATCAGGCTCATGGCCAACGTAAGTGTTCCTGGGCATGGTTCCAGGATGGAACGCGCGGCACCTAACGGCTGCCGATGCTAACGCCGATGATGCAATGCAAAAATGTTGCTTGTGTGAGAAGGCATCAAACAGCAAGTCACTAATGACGAGACATATACGCAGGATCGCTAGGCAAGGCAGCGAAGCGCTGCTCAAATGATGCTGGAGGCTCGAATCCATGCGATGTTGATGCTCGTGGGAATGTGTTGCTCGGTCGACTGCCGAATGGCGAGCCAAGACGAACGGTGGCCTGTCCGTGTACTTCTGGATTTACTGGAGGCGAACGCATGGTTTGAGCGGCTTCCGGGGGAATGGCGAACGGGTTGAACCCCGCCGGACCGCTGGTGGACAATGGCAGTCGGCGGGAGCCTTCGACCATATCGCCCAAGCTAAAGCCCCGGCTTCGAACGCGGCGGTGACTCGACTCAGCAGGCGCACCAAACACATGACTGATAAAGCTATTGCCTCGGTTTCGGGATTGGTCCTCGAAATTGTGCAAGGCCCTGCGCCTGAATGCACGCGAGATGGGTCGTGGTGCGTGCAATTGCACAGGAGAGCCCAGCCTAGGAGGGCGTGCCGATGCCGCATGCCATGTCCGAGCACTGGGCTGCGTCATCACTGTATCCGTTGCCTGAGGTGTACTTTCGAGGGAAGAGCCAAACATGTCGCTCAAGCCCAAGCCGAGTCCTATATGGAGTGACTGGGACTTTTGGTGTGCTGAGGCTCGCATATGGGCCTTGTCGATTTCTGAAGGTCGGGGTGTTAGATCGTTGGCTAACTGTGACAAGGGATTGCCAGCCTGCATAGACGGTGCTGTACTTGTTGCCAGGGAGATGTTCATGTCACGCGTAGAGAAGCTCGGCGGCGCCTGCGAGAATGGCGAAGACAATGTACCGGGTCGAGGAGGTTCAGGTGGTGGCGACGACTGCAAAGGCGAAGGTGAGCGGTGCAACAAGCGCTGATAATGAGCGGAGAGTGTCGGCTTCTGCTTAGCCAAGTACCTTAAGCGCCTTCGCACCTGTTTCTCTGCCGGGAACCTTAGGTATGGCTTTTTCGCACCCGGGACTGGAGTGCTGCTGCCACTCTTAGCGGGCTTGATCGTATCTGGAGTGCCGCAGCGAGAAAGAACCCGCGAAGCTGAGCGCATACCCGGTACAAGTGGTGATTTTCGGGGACCTTTCCAGGTGTGCCTCGCTAGACGAGCAACACGATGGCACACACCATTGGGTGGTACAGTAGTAGGTAGAGCCTTGAAAGGAGTCACAGTGGGATCCTGAAGGTATTTCATGTAAGTCATCCACAAGTGGTAATCCATCTCCTCGGTGAAGGTTGCCTTCAGTTTGAGTTTCTTGTGCTGCTGTAGTTGTTGGGCAGCAAAAGGTGAGCTCAAGGCGGGTGTATACTTGGGGGCAGGAGAACAGGAAATAAATGGGTCCAGCCTCTCATCTTCAGAGCTGGTACAGCTCCCACCGAGCGAGGGGAATGATTCGAAGCTGTCCACAGAAGAGACAGAGGAGTCGGAGAAGCCCGAAGAGGACGTGGGTCTGCTCGAAGTCTCGCTTTGACTGGCCGGTTCCATCCCCGACCAGTGCTGTAGACCCTCAAAGCTGCTTAAGCTGCCCATTTGCGACACTGGTGTCTTTGGCGGCGAAATCATGCGTCCCCACATCAATGCAGGAGATAGATACTCATTGTCAACGGCAGACTGCAAGGTGGGGAGGTCCATTGAGGCGTCGGAATGAAGCTCCGGCCCTTCAATGGTGGGAATAGGCATGTTATCATCCGGGTCATTGAACTCGCTGAAGATTTGAGTTGGGACAAAGGTAGTTCGGCGACGGCGGACTTTGAGCACTTGTCGCGGCGGAGGCGGCGGTTGCAGCTCCTCCAGCTGCGCATCCGGCTCTGGAGTCCGCGGCGGTTCGCCGTCCCGATAGTGGAACATGAAGTTCCTTGGTAGAGTTATTGACAGGTGGGGACGTTCGTCCATGGTGACGGTGAAGAAACAGCGAAGATATCGCGCAATTTACTTGAGTTTCGATACGTCAATTTTGACGTGCAAGAGTCCAGTCTCCAGCGTCTGCAAGGACCGCGAACAGATTCAGGCACGAGCCCAATGAGTGCAGGGGGCAGTTGATGGATATGCAGGGTAGTGCTGACGGAAAGCCGCAGTCGTTCACAAGCTGCGAACGCGACGATGCGGCTGCACGACAGGTTACACGGGCGACCTAGGGGATCCGCGCCGCGTTGTGTCGGTCGCAGTGCTTTCGCAGGGCGTCGAGTACCCTGTATAGCGGGTCGCAGTGGTGATGCAGGCAAGGAAAGGTCGTCGAGAGGTCGTTGGAAGGTCGTCCGAGCGCGGGCGCGTAGGTGAACGCGCAGGGAGCGAGCGGGCGTGAAGGCGATGGTGCAAGGAAATTCGGCAGGAGCCGGTAACGGTCGCCACGAGCAGCAGACTGCACGCGCAGCGACGGGGCAACAAAGCGGAGGGCGTGGAGATGTGCGGAGGCGGGCGGTCGATGGAGGGCGATGGGGCGATTGGCAGTGCGATCAGGCGGCGGCTCGGGCGCGTCACGCAGAGTTGTCCATGGGCGTCGTGGAAGGCAGTCGGGGTCGTGGCACGCAATGAAAACCGTCGGGGGAGGGGGCGCGACCAGCCGTTCTCAGGGCATCGCGGCAGCAGATGGCTGCGAGGGCGAAGGTGAGGTGTCGGTGAAAGCCAAAGCGAGCGGGAACTGGGTCGGGGCGCTTGAAGTTGGCCTTGGTGGCCGCATGGCCCATGCGCGCTAGGAGCAAGCTTGCGGGCAGGCGAGCGTCCAGCTCCACCACCGCACCACCATTCCGCGCTTCCACACCGCACGCCCGCCCCGTCACTGGACATCGGCACGCGCTCTCTATGCCCTCGTGCCCTCGAGCCCGCCGCAGGCTCTCCAACGGGCCCCAATCGTGGCGCAGAGGTCGCCGTGGCTGCCGCCGCACCGCTGCGAAGGCCGACGCGAAATTCACACGCCTCGCCGCATTGGGAACGGGCCCGTGCACGCGAGCCCCTGCATTGGAGCTGCACGACCACTTGTCAGTCCTCACCTCCTCCCGCTGCCACGCCATGCGACACCTCGGAAACGCACAGCGGGCGCGCCTCCGTATGGGTTGCATTCATTAACGTCTCCACCCGGCCTGCAGCTCCTGAGAACGAGCAGGATCGCTTTGCCAGCTAACCTACACGTACATCTCTGCCATTCGCTCCGTGGCCCTCGCGGCGGCCACCTGGCGAGACACTGGACGCCCTCTACCGCCAAGCTCCCTCTAGCGCTGCGTGTCGCGTTCCAATCGAGCAATGCAGAGGGACCCTTCTTTGTTTTGTTTACATCCGTCATCATTCCCTTGTCCTTCAATCTCTCCTGCTCTTGCAATCCATTGTCGAATTGCCGTCCACGCATGCATCACGCCTTCATTTCTTCATCTGCAGGCCCCGCTCCGTTGAACCCCGATGAGGCCGTCGACATGCCGCGCTTTCCATAAGCGGCCTCGCTTGACGCGCTCTGCAACTCATCACACACCAATATTGACGCTCCCCCACGGGTCTTCCGCATTGGGCAACGTGACGAGAATTCTGCCCAACCTCAGACTACCATTGGACGCATTTTCCTTTTTCAACCACTACGCGCTGAGCCCAGGCCGCAGGTGAGGCTGTGGGGTACATGTCAATGCTGCAAAGCATCACGGTCAACTGCCTGCGGCCTGCCTCGACCGAATCAAGACACGACCGACCTTTTCCGGTCGCCGATCGTCGTGTCAGCCGTAACATGGTTGCTTCTTCTCTGGCCGCGTTTATGCACATTGGACAAAATTCCCCAATGTATTATTCGTTTTGCATCAAGTCTGCTCACTATCCATGTCTATATTGCTATCTCTGTTGGGTAAAGCTACGGACTCTGCAGCTAAGTCGTTCGAGGGACGCTTCTATCAGCAGTGCACTAGAACGCGTCGTTCTAGGCTGAACCGTGCCGCTTTCACTGTCAGATCGAAGGATTATACATCTCGGCTAGGGCAGTAGGATAGACTCTCCAGACTGACGTCGTCGAAACCACTAGAGTTCACCGGCCATACTCGGATCCGGCAGTGTCCTTTGTGGCTCACCGCTCCGGCGTTTTATCAACCATTGAAGAAAATGTATACAGATCAGGAGCCAGATGCACTGTCATGCTTCAACAGGTATCAAAAGCATTATAATGGCGCTACACCGCCTCCAGTTTCATCGGCATGCTTTCAGCTACACGCCTCCGGACCGTCACTGCCATCGTAGCAGGACTGGCCGTGCGTTACAAGCGTGCTTATACCTGCGCTGTAGAAGCCACTAACCCGAAACGATGGAAGCTTGTGTCTATAGCAGTGGGGCATGAGACGATCACGTCGGCTTTCTGATAGTCTATAACCTACAGAAGTGGATATATGAGTCTAGAAGGTATGCAGGGGTTAGTAAAACAATAGATGGACGCCATAGGCGCCGTTCTGAACTAGTAACCGGCGAACAAGAATGAGAACGAGAAGGCGATCTACTGTATCAGCGTAAGAGTCACCCTTCCACGCTGACTTGCTCCTGGTCGAGCTATAGTGAATTTGGTTTGAAATCCTAGCGCTTGGGATGGCATCGAAGGGCAATATACTCTTAAAGAGCCGTGCCTTAGCGCTCCTATTGCTGACTAGGTTGGCACGGAAATAGCAGACTTCTGTGTGAAGAAAGAAATAGAAGGCTACTAGCCAGCCTCGACGTGAGTTAGAATGCATTAACGTCAAGGCTATTTGTGTAAGAATTGTTTGCGCTATTGCGTCCGCGGAGCTACAATAGAGACTGCCATTCAGCGAATCACCGTGTCTTATGGCTATGATGGCACGATGAGGCAAAGTCCCATAGTGTGGAAGTGATAGCTCTTCATGAAGTCAATTTGATCTGAGAGTACTGACGTGAGAAGCACCAATGATTATTATCCGGAAATGTTCGTTCCCACAATGTATACAGTTTCTTGAACATTAATGCCGAGACATTAGACAAGTAGCTCGAGCTATGTCTTGACTCTAGCAACGTCCGTTTACTCCAACATTTCAACGGTGGTAGTTGTGTCACCTTGAAACGGAAGTACACTGGAATGTGTTTTGGCAATGTTTCCGTCAGACCCAAACTCGCATCTCCGGAACGGTGATCTAGCACTAAACGGAGCTGTTTGGGCGCGCGGGGAATGCCGCCAGCGCAGACCAGACCCGTGACAAGTGATCATATTTAGGTAATGCGCGTGACAGATGTGGTGGTGCGTGATTCGGCAATGCGAAACAGCGAGTTTGTACCGACCACGTCGTCGCCATATGCTTGTCGTTGAACTGCTTGATTCTCCTCTTTTCTTTCTTCCACTTTGAACGTAATTTCTCCTGCGATAGTATTGTTGTCCAAGCCAGCCGCGATAAGCATTCCTCCGCTTGTGGCGTCCGTCACCGGCATATCGGCAGTAGCGCGTCAGTAGCGCGGGGAGCCCTCACGTCACACGCCATACTCATCCGTACCAACACCCGACGACCACACTTCAGAGCCCGGCTGGATCCGCGCCGGAGCAAACTGACTCCCTTGCTCTTCTTTCTTCTTTACATCTACATACATCTTTCTTGCGCTCCTGGCTGAGCAGCACATCCAAACAGCACACGAAAGCGACCCGGCCTTGTCCTCGGCGGACGCACTCACCGCCCGGTAGACCGCCAACATGGCCATACTAAACCACACTCCACCGGCCCCATTCCCGCTGTACTTGCTCCCGAGCATCCCGTTCCGCCGCCGCCGCCGCAGCTCAACCACATCCGCCTCCACAAACTCCACCGTCCCATCGCCGTCCTCTTCCCCACCGCAACCAACCTCGTTCCTATCCCCGACCTCCCCCGCGCACCTCCGCTGCTCAAAATGCCTCACAGACCTCATACCCACGTCGGCCATCATCTCGAAAGGCTTCACCGGTAGACACGGCCGCGCATACCTCGTTTCCCCACCTCCTCCCTCCGCCATCCACCCTTCTACCAGTGCCTCAAACACCGACGACTGGAAAGCAGGCGACTTGCCCAATACGCACATCCACAAGGCTGTCCCGCGGCAGCTGGTCACAGGCGCACACACCGTGAGCGACATCAGCTGCAAGACGTGCGGCAGTGTGCTGGGGTGGAAGTACGTGGAGGCTGAGGAAGAAAGCCAGAGGTACAAGGTTGGGAAATTCATTCTGGAGACTAAGCGCGTAGTGAGGGGGTCGGAGTGGGAGGTTGAAGAGGGAGACGAGGACGAGCTGAAGGCGAAGGGTAAGGAAGAGGATATCGAGTTTGATTCTCAGGATGAGGACGAGTGCGAGGATTTGTTCGCTGGCTTGTGGACGCCGCAGCTTGCGGCGAGGAGGCGGAAGAATAAGAAGTTCTAGAGGTGAGGCTATGTGGGGGCTTTTATGACTTCTATGATATGGTTTGGTTTGGTTTGATAGGGCGCTTTGTTTTGGGTTTGCGGGATTTTACTTGCTGGCGTTTTTTATACATGAGTACGGCGGGGCTGGCGTCAGGATACACGATACCCTCCTTTCACATCACGCTCACGAACGGACCGACGAATACCTTACCTAACACATGAATACCTTCTCCCCGCCATTGGCATGCTGGTTGTCAAGTCGTTTCGACGGATTATATAGGACACATGACGTAATTGTAATACATCTTGATTTTCTTTGCCGAATGCCGTTTCGTGTTGAGGACATGGTTGTGTTGTTCAGCTAGAGCTCTTTTGTGATTTGTATTTTGTGAAGGGAACTGGGGACGTGGTAGATTTAGCGTCCCCCAGAAGCAGTGTTCTAGGAGCGATAATAGTAGTCTTAGAATATCTGACGAAGTTTCTTATCAGATTTCGATATCTATACAGTCTATACGGTACAAGACGCATGGAATGCGGGCAGTCTTTGTCCTGTCCAGCCCGCCTCAATACTACCCCAAACGCCCTCTCCACATCCCAACCTCTCAAGACCGCGCAAAAAAACAGACTATCAGCCAACGGCATTACCCCATTCCATAACGACACCTCTCCCTCAGACATATACAAAGCCTACGCGTCCAACCCCGCCAGAACATCATCCATACCCGCGCCTCCAAACTCATCCTCAACCTCGACAACCCTCTCCGCCCTGCCCTCCAACAACCTCGTATTCGGATTCTCCGTCCCACTGATAGCCTCAGATTTCTTCTTCGCCTGGTGCGCTTCCAGATCCGTGAGACTCCAACTCGAGTGGCCCTCACCCTCGCTCCTCGTATACGGCACCGACATCTCGCGCAGGAAAGCCTTTGCGTTGTTGACAGCCTGATCGACGCTGAGTTTGGTATTCTTGAGATCGAGGCCCATCTGTATCCACTTTGGGAGCTGCGTGATCTTCTTCCCGAACCGCTTGTCTGCGAGCACCATGATACCGTAGTCGTCTTTGCCGCGGATGACGCGGCCTAGACACTGCGCTGCGTGGCGCATGGCGTCGAAAGAGAGGAAGTCGGATTCCTTGATGCGGTACGTTTCTCTCAGGAACTCCAGTCTTGCCTTGAGAATGCGGGATTCGGTGTACTGGTAGGGCACACCCATGTTGATGACGGTGCGTCCGTAATGGTGGTCGAAATCGATTCCTTCTGATACCTTTCCACGCGCGACGCAGAGGAGGACGGCGCCGCGGCCGTTGTTGCATGCTGTGCGGAAGGTTTCTAGTGCGAGGGAGGTCTCCTGTGCGTCGGGCGTTTCGACGAGAATGAGCTTGTATTTCCAGACTGTGTCGAGGATGCCCATGCCTTGCCATGAACTGATGATGCTCTCCATGTAGAGGTAGGAGGGAAAGAACACTACGACGCCGTCGGGAGTCAGCTTGCAGAATTCTATAAGCAAGCTGCCGAAGTTGCGGATGACGGTCATTTCGAGACGGTGCTCGAACGAGGAGGTGATTGGGCCTTGGTCGCTGCCACGGTCGACGATCATGGGTAGGAACGTTCGTCGCGATAGTGTCATGGTGAAGGATTCTTGGACCACGGTGTTGAAGTTCAGCATTCGTGGGTACATGTCTAGAGGCGACATGGTACCGGATGTGACGATGACGGAGGAAAAGCGCTCGAAAACAGGCTTGATGGCGATGGCGGCATCGAGGCAGGTAAAATGCAGTATTGGATTAGGCACAGTCGCGGTGGCAGATTCGAAAGGTTCAAGAATCAGGAGGAAGCCTGTTTCGTAGGTAGCGACAAGTGTGGCGAAGGTGGCGACCTCTTGTAGGGGCTGGTAGTCTTCGATATTGGTGAGTTCAAGGGTACGGACTAGGGATGTGAGGCGCTCGGCGCAGAAACGGAGCGGCTTGCGCTCGATGAATGTGAGATCGCGAAGATGGCTAAGGAAAGATGGTGGTGTCTCTGATATGACGTGTAAAACTTTCATTCGGGTCTTGAGATACTCGACGAAGCGTTTGAGAAATGCTACAAAATGTTCCGCTCTCCTAATGTTGCCGGGAACGGCTTCTTTCAGAAGATCGTCGGGTAGCGCTGGGTTTGCCATGAAGGCATTTTCATCTCGAGCTTCGTCTGCTGCTCGCAAACCTTCCACGAGCTTTGCATATTCATTCTGAAGTTTCTCAGAATCTGACTCTTTCATTTGTTTGATCTTCCTGTCTAGATTGTCGACACCGCGGGTAGCTTTCCGCAAAGAGTCTTCGGTTAGATCGATACTGAGAGATTCTATGCACACGTTGTCGATGTTGTGGGCTTCGTCAAACACAACTATGCAGTCTTTCGACAATTCTTTCGAGACGCGCTCTGCGATCTTAGGGTCGAGCAAGTAATGGTAGGAGTAGATGATCACATTGCAATAAGACATCATCCGCCGCGACGTAAAGTAAGGACATTGTTTCTGCTGCTCGCCGTATTTGAGCAATCCATCAAAAGTCCAAACGCCGGGCGGAATGAGGTTGTGAGGTTCTAGTAGATCGAGGTTGTCGTGATACACACATAGCTCGACATCCTCGCCACGTTCTTTCTTCTCCTTGACAAAGCCGGCGGTCAAGCTTCGACATCGCGCATCGACAACGGATCCACTCTTCTCGCGCTTGACAGAGGGATGCAGACACAAGTTCTTTCGACTTGTTAGTCCCAGCCCTCTGAACTCTTCTTCGTAGCCCAGCTCTTGTGTGCGGTACTTCATTAATGCCTTCAGTTCCGCCAAAGCTTTCTCAATTTCGGACATGGTACGCGAGCAGTAGATTAGTTTCCTATTTTCAGGATGGAATTGCTGGTACGCCACGATAAGGGAGAGCAGCGACACAGTTTTACCTGTGCCTGAAGGCATCTCGAGGACGCAGTGGCCGCCAGCGTCCAGCGTGCGCTTGAGGTCACACATGTAGGCATATTGCTCGGGATACACCCGCGGATACGGGAAGAGCACGGGTAGCTCACTATGAGCATATTAGCATGAATCCTTATACAAATGATATTCACAAAGGTCTGAGTGACCGCGCGTTACTCTCGCGACTAGTGGGAAACGAAGGCGTATGTCGCACGCATTCCCCCCAAGAGCGAGGACGGCGCTTAGGTACACATACTCAATGAAGAACTTCATGTTGACGGAGGTCCACCCGCGCGAAAACCTGTCGTGGCGGTAGTGGGTTGCTCCACGTTGAAAGAAGATTCAGGATCAGCGCTGCCTCGAGGTGAAGCGCGGCTCTGCGCGCCCCGGCCCTTTACCGGATTAGTACTAGCCCGATAACAGGGGTGCCCCGCCAGAGCGACAGGTGCCGTCATTGTTGAATCGCATTTTCACCTCATCAGACGTTTTGCTTGTCTTCTTCTCTCCCAGTCTGGTGCCGCTCCTTTCCCTCGCACTCCCTCTCATCCCTAAACGCTTCTATCATGAGCAAGCGGCCGGCCAAGTCACAGGCCAGCAGCGCCCGAGCTGCGACAAGCGCGTTTGGCTCCGCCTTCGGTTCTTCGACGCCTGCGTTCGGCACCAGCTCATCACAGCTTTCCCACGTAACAGAGCCGCCCGACCTCTCGGCGATTTCCGACGCAAATGTTGTTGTGTACTTTAAAAATCTGTCCAAGAAGGACAGCACGACCAAGACCCGCGCGTTGGAGGACCTACAAGCACATGTCTCAAAATCGGAGGCGCCGGTAGAGGAGGGGCTACTGGAAGCATGGGTGCGTTTGCCTCATGCCTGTACATACCGCTCATGTAGTAATTTATCGTATTCTGCAGATCAAAATGTATCCTCGTGCCTCGATAGACAATGGACGCTTCGTCCGCAGCAACGCACACGCATTGCAGGGCCAGCTAGCTGCTGCGGCCGGGAAGAGATTCGCAAAACACATGCCAAAATCAGTCGGCGCATGGCTGTGCGGGCTGTACGATAGCGATCGGTCGGTAGTAGACGCGACGCAAAACTCGCTGCGGCAGGTCTTCAACACACCGGAGAAGATCCAGAATATTCGACGAGCATACCAGCAACCCATACTGGAGTACTGCCGAGATGCAGTAGACAAGGAGACATCCCAGACGCTCAGCGATGAGCGCACTACCAGCCCGGATGATGCAGAAGCCAAGTACAGTAGGGTCGTTTCGGCCTGCATATCGTTGCTAGGCAGTCTGTTGGCGAATTTGAAGCCTGAGGAGGTATCTAAATACCAGTCCGATTATGACGGCCTCCTCGGTGACAAGAAGTTGTGGGAATTTGCGTCGCACAGTGACGCGTCCGTACGGCGAGCGATTCACCAATTTCTCAAGACTTGCTTGGAGAAACAAAAGGGTAAGGTGGTCATGCACAAGCGACGTAGCACATCTACTGACGCTGATTCTAGAAGCAGTACAGAGTCATTTACAAGCTATCAGCAAGGCCTTCCTCTCGTCCGGACTCGATTCCGACCAGACTGGGTCGTCACTAGACTACGTTGATACCTTGGCACTTCTCACTTCTGCATATCCCACTGTATGGACTGATGACTACAAGAGCAAGACATCGTCCGACCGGAGACTACGTCAGTTCCTGAAAAAGGGCTCACAGGCTGGTCCACAGCAGTTCTGGAATCGAGTGACTAGTCTGCTCGAGGCTATACCCAAAGAGGCCTTGCCTTCAAATGCTGCTGATGCTATCAAGCTTCTCAGCGCCATGCATGATGGTATGGCAAGGAGAGACGAATCGAGGATTAACCTAGAGTCCGCTTACAGCGCCTATCTTAGACTCGTCAAGTCGATCTGTGCCGATCTGTCTAACGAAGATCAAACTAAGGTTCTAGAGGATATGGTGCTCCCAATAGTTGCACAGCATTTAAGGCCTTCCCCAGATACTAGCGATTGGAGCGTACCACCGAACGCGTCTCATCTCGTATCTAAAGCTATGACCGTAGGAATTATGCCGACGATTTTGGAGGCGACGTGGCCAAACTTTGTGACACAGCTCGTTAATGACATTAAGGTATTAGCTCCGGAGCAGTCCAAGGATTACGAAAGGTCCCAGAGTAGTCTGATACAGAAAGCCTCGCGTCTCGCAGCACTACAGAAACAAGCGCTCGAAGGGGGGGACAATGCACAGCTGAGTACATTGTTCCAACAATCATGCACTTCTATCACTCGGGAAGCGCTGTCTGTTGTCTCTAACAGGAACGGTAAACCATATGGAGCAGCAGGTGCTATAGCGGAGCTTCTACACCGCGACCCACATCTGGTGCTTGCTGATTCAGAGGTCGCTGATGAACTTGAAGGTTTTATCGGCTCAGAATTGCCAAGATTAGTGCTTTCTCCATCTTCATCACACCTGGTGGATATCCTCTACTCATTGTCCAACTTGTCTTCGTTTGGTCAAGCCTGGGCAGCGGCGTTGAAAGCTATTCTTGAAGGACCGGATTCACCGACCAAGACTAAAGCACTTGAGGCACTTCTGACTTCGTCTAGAGTCCCTAAGTCATTCGACCTTGCACTGGGCGATTCAGCTTTGCAAGGATACATTAAATCAAGCGTTCGAGACGCACTTACGGGATCGACAGAATGGGACGCGTTCCACCGTATCCTACAATCTCCTGCAAAGATTTTAGCTGACGAAACGACCGACGAGATTTTGTCATACATGACCCAATCTCTGTCGTTGTCACAAGAAGCCCCCAACGCACTACAAGGCCTCAGGCAGATTGTCAAGCAGAACCCTTCGATACTGAAGGACTTCCTCTCAACTCAAAAAGGTTCGAGCCTTTTGCAAAGCCTGCTGTTGGCATCCGAATCGGGCGATGAGATCATATCTCATGATGCAGCTGCCGTGAACGCCTCTATACAGACAGTGCTTACTGCTGGATCGGATACAAAGCAGTCTGTATACAGTCTTCTCCAGCAAGGGCTCAAAGAAGCCACACAGACTTCTGTGTCTGTAGAAACCTTGGTTGAGCTTGCGAAGCAGCTTGTGAAGCCTAAAAGCTCCTGGGAGGACATGTCAGGCGTCTTTCCCAGCACCGACGATTGGGCGGCAGCCTTGGCTCCTTTCCTCGACACAGCACCAAAGACATCACTAGCCATAGCCAACCCTCTAGGCGGTGCAGTATATCTAGTGCAACAAGATGGAAGCAAGCCTTCAATGAAGAAAGTTTCTCGAGATGCTGATGGATACTCTGCTGCCTATCGGATTACACAGTATGTCACTCGGCTTTTCAAGGACAGCGATACTTTCTCCATTGAGAATGTGCCTTCGGACGTGAGAGATTCCTTCCTCCGTAACATCACCCTTACTGTTCAACTTGCCGACGATAACCTTGGACTCGCCGGCGCAAATGGCCTCTGGGCAGACTATAATGCAGATGTCGAGGCTGACGCTATCGCGTTCATGGCTGATGCGCAGCCCTTTGTGACCCAGGAGCTGAAGCGCATGCAGGAAACCTGGGCCTCTGATGGCAGTAGCTCTTTACTCGACTGGGCTGCGACGCTTCTGTCCAAGGTGGAGCCCGAGGCATCTCCCAGATCTTACTACTCGGCGCGCACCTATAGCGTTTTAGTTTCAGATGCTATAGAACTATGCGGCTGGAAGAATTCAGAGACCGCAAAGCTTCAGGAGATATTGAAGGTTATTCGCAAAAGCAAAGGTATGCACATTCAGAGGCTTTTGGACTTCCCTCGCTGACTCCTATCTTCCAGAAATCTTCCCTCTTATCGGCCTGATCAACTCATTTAAGGACCCGTTCGCAGCCTCAAAATCGTGCGAAAGGATGTGCAATGAACTTGTTGCAGATCTTACGGGCCTGGATATTGAACAGAAGCCAGAAAACGGTAAGCCGGCTACTCTCCTAATTACTTCGACGTTGCTAAGACGCGACAGGCCTCCAGCAGCTTGTGCTACTTAATATCCTTCTATACGGACAGGAAGATAACGCACACAGCATCGCTAACCAGCGACTGATCTTCTTTGTCAAACATGTGATTCCTTGGTTGCAGAACACTAGTAGCAGCCTCTCCCTTCGCGCAGAAGTTTGCCGTACACTTACAGTGCTGCTTCCACTAATGAGTGATCTCTATGGGGAGCATTGGGGGGAGATTTTGAACGCTTTAGGTGATGGCTGGGCGGCGACCTCTGAACTGCAGGAGACCGAGTCCGGAATGAACAGGTATGATGCCCACAATGTTCTTCGGTCATGATGCTAAAACTAGAGTAGCCCTATACCATTTGTCCACGCCTCTCTGAAGTTGTACGCCCAGCTGCGTACGTTGACACAAAGCGAAGCCCCGAATGACGACCTCGTCGATGTCTGGAAGGAGACCGAACAACCCATCGCTAACGGCCTCGTCAACCTCCTCAAACACTCGCAGCATTTCCCCGATGAGTTCCACCAACCTTTGAAGATGGTTAACGAGGTCTTAGCTCGTCAGATCGCAAAAGTGCCTCTCAAACACCTTGAGTCGACCGAGGACCTTTTCCCACTACTATATGTGGAATCACAGCCTGTGCAGCAGACGGCTTTCAACATTCTGCATAAACAAATACCTGCCGCACAGGAACAAATTTCTATTGATGCTGCCCTCGAGAAGACCACGGCACGCTTGCCCGAAGAACTTCTCTCTCTAATCCTCGAAGCACCAACTGTCGCGGCCCTCTCCGACGCCAACTTTGAGCGCAGCATCCCCCTCCCTCTTCGTGGCTACCTGCTGAGTTGGCTCCTCGTCTTTGACCACCTCTCGCACGCTTCTTTCAAGGTCAAAAACGACTACGTCGACCACATCAAGAGAGGCGAATACCTCCCCGGCCTACTAGACTTCACATTCGACTTCCTAGGCCATGCACACAACAAACCTGTCGATATTTCCAAGCTTGACCCCACAACCTACGAGCCCGACATCGAACTTCCCCTCCGCGACACCCACTGGCTCCTCACCCACATCTACTACCTAAGCCTCCTGCACCTTCCCAGCCTCACGAAATCCTGGTATATATCCTGCAAGTCGCGCCCCACAGTCGTAACCCTCGAGCCGTGGACAGAAAAATACATCTCGCCGCCCGTCATCGCCTCGGCGCTGAAATCCGTCCGAGATTGGGCGGCCACGCTGCCCGACTCGGAGCCCTTCGCCGTCAAAACCTCGCCCAGCACCTACGAAATAACAACCTCGTACGCCATCGACGAAGCCACCATGTCGATGCGGCTCACGCTCCCGCCGTCGTTCCCGCTCGCCCCCGCCCGCATAGAAGGCCTGCACCGCGTCGCCGTCAACGAGCAGAAGTGGCAGTCGTGGCTGCGCACGTCGCTGGGGGCTATTACCATTTTCAACGGGAGCATCATCGATGCGTTGACGACGTTTAAGCGGAACGTCGAGGGCGCCATGAAGGGGCAGACTGAGTGCGCTATTTGCTATTCTGTCGTTGGGAGTGATAGGCGGCTGCCGGATAAGAGGTGTAGTACGTGTAGGAATTTGTTCCATGGTGGCTGCTTGTTTAAGTGGTTTAAGAGCAGTGGGAGCAGTAGTTGTCCGCTTTGCAGGAATCCGTTTAATTATGGGTAGAGGGTGGGATTGGAGATGGAGTTGCTGGGTTGGGATGGGAAGAGAGACGCATGTTGGTGGTTTGTAAGTAGGCACGATATGGTAGGAGTAAGTAGATGCTTGCGGTACGCATCAACATCACAAAAAGCAAGTGGATGAGCGAACAGCAGAGGATTTAGAATAGAACAATCTCAGCATTGTATATCTCACAGCCATTGTGAACCGCATAGGACGCCATCAAAGATGTGACAAGAAAAGATGCAGGTGCAGTCCGAGACTCCTGAACCAATTCCCCAGCAAGTAATAGCATGCTCGCAACCTTGAGAAACTGAAAACAAATGCAACTCGAAAAAACATGCTGGTGATAAGCACTAGGCGTCTATCTCCATGAACAGCCACTCGTTACTAAGAACATCGCCCTCTTCTGCGAACTCTCGTAGGGTCGTCAGCTGGAAGCCAATCCAGCCGAGGTCCTTGGAAAGAGTTTCCAGAGGCTTTGGCTGGGTATGGCGGTCGATACAGACCACGAGGCGGGTGCAAGAAAAGCACTCGATTGCGCAGAGTTCGAGAAGAGCCATCAATCTGTCATAGTCAGTCAGGGCGTGCTCAACAAGCGTCATGCGTACGGGAATCTTACCCGGCCTTGAGGTCACCTCCAATCACATTCTGATCGAAAAAGACAACCATAGCCTTCTCGTCGGCCTTCTCCGCAACAAATCCACGGAATCGAATACCGCCCACGTAGTCCCAAACCTCAATCCAATCGCTGACCAGACCGTTCTGCTGGACGTCACCGAATCCCTCCGGAGACGGCGAGTCCATAGCGCTACCCAAATTCTGTCGTACATCGATGCCATAGTCGTTGACGATATCGGTAGTCATAATGTTATGCATACCCACAGCAAGCGAGTCCTTCTGAGCCAAGTTCCCCTCACCAAGGAAAACAGCCCGCAGTGTCTCGCAGAAGAGTCTCTCACACTCTCCCGTTATGGTGTATGCAGCCCCCCCTCTGCGCGCCCGTCCAACGGCGTTAGACGATGCCTTGGCGGCGAGGGGGGGACTCGGCGGAGGTGAAGGTATTCCCTGATGTTAATGTTAGCATGTGCGGACAGAGCGCGGATGCCGAAGCGAAGACTCACCGAGCCGACCTCAGGAATACCACTCAGCCCCGCCAGCCCCCGTAGTGGAGTAGTGGAAGCCCTGGAGGGCTGCCGTAGAGGCGTTCACAACGTAGGCCGAGGCGCGCACATTGGCGGTCGACCGGTCGCTGCGATTACTACTACTACTACTGCTTCGTTTCGAATTCCAATGCGCCATTGTTCGGGCTTGCCACGGTTGCGTCGGGTGGGTGCTTGAGGAGGTGTGGGAAGCTGCTGCTTGGATTGGCGAGGCGATGAGCCGGTGTAGCGTGCGGGCGTTGTGGTGGTGCGGTGGCGGACGAGTGCAGTAAGATCGTGGTGCAAGAGAGACTTCGAGAAGGTGGCACATGAGGAGAAAGCGGAGTGGGGCGCTAGTCTAGTCTCGCAGTGTGAGTGGGCCTGTCCATGTCCGTGGTGCCTCCTGCCTTCACTGATTGGCTCCTGCCTCAACGCTCGCCCAGAGTGGGCACGCCCGACCACTCCACCGCATCCAAACACCAGGAATGGCCGCAGAAGGGAGTGTGTGTGTGTAGGCGGGCCAGAGAGATGAACGCAGTGGTTGTGGGCGCAGTCAGAAACCGACAGTCTAATCAGTCTACAACTTATGAGTGCCTTCTGTCGGTGAAAGCATGTGCCAGACCGGCAATGAACTAATATTGTTCACAGTGGATGCCCAATTCACGATTCTTGGGCGAAGTTAGCCGGGATCCTTTCAGGTATGTGCTCTCACGGACTCCGATGCAGACAACTGAAAGAACTGGAAACATCTATTGACTACATAGACCTCAACATCCGTGCCATAAACTCCGAACTTTTGCGGATTAGCATCCTCAGCACATGCCACCAGCATAGCAACAGTGCCTCGCCATATCAGAAAAAACGAATTGGAATACACCAGTGACTATGGAGGCGGGGCGAGAAATCCTTCCTCCCTGCACAGATCTCGTAAAACCAGAGAATGCAAGTCGGATATCTCAGGGCGCTATGCAGCAGAGGACAGAAACACAAAGGAGACAGGGAAGGCGAGGCGCACTGGCGCACTGCAGGCTAGACAAGCATCTGCCCTGCGCGTGCGGCATGCGCAGGAGTGGAGTCCGCAACATTGTACTGTACATGAGGGAAGTGGACGCCCATCGTACCAACAGTGTGCTTCACCGTTTACGAAACTGAGATGCACTTGATGTCGAAGATCAACTCCGAGTTGGCGGGAATGCCGGGGAGTGCCTTTGAGCCGTATGCAAGCTTCGCAGGAATCGAGAGACGACGCTCACTGCCCGCCTGCATGCCAGCCACACCGACATCCCAGCCCTTGATGACCTCGCCTACGCCGAGCTTGAACGAGAAGGGCTTGCCCTTCTTGTTGGCTACGAAATGGTCAGCCTCTGTACAATAACATTGGAATAGTATCTGCGACTTACCATCGAACTGCTTGCCGTTCTTCAGCTTGCCAATGTAACGCATTTCGATGCGGTCGCCCTTCTTGGCAGCCTTACCCTTACCCTCCTTCTTGTCTTCGACGGTGACACCGCCAACGTTGCGGGGGCCCTTGGCAGCTTCCTTCTTCGCCTCGGTAACCTTGGGCGAGCCCGTAGGACCCTGCTCGAGGTTCTTAGCGAATTGGACTTTTTTCTTGTCGCTGCTGGGGGTATCCACCTTCTTTGCCTCCTTCTTGGGCTCAGCGGCAGCAGCCACAGCCTGGCCCTCATTGTTCTTCAGCTTCTTTGCCTGCTTCTTGCTGGGCTTGTCCTCGCCATTTGTGGCAGGAGTCTCGGCCTTAGTCTTGGTGATGAGCTCGTCCAAGGTCATGGCCTCATCATCGTCCTCCGCGGGGCGCTTGTTCTTGCCCTTCTTCTCGGCCTTGACCAGCTTGGGGGCCTCCTCCTCAGAGTCGACCTCAGTGATGCGGGGGTCATTCAGGCCATCGAGCTCATCGTCCTCAGAATCAGAGATATCCTCGTCAAGCTCGTCCTCGTCAGGCGACTCATCGTAGTCTTCTCCATCCAGACCATAAAGATCCGACTCATCATCATCATACTCCTCGTCGTCGGGGAAAGCAACATAGTTTCCAGTAAGGAAAATGTCGTGAGAACCAGTGGCAGCGAAGTAAATCTCCTCGCCTTCACGGACTGTGATCTCCAATGTTTGCTGGTAGTGCTGCGTAATGGTTAGTCTTCATCCAGAAGCGTTGCATGAGAATTACCCACCTTCTCCGGGTCAAGGGTGCAGAGCACAAGCTCCTCGGCCTCGTCTCCTTCCTCATCATCGTCGCTCTCATCGCTCTCGTCATCGTCGAGAGCCTTGCCCTTGCCCTTGGTACCGTTCACGCCATTGGACAATTGGTCAATCTCCATCTCCTCGGCGTCGGCCTCTTCCTGGAGCTTCTTCTGTAGAGCCTCGCGCTTAGCCTGCTTAGACTTGGCGGGATCACTAGGCCCACCGTTCGTCTCCTCTTCGCTGTCCTCTTCAGAATCATCCGACTCGTCCTCAGAGCCAAGCACGCCGTCGGCAAGAAGCTTTGCGCGCAGTTCCTCGATGTTGTCAGGGTCGAAATCGTCATCGTCCTCATCGTCCTCATCATCATCTTGGATGCGAATGAGCTTGAGGGTAGCACGGGCCGGGCCAGCTTCGACCTCGGCGGTGGGGTCGATGGCAGCCATGGTGATGCGGAACTGAGTATGTGAGCTTGCTGCGCACGACGAATTCCTTTAGAAGAGATATGCGCTTCCAAGGAAAACCTGCGGTAGCGCACTTACAGCGACATTGTGGTTCACGCTGGCGGGAATGGGCTGGCCACCAGCCGGGACACGAAGTCCATAGACACCTACGGGTATGCTAGCCATTGCGAATAGATTTTGATGTGTTTTGGAAAACTCGAGCTCAGTATGCCGCGAGTAAAGGTGACGCAGGTGTTGTCACAGCGAAGAACTGGTGCAGAGTTCAGTGCTGGTTGGTTGGCTGCTTCGAGGAAGAAAAACGACGAGGCCGGCATGAACTTTTTGAAGTGCCAAGATTTTCCGCCCAAGGAATTGCTTCACCGCCTGCGCTAGCGCGCTGCTGCAGCTTAGTGGGGCGAACGCGATATCGACGCCACCGCAGACGCGACGTGACCATCATTCACTCTCAATATGCGGTAGCCTTCCGTTGCCCGCGCACCATGACGACGGCCTTGCCAGACGACCGGCTGCAGCACCCAGCACATCAACACAGCAACGATGGGCTCGCGCCTTGAAAATAATTCCAACTCGGTGCGCAAGCGCATCGCACAGCACACCTTTGACGGCGAGGATGGAGACGAATATAACGGGTCCAAGTTCGGCGGCTTTTCCGACTATTTCAGGCGAAAGAAGATCAAACTTCAGAACTTAGATGCCGATCTACGCTCGCATTCCACCGACAAGCCTCAGATTTTCAAAGGAATCGTTGCGCACGTAAACGGCTACACGCAGCCATCGCTCAATGACCTGCACACCCTCATCGTCCAGCATGGAGGCGGCTTCATGCAATATCTGGACGGGAAAACCACCGTGACGCATATCATAGCGAGCAGCCTTACACCAAAAAAGGCGGTCGAATTCCGCAAATACCGCATAGTAAAGCCTGCATGGGTTGTGGACAGCATCCAGGCCGAAAAGCTGCTCCCGTGGAATCGATATCGTCTTCTCGATGAGGGAGAGGCTCAGAAGGTGCTGGCTTTTGACAATGGCAAGGTTTCAAGCCATTCTAGCAAGAAGGCGCAGGGATATCGCGATCAGACCGACCAAAGTTGGTATACAAATCAGCTTCGTAGTAGCCAAGTTACTGGGCTTGCAAGCACCCCGACTCCTAGTAGCCCTCGCTCTCACTTTTCCCGAGAAAGGCTGCCTACGCCTGCTGATGAGATCGAGGAGCAATTGCCCCCTTCACATCAGCCAGAGCAAGAATCATTGGAACGGAGCTGGGTCGAGCAGTTGGAAGATGCTGCACGTGCTTCCAAAAACGTCGTGACGCCTCCGAAGACGAGCCCTACGCCTGAGGACCAACTGAGTGGAGCTGCTCCAATAGAACAAGACGATGCGCTTCAGGATGATGATGAACTGTATGCTAATCCAACTGAAGATATTGGGTCGCCCCAAGTTGCACCACTTGCTGCTGATCAAGATCAAAGTCAAAAGGCACTGAAAGAAAAAGGCCGACCGCTCACAGCGGAAGATCACAATGCCATACTGCTTCGGGACCCCAAGATTCGAAAATCTACTGTAGTAGATCCTAATTTCCTTGAGCAGTACTATCGCGAATCTCGCTTGCATCATCTGTCGACTTGGAAAGCCGACTTGAAGTCACAACTCCAAGCCTTAGCTAGTGAAAGAAGTTCGTCACAGAAGGCAAAGCAAAAGAGGTCCCCAGGCGCGAGACGGTACGTTTTACATGTTGATTTTGACAGCTTCTTCGCTGCAGTCAGTCTGAAGAAACACCCTCAGTATCAGGACAAACCTGCAGTGGTCGCACATGGCAATGGTAGCGGATCTGAAATTGCAAGCTGTAACTACCCTGCCAGGAAATATGGCGTCAAGAATGGCATGTGGATGAAGCGGGCTCAGGAGTTATGTCCGGATTTAAAGATCCTTCCATATGACTTTCCTGCGTATGAAGATGCTAGCAGAGCATTCTACGATGCTATTCTTGCGACTGGAGGCATAGTGCAAAGCGTAAGCATAGATGAAGCACTGATCGATGTCTCAAACCTGTGCATCGACATTGGTGGTAGTGACGGTAAAGGTGTAAGCGAAGGCAGCATGTACCGGGAACAGGCGAAAGCAGAGCAGATTGCGCAATCGTTACGCAATGAAGTCAAGGCAAGGACAGATTGCAATGTCTCAGTAGGCATAGGCGGCAACATCCTGCTAGCTAAAGTTGCTCTGAGAAAGGCAAAACCAGCTGGCCAGTATCAGATCAAACCTGATGAAGTCCTTGACTTCATTGGCCAACTACAGGTACAAGATCTCCCTGGTGTTGCATGGTCAATTGGCGGGAAACTGGAGGAAATCGGCATCAAATTCGTCAAAGACATTCGAGCGTTTACCAAGGAAAGGCTCGTGCAGACGCTAGGACCAAAAACCGGAGACAAGTTGTGGGAGTATTCTCGCGGCATCGATCGACAAGAGGTCGGCGAACAAGTAGTCCGCAAGTCGGTCTCAGCTGAAGTCAATTGGGGCGTTCGGTTCGAGAACCAGGAGCAGGCGGACGAGTTCATCGGAAGTCTCTGCGGTGAGCTCCAAAAACGCCTACTGAAAGAAAAGGTGAAAGGGAAGCAGTTCACCATGAAGATCATGCGACGCTCGCCAGATGCTCCTTTGGATCCGCCCAAGCATCTCGGTCATGGCAAATGCGATACTTTCAACAAGAGTCTAGTCCTTGGAGTAGCAACCAACTCAAAAGAGATGTTGACCAAGGAGGCACTGAGCATTCTCAAGGGCCTCGGTTTCTCTCCTGGTGAGTTGAGGGGCATAGGCGTGCAAATGACCAAATTGGAGCCGATGAGAAGTGCTACAGATGGAACGTTGGAGAGCTCCCAACGCCGTCTCCAGTTCAAAGCTGGCCCTCCTAACCCAAAGCAAGCCCGAACCCCCCCAGCAGTGGTGGAAGAAGAAGTGGATCCCATTCAAGACGATCCTGTCACCCCAAGGAAACCGAGAGCCGTCATCGAGGACGAGCGTGTCGCATTTGGCCCTCCTGAGCTCAACCACTCGACCCCGTCGCGCCGGCCATTGAACATCATGGGAACGCAATTCATAATGCCGACCCAGGTAGATCCCAAGGTGCTCGCAGAGCTTCCCGAAGATATTCGTTCGAAGCTTTTGCGGCAAGGTCGTCAGTCCTCACCTACGCCGACCACTCCGAAGACGTTAAGGGGGTCTCAAGATGCCTCGCCATCACCAAGAGGAGCAGCACCTTTTGCTCTTACAGCACTGCCGGCACATTCACAGCTCGACCCCGAGATACTCGCTGCCTTGCCGCCAGATGTCCGTGCAGAGGTGCTTTCCCAGTACGCAGCAGCAGCAACCCCACAGTCCCCATCGCGCCGCCCCAAGCACATCGATCAAACCATTCTCCCCCAATCACCACGCAAGAACAGACTCATCGGCATCCCTGCCA
The DNA here is from genome assembly GCA_019828545.1 of Paracamarosporium sp. OC-R06-R3. NCBI lineage: Eukaryota > Fungi > Ascomycota > Dothideomycetes > Pleosporales > Didymosphaeriaceae > Paracamarosporium > Paracamarosporium sp. OC-R06-R3. The sequence continues at coordinate 278,647 of JACVRA010000086.1, read as the reverse complement.
AACGCCCTGTCGTCCCCCAAGTCAAGCGCGGACGAGGCCGTCCGCCTCGATCCGCCCAGCTCGCCGCCGCCGCTCTCGCCAATGCGAAAGACAGCACTGGCAAAACCCTAACCCAAGCAAACTTCATCTCTCACAAGAACCCCGCGCGAGGCAGCAGAGAAGGCTCCGCCTCGAACACAAACACAGACACAGAAGAGCTCGACACCGAGTTCCTCGCCGCTCTCCCCGAAGACGTCCGCAAAGAAATCATCGAAGAGCACAAGCGCAAAAAGCTCGAGGCCGCACGCCTTGCGCTCCAAACAGTACGTCGCCCTCAGCCTCAGCCTGACGTGCCCCAGGCACCGCAGGTCGTTACGATCCCACGCCCACCCCGACCTACCTTCACGATGAAAAAGCTCCACGATAAAAACGACCTGCGTCTTGCGATCAAGGAGTGGATACGGGAGTTCGGCGAAGAAGGCCCGTACGCAGAGGATGTCGGTGCTTTGATCAAGTATCTCGGCCGCGTGGTCACGGATGAGAAGGACATGGGTAAGGCGGTTGCAGTCGTGAAATGGTTCGAGTGGATTGTCGGGGATTTTGCGGATACGGATGCGCGATTTGAGAGGAGCGAGTGGGAGAGTGCGTTGCTGAGCGTAAAAGAAGGAGTGCAGATAGCGGCTGCGGAGAGGGGTTTGGGCGCTGTTACGTTTGTTTGATGAGTTATGTCGTTATTGTTGTTATGATTAGAGTTAATGCTTGTTATGTTATGTTATGCTGTACAATAGAGTAGTACGAGTACATGAGCGGTTGGCGGTTGGTCAGTTGGTCGGTTGGTCCGTCTAACTCGTTCACGGTGGAATAGAAACGAAGCAAATGCAATGTGTATTACTATTCACGCCAAACGTGCTCGGTTCTATCCGACGGGACCGGTGCAGTCACTACCCTAGCACACTACCCACTTAGCCCTGGTCCTTCACCTTCTCTCCACTCCACCACGGATAGTTTCATTGTACTGTCGAATCTCTTTCTACATAAAACTGACGCACTTCGGCTGAGAAGGTATCGCGCAACGCGTGGTCAGTGATTGTGCACCATGCCTCTCACTTCGGAGACGCAGCGTAAGTAGGAGCGACAATCTTCACAGCGCAATTGTCATTCACACCAAGCCTAGGCATCCTTGCAGCCACAGTGAACGATTCGATTATACAACACAGTGACCGACTTGAGCTCAAGCAAACCCAGCACGCATCCTTCCAGACCGCTGGGACAGGGATGAAACGACGTATTTCCACGCTCAGCAAGAGAACCTTGTCCCAGCGGTCGCTGGGATACATAGATTGTCTAAAGTTCGCGCCAAGCTTGCTCATCTGGTGGTGGAAACCCCGGGGAAACACGGCGACCCATCACTATACACACCCAGGAATCGAATCAAGCAGAGATGGAGTTTTCAGGAAGCACACGCCCGCCGACGGAGACTGCCTCTGTGCATGGATCGCCCAACTTCAATGACGTAAACATGGCACTGAACGATCGCTTAAGATCACTCATAACGCTCAACAACTCCCAACCCTAGAGCCGAAAAAGTGAAGGTTTCTGCTGTTAACCCCGAATCGTCAATGGGAGGCAAAGATCACGGATCAGTCAAAGAGGGGAACAAGCGCAGGAAGATCGCAAGTGTTCACCTGCCTAGTATAGTAGTCATGGGATGAAAAATAGGCCTCAGCGATATCCTTCCCCAGAGCCTGATCATGCCTACGGAAGAGGCAAAGTACCCATAGTAAACGACTATACAGCACGCCCGCCGAACACCGTAACAGCCCACCCAAGCACCTCCACACCCCCGACGCTCACGTAACCTTTATAGCCCTAGCTACACGGACGTCCCGCCTGACATTTATTCCCTACCAGACCAACGCGCAGAATGCGCACGACGTCGCGTGCAGTACTTCCCATGCACTTCTAGCACGGCAGCAGTTTTGAGCGTAGAGAATAGCGATGCCAGCGAAGCTGATAACGACGAGGAGCAGCTTGATGATGAAGAAGGTAACGACGACGACAACGACAACGGCGACGACGGCGAGGATTCCTATCCTTAGCATCGGCAGCCCAACATATACCATCCAACTCACCCTAAGCTCAACCAAGCGAAGAAAGCACCTCGTCCTACATCTAATAAAAAAAATACAAACCCACCAACGCATTTCCAAGGACCACCGCTAACACTCCGTTACTTCAATCCAACGCATCTATCCATCAAGCCAACAACATACCTACCAGGTTCACCTCGCATGATGCATGCAATGCACGGTGGATGGACACTGAAAGTATCTATCCGGGCTAGGACTGGATACGAACTAGCTGACCGGCCGCCGACTCTGCCAATATTTCCAGCTCGGAAAAGGGGGAGAATAAAATACACCCCTCAGCCCACCGAGTTCGAAAGCGCGGATATGAGTTTTTTCGATTTAGTGATAGACTTAAGCGATGGGTGCGTATAGTAAGTAGAAGGGATGAGCGTCTCATTATATGCTTAAGTTTTGAACATCGAGATTCGTTCATATCTATTTGTTTGTTCGTGCGATACGACGAATGTGTCGATCGGTTGTTGTGTACATTGGATAGGGTAAGATAGATGGAAGATGTGTATATGTATGTGTATATGTATGTGTATATGGATATGTATGTGTATGTATATGGATACGTGTGTATCAAGCGAAGCGCGCCACTTCGTATATACAAGCGCTCTCCCCTCACGCCAGCAGCAGCAGTACAATTCCCTTCGTTTCCGTCGCAAATCCACCTGCATCGTATCTACTATACCGCACAGCTTACTCACACTGTAACGTACAGCTTACTCACCCTCGCACCCCACATGCCGAGCACCCAACTACCCCAACCATACTTTCCCACCCCCAACAACCCTTCCCGCTCTCAAACTCGGCGCCTTTACCCCGCCACTTAAACAATACTCCGAACATCAGCCCGCGGGAGGATCGCCGGTCCTCCTAGCGGCAGGGTGCATATTGTCGAGCACGCTATTTTGGCTCCTAGGCGCCAACTTAAACGGCGAGAACCGCGACTCGGGTAGTCTCTTCTCGGCCTTGATGGACTCGAGGACCCTGCATTGGTTAGCACGACGTATGTTTGACTACGTGCATAGCGGGGTTCTCCGGAAGGAAAGGAAAGGGGTTTGTGAAGCATATGTGTTGGGACTTTGAGATATCTCTGAGGAAAGGAGAGACTCGTAGGTGGTAGAGGAGAGTGGGATGGTCATGTGGAGAGGCAGGTTAAGACTGGAATTGGGATTGGACTGGGACTTACCATTCCACGGTTACGTACTTGACTACGTTGCCTCGCGTTCTGGCGATTTCTTTTTGGAATTTGCTGCCTGCAAGGCCGCCGCCGCAGGTTGTGCCTAGGATTACGTGCGTGACTGTACGCCGGCCGAGGGCGATAGATTGGCTGGCGCCGTGGGCGTTTAAGATGTATTTCAGCTTGTGGTCTGATATAAGGGGCATGGTGGAGCCGTTGATGTAGAAGCAGAGACTGCGGAATATCTGTTTCTCGGGTGGCTTCGGGAGGTGCTGTGGTTCGGGCTCGGGTTCTGCCTCGTGCTCTGTGAATGAATGAGCGTCAGTACTGTGTGGGCATTTGCAGCAACTGACGTGCCGCGACGAGATGGATGCGCACTCACCTTCGTTAGCCATACCAGTATCATCCGCGTCGTTCATTGACCCTGGCCGTAATGCGCTGTCCTCGATGTGTTTCTCCTCTTGCGACGACCTCTTCGCTGGTATCGACGTCTTGCTCTTGCCCCAGACTTCAGCGAGACTCTGCTGCCCGCCAGTCCTCAAGCCCTTCGCACCCTTCTCCCACCCTCCATTAGCCAGCCGTCCATCCTTCCCAAAGTCCTCGCTGCCCGCGCCCACTGTGTCTGCAACTCGCTTCCCGCAACCCAGCCCACCCTTGTACTGCTCGGCGAGCTTCAGGCTGCGGCTCTGTCTCCATGACGTAGACCCCGAAAGACGGTTTTCGGCGCGCTGGTGCCCCGTCGAGGACGAGTTCCAAGGATCAAAGAATGTGCGCTTCGCAGATGCTACACCGGACGTCAAGAGAGGCGGGGGCTGCACGGAGGATTCGCTGCTTGCACTGGGCTTGGCGGCCGGTTGTGAGGCTGACGGTGACCTCGAACTCGAGACGGAAGGAGGGTGATGATTGTGCAGGTCGCTGGAGCCCGAGCTGCGATCTACTGCGGGGGATCGGGTGCGGGCTGCTGTGTGCGTTGCCACGGATGCGGGCTTGTTTGAAACGATGCGGCCATCGTGTCGAGGCACATCCGATGCTGGCGCGCTATTTCTGGGGTGGACTGCAGAAACATACGATGTCTGCTGCGCCGACGGGGGAGGGAGCTCCGGATCGAAGTCGAGGGTGGTGGGGGACATGGGTTGTTGTGGCGGGGCGAGCAGGTACCAGGTACCTGCAGGAGCCCTAGGCGGTGTGACGGCGTGTGATAAGATAGCAAGCCGTGCGTATTCGTGAACTCTGTTTCTTTTGCGTTTCGCTTCTGTTGCGCAGAGATGAGCATTCGCCGCGCTGCAGTCATGCGGCGTGCTGTTGATCCGAGTACCAGAGAAGCAAGAAGCAACTGCTGTTGTCCGGGTAAACACTCGTCACCTCGGTCGGGCAGTGTCCATCACGAGAAAAGCACTCCGGCACACATGTCTGATTTGTTGACACTCGTATCGTCTCATTGTTCACTATCACTATTGTACGCTTGTATAGACTGTTGAACAGCATGTGAATGACGCGTACATGCGCTGAGCGCGTCCGCGCCTGAAATCGCACAAGAAAAAAACAAACACCTGACTCCATACCCCCGCACGCCTTGCTAGAAACACAAATGCCCACCTCATAATACCAATAACCCTAGGGTATAGCCAACAAACGGAAAACACAGAAAATGTTACATACGAGAACAGGGGAATAGAACATAGAGGACTGCGCACTTTTCGACTCGCGAGAGTCTTGCCTCTGCAACGCCAGGTCTGGAAAAAGGAAATGAACGCCCGTCCCTAAGGGGCTTTTGGAGACATGATGAAATGATACTCAACCGTGTCGTGGCTGAATGAAACCCAGAAAAAGAAAACCAGATCCAACAAAATGTCGGCCTTCTGATCCGAAAATAACCTTGGGGCTTTTCTGATCGTATCGACATTAGATTCCAATTATCCGGATGCTCGTCTTGTATGCGCTGATGAATATAATGACCGGCACCGGTGTGTTGTAATGAAAAGAAACATTCCTTCTGCTGCGCCAAGGATCGCGAATCCCGTCTACGATGCGTGCCTTGTTTCGTAGAGCTGACGCGCGCGCTTCATCTCTTCCGCGTCGAATGGTATGGCATCGCTGCCTTTCCTGCTCCCGGCTATGGAAGCTGAGCTGGAGTTTCGGCCCCGCAGATTGGCTAGTGACCTTGCCTTCTTGAGCTTCTTGCCTTTGTTCTCCCCTGTCATTGGCAAGTCTTGGTCGAGTTTGATGATCTCTTCGACCTCAGGCCTGGTCTTGACTCGCATTCGCTTGAACTCCCGGCTGAGCTTCTCAAGCTTGCTGAGCCCTTTGGGTGAGCCTTGACTATCCAGAGGTGGCTCCGGGAGGGGCTTCTCGTGGCTCGAAGAAGCGGTGCTGGGTCGCATGTCCGAACCAAAACTCACACCAGAGTCGGTCTTCTTGCCTTTCCTTGGCTCGTCAATTGATTTGAAGTCCTCCGTTCCCATGGTAGCCATGCAGTCGTCAATGATGTTCTTGGCGACACGGAGGTATTTGTCTACCTCTTTCTGCACGACTGACCATTTGGTGGCCTCGCCCTGTGTGAGCTTTTCGAGGACACCAGGGCCCTGCTTTTGCACTTGCTGAATGTAATGGAAGAAGCTATCCCGCTCCTGTCGGAGGGTCTGGTGGGTCAGTAGAGGCGAGGGCAGCTTCCCACCGGTAGATGGCTGGGGAGGTAGAAGTGTATTGAGCATGCCCATGCAGTTCAACTTGTTAAAGGGCTGAAGAGACAATTCGTTGATCATTACCTGAATGGTGGTCAGCATCAGTGTACATCACAGTTGCTGCTGTAACTTACCCATCGGCGCAAGCCAAGCCATAGCTTCGCATAGTAAAGCTCGGCCTTGCGACCCTTGCCTTCCAGGTTCTTGGCCCACAGAGCAATACCAGGATAACGCTCTGACATGGAATCGATGTCCTGATCAGCAGTTTCTGGGTAGATGTGGACACGAGCAAATGCGGCTCTCATCTCTTTGCGCCATCGGTTGTCAAGGTCTCGGAGATAGTCAAGCGCGGTCAACGCTTGGGGAAAGTCGACCAGAGACAGACTGGGATGGAAGATGCGACTGACGAAGTTGACGATGAAGGAGGGCGGTAGCGAGCTGGGCTGCTGCGGAATCGAGTTGATATGGCTCATGAGCTGCGAGGTGAAGTTCATAGAGGCCGTCTCGGCGTCGCTCCATGCCATATGCCCGGAAGTAGGCGACGCAGGCGCATTGGAGGTGGGTGAGGGAGCGCGGGACAGTTCTTTCGGTAGCGGTTGGGCTCGCGGGGCACAGTTGAGAGTGTACATTGTGCGAAGAGGAATCTCATAGCTGCCGGGGTATTGCAGAATGTGCTCGAGAATCATGTTGTACGAGTTTGTAGTTGCTGTCGTCTCGGCAGAGGCATTCCTGGAGTGATTTGAGGACATGGTGGCGAGTGAGGCGCGGGTTGAAGTATGTAATGAGGACAGACTATAAGGTGCGGATCCAGGGTTGCCCCAGTGAGGTCACAGTGAAGCGGCTTGCGACGCCACTCAACCGCGTTATGGACACGCGCAACGTTTGAGGCTGGCCGGGACGAAGAAAGTGTATGTGATGTGCAGATGATGCGATGGGGTCCGTGTGCAGCAATGAACGTGGGGTCGGCCGGGCGGTTGTTGCACAGGTGAATAGCTAAGGAAGGAAGGCGCGACGGAGAAGCGGCGGAAAAGGAAAGGCGATATAGGTAGACAGTGGACCAGCAGAGCACAAGTGGAGTCGAAGTCTAGGGGAAGGTTGCTGCTCGAGTCGACGGCGAATTGTAGGTGGAAGGTTTGCAGAGAGCGGCACCCTGGTCTCGACTCTGTTTGGGGTTGGGGGGGGCGGGACCAAAGTACCAGCAGGCTGGGCTGGAGCGTCTTGGTGCGGGAAGTCGAAGGCAAATGAAGGACCAGCGCACAACGCAACTCGAGGAAGAGACGGTGGAAGGAAGGGAAGTGTGTGCAGGTAGTGCTAGAGGAGACGCAGCGGGAGCGCGGACAGATGCAGGCGATGGGGGAGTCGAAGGGTTTTTCGTCTTTGCGCGAGAGACCGTTTTGGGCGGCGGCGCCTCGAAGCCGGAAGGCACCACTAGCGCGGTCCGTAATGGGCAGCGACAGGGACAAGGGCCGCCGGGGCACGAGGGAGCGCTCCTTTAGCCTCTCTTTGGCCGAACGCTCCTCTGCTGCAGACAGTCACATCCCCGCCGCGAACCACCTCCCCTCACGCACGCGACGACGCACCGCGGGGCTGCTCGATTTACCCAGTGCTTCACGGCCGTATCTGCAGCGGCATGCAGCGCGCCCGACCCCATTGCCGCCGCTGCATCTCCTCCCGTGCCCAAGGCCATGTCGAACCACGGTTCAGCTTCCCCAAGTGTGTGCTTACACGGCGCACTAGGAGACGGTGGGAAGCCTTTCGATCCCGCTAACAGCCCGTCGACTCGCTGCGGCGGATGGCACCCGAGTCGCCCGTCCACTTCCTAGCTGAGCGCGCGGAGGAACAACAAACACTCGGTGGCACAATTAATCCGCGACTCGAGCACCGCCGGCATAGGAGTGCATGCTCACGAGTACCGTCGTGCAGTTGCTACTGCAAATGGTGCAGCCCACCACTCGCAGCGTGCGAATTGTTCGGGCCCGGCCCAATCACTGCCAAAACCACGGCCAAAGTGCTGCACGCGGCACTTTTGCGCTGCGCTCTCTGAAACTTTAGATTGGTGACCCACCATTGTGCTTGTTGAAGCTGTGCTCCGTCGACGCTGGACGCTGGACGCTGGACGCCTGTATCGGCATCGTCACGCCCATCGGCACCCCTCCACGCATGGACTCTCGCCTCGCCTAGGTCGACCGGTCCATGGCCTTCCATGCTCTTCCGCCTTGGAACCGGTCGCTGTCCCAAAGGAGAGTGCCGCCGTCGAGCGTTGTCGCAACAGCGGGAACGTGGAGAAAAGGGGCCGGTGCGCAAACTGACCACCACGGTCTGGGCTGCAGTAGCGCGGGAGCATGGCGTGGGATGCGAGCCCACCAAACCTGACCAACGCACCATTGCTTCTGTAAGGAACAGCATTTGCATGATACGAACTGCCAGGGCGCACGCTGACAGGCATCTCTCGCGTGCAAGAACTTCGCCGAGATGAGTTTTTCTGTGCTGAGCTACCACGGCGTCGTTGACAGCATCTGCTCGCGAGGAACAACCATGCTGCTCACAATGACTAACGACGTATCCGAAAGCAGCCGTGCACCTGACTCCGGCGGCAGCATGTCACTGGTGGCCCCGGGAAATGGACGAATATTGAAAGATCAACAAACGCAACAGACGCGTCAACAACACGTTCCACCACGCAAGCGCGTCCAAAACGATCGACTTCAGCTCGTGCAAAATTCCCCGAAATGAGCCCAAGACTCGCGTAGCACGACATTCAATAGTCGCCATGTAGCCACACACACACACGCACAATAATAACGATGGCAAACTCGTCTTTCAATCTTTGTTTGGCGCAAACGGAATGAGACGTCGAGACCTCGATGTCGTCGAACCACAATGAATGGTGGAGGCAACTCCGACTCCCTTCTAGATCCGATCAATGACGGCGACATCGCGCAAAACATTGCTCACCAGATTGTTCTTCGGTGGCAAGGCTGACCTGCTATCGATAGAAATCATGCGGGAGGTAACGCCATGGAAAAGCTGGCGCCATCGTGCTCGTATAGTGTCCATGTCGCGATAGCCCCTAGAAACCGGGCTAGAAGCAAAGGCTGCACATGCAGCTCCAAGACCCTGACAGCGCTCGCTGCTGCCCCACGAGCTGTATGAGTAGGTTTGGCAGCTTGGACGTGGTTGTCGCACCAATATTTGCCATGAGGCTGAACGTGCGCCGGCGTGGCTGGAGTCAAACCTTGTCCTGAGCGCGGCCAAACTCAAAGTTTCACGTGGCAAACCCCTCGGAGCATACCAAATGTTAGAATGGAGAGTAGTGCCTTTGCAGCTGAAACAGCAATCAGGCCATAGATATATCGCTTTATGAGTGTATTGAGTCGTGCTGGCACAAAGGTAGCCGTACCTTCCTTGGCGGTGTTGACGAAACGGTAGGCCTAGATGCAGAAATTTGAGAAAGATCGACCTTTGACCCGACAGTCAGACAAGAGATATCCAATGACGTGAAACCTAGACTATTGAACAATCTATGCAATCCAAACGATACGAGAAATGGAAGGGAACTCCATGAAAGCGACTTGTCGTGGGGCAGTAAGCTATCCGCGTTAACCCGCTTTAGGCCAACCCCACCTAAATTGCTGTTTGTACACACTACAGCTCTCTTCCTTGCTGTTGCAGCTTTACGCAATTACAACTCAATTCCTTTTGAAACTGACTACCTAGTCACAGAAATGCTCATAGGACTCTGTGGAGGCAAGCTCTACCCCGCAATCGCCAAACATCCACTAACCTTTCCCAGGAATCTGCGCCGGGAAGTCGTCCATCGCATCGTACCTCGTCGAAGAGCATCGCTTCAAGCGCATACGGCTTGCACGCACTGCTGCGACTCCTGCTGTGGAGAAGTCTGCTTCCGATGCTCATGTCCCATCCGCCGAACCGAGCCCCATTGACCCACAATACACATTTTCCAATGTCGATGCGCTACTTGAATTCGTTACATTGAGATGGAGAGAAAACTGGGTGACTACAGATATATGGGATGAAAAAGTGGTAGATGCACTGCTCCGGCGGCCGTTCTTCTTGCTTGTGAGCGTAGACGCGCCGGTGAGCGTGCGGTGGCAGCGCTTCAAGGACCGGTACGAGTAGGCACTAGCAGGCGTCTTTAATGATACTGATGGATCGTAGATGTGCAACAAGCCAGCTCACACCACCCTCCCTCGAACACTTCGTCCTCCGAAATGACGAGCACCTCTTCGCTGCGGACACCGGCCTCCAGGTCCTCTTCGAGCGCGCCCAATTGAAACTCCTAAACTCCACCACCTCAATATCCTCTCTACACGACGCGCTCAAATCGCTGAACCTCTCCAACGAAGCACGCCTCCGACCCAGTTGGGACCAATACTTCATGCAGCTCGCAGATCTGGCAGCACACCGGAGCAACTGCATGAAGCGGCGGGTGGGCTGTGTCATAGTGCGAGAAAAGCGAGTCATAAGCACAGGGTATAACGGCACGCCCCGTGGCATGACGAACTGCAACGAAGGAGGATGTAAGTCAGACGCTCTCTCAACACAATCTCAACTGACTCTCCCCGTAGGCCCAAGATGTAACAACGCGGCCAAAGGCGGCGTCGACCTCTCCACCTGTCTCTGCCTCCACGCCGAAGAAAACGCCCTCCTAGAAGCCGGCCGCGACCGCATAGGCGCAACTTCCATCCTCTACTGCAACACTTGTCCTTGCCTGACGTGCAGCGTCAAGATCACGCAGGTGGGTATAAGCGAGGTGGTGTATAACCAGGGGTACATGGTGGATACGAAGACAGCGGAGATTTTTGCTGAGAGCGGTGTGCGGTTAAGGCAGTTTTCGCCGCCGAGGGAAGGGCTTGTTGATTTGTCGGTGGGGCTGGGAAAGGATGTTGTTGGGGAAACTGAAGGACTGGGGAAGGTAGATGACGTTAGAGGTGTGTTGGGCGATGAGGGGTTTGTGAGGCCTATTTGATAATGGTGGAAGGGTTAGTTGGGGGATAGGAGGAGGAAGATACCCAATGTTAATGCAACGCAACGTCTCGTCGAAAGCACAAAGTCCCATCACCAATCCTTCACCACCGGCAAAACTACATCCTCTTTCACCGTCTCCCCATCCCAGATCATGCCCCCAGGATACTGCGTCCCATTCAACGCCTCCAACCACGTCCGCCGTCCACCCCCGAACTTAAACTCCATCCCTGTCCCCACCATCAGCCGTTCTCCTTGAAACCACAAACTCAACTGAGAAAAGACTCACCTGGACACTCCGTACACAAAGATTCTGGAATTCTAACGCCCTTCGGAAGCGCGTTAAGCTTCGTAGTAGCATCAGGCGTAACCTCGATGTGCGCACACGCTGGGTATATCTGTGCTGGCGCCCCGGGCCCGCCACTCGGCCAGATTAGATGCGTGCGGAGGAGGTATTTTCCTGCTGGGGTTTGGTGTGGGATTTTGGCGGTGAGCTTTGGTTGTTAGTGTTTCTACTGAGGTCGTAGGTAGGGGAAGAGAGAAGGAGAAGGAGAGGAAAAGGAAACATACCCTCGCTCCCTCATACGGCAACCAGAACGTCGTATTCCCCCCATCGCGGAACTCAACCCCAGCCGTGAAGATCTTCACCCACTCGCCGCTTCCATCATACGCCTCGATCTCCGTGCCCTCCGGCACGCGCGATAGGTACATGCTAGCCGGGCCATCGTGCCCGGTGCGGAAACCATAATAATCAGGTATCGGCTAGGTAGGTACATATATCTTAGTCTACGCTCGCGCTTGGTTAAACTACCTGGGTACGTACCGTGTTCTCCGGGATACATCCGCCTTTCCCTTCGGGACATCCGTCCCACTGTATTAACGACTGGTTTCCCCATACCCGTGGCGGTGCATTGCTAGCCACGAACTCGAGGTTGTCGCCTGCGGTGACGCTGAGCGTGTCGGTTTGTGCGGCCCACGAGAGGGAGTCGCGGCCGCAGCGGATGGAGGTCGGGGCGTCGATGGGGTGGACGGGGAAGGTCCACTCGCGGGTGTTCCTGTCGTTGAGTTCGTCGTAGGGGGAGGTGCGGTTGCTGGCTGAGAGTGAGTGGAAGAAGGGGTGGTATTATCAGGGATGGGAAGTGTAAGGAGGCTTGGGGGAGACGGCACCGGATGTATTTGAGAGGGGGTTGCCAGATGCCGTTGTGGGCGAGGCGGATGAATTCGACTTGGTTGCGTTAGTGTTGCGGGTTGCTGCAAGAGGGTTGGGTAAGGGGAGGTCTTGTACAGTGCGCTTGGCCAAGCGAAGCGGTGGCCAGGAGTCCGAAGAGTGAAGCTAGGGAAGGCATGGTGATGTGGCGTCGAGTTGCTATCGTATCTTGTCGAAGCCGTCTAATGCGATAGTTATGTTCTTTATATAGTGCATGTCTACTGCCATGTCTATTGTATCTGTTCCTAAAGGGGGTTCACAAAGTTCGGAGCTTGATGTGTAGCAAAATCTACTATTCTAGGAAAGGTATCCTATCGACAGCCGACGATCTGGAGAAGGTTGGGTAGACTCCAGACGGAATCAAATGAACGGTTTGCTTTGACGTTACACGACGTCTCCTTCTGCATAAGTCGGCCGAGACAATATAGGTGGATGACTATATGAGCCGCTCCCCGCGAGCTCACATGCGTATATCTAATATGTGTTAGTTTAGCCGAAAGTTGCCACGATGGGTAAAGCGCAACAGAGCTGAAGACTCTTTATGATGGAGGAAACAATCACAGATTGGACATGGACTTACTATTGGATGGGAATCTATGGCAGCTTAGATGGTGCAGTTATGTGCACATGACTGCCTATCTTCCCACAATTTTAACTTACTCAATACCCTAGAAGATACTACCTAGTCAAACAAATTTGTCTTTTCGAAAGTATACGTCTTGGTTGATGGTAAAGTGAGTGCCCACAGCAACATTGTCACTTTCCTTTGCGATTGGATGTGGTATTCGGATCGGTTGCTTGTACCATGCAGTCGACGTGAAGGTACAAAGGTGAGCTTTATGGAAGAACATCTGGACCTTTGGAGGGTTTTTACCACTTCATTCAGAATTTCACGTGTGACCTAGGCTTTCCGAAATCATAATTGAGATGGTTTGTCTGGCAAGGTACTGACTGGCGCTTCTCGTGTTGAATGTGTTGGATTCAAAAGCTCACGTTGATCGACTTCAACGGGAATATGGAGTATGTCCGGCAGCGGATTTTGTCTCCCAGTCACAGAGCCCACTTCTTTTTTCAACTCCACGACGTGCTGTTTCCCAACTACCTTCGCTGGAACATCTGCGTCGAAAGCGGGTTTCGAGGTTGGCGCGGAGGATTTGCTGATTTTTTGGTCTGCACGAGCCGCATCACTGTCCGCGGCTCGATTAGAAAGAGCCATGAGAGAACTAGCTGAGGTATCATCTCCAAGCTGGAAGTTGGGCCTTGTATTGTTAGGAGCTGGCCTAGACGAAAAGGATTCCGGAGTGTGGCTCTGTTGAGAGGATGATACTAAAGAGACGATGACCAGTTCTTCATGAGCATTTGCTGTTGACTCTCTGAATTTGGGGTTGTTGTTCATGGGCGCCGCGATGCTCTTGGGTGTAAAAGAATCATCGGCATCGCGTCGAAACACAATAGCTCCTTCGGCATGGAGCGAAAGGACGTTGGAACTTTGAGTGGGTCCTTTGTTTGTTCCAGCCTTGGCAAGAATCTGAGAGAGATTGCAATGAACAGATTTCCGCTTCTTGATCATACGGACGCTATGGAGAAACGACAACTTCGTCTTCGGTCGAGCTTTCGTGCAACAGCAGGCTTGAAAGGGCTCATTGAGGCTGTCCATGAATAAGTCTCTAGTCAGCTTCAACGGAACTGCCTTCTCATCGCCATCAAATTCGTCGATCATTCGTTTCAAGTCCCGAATGGTAACAGCGAGGTAATGATGATCCTTTGGTAGAAGAGACCAGTGTATACAAGACACTGTACCTGCTACAGGTCGTATAAGTTCTCCAAAATTGTTCCCAAATAGGAATAGTGCGCTTATGGCTCTTGTGAGATGTGGCCAACCTTTTTCATGTCTCGGAATCGAAGACTCTACCCGTTTGATCAAGCTATCTCGTCTTGCTGTCTTGTAGAAGTCCCACCCCTGTATAGGGGGTAGATGGAAATGGCGTCCTGTAATCTTATATCCGTCTTCCCGTGCGGCCAGGACTTCGTAAGCATCCATTTTCTCCAGGCGATCCATCAACTCTATGATCAATTGCTCGAGATGAAAATTTGTTGATGATGTCTTTTCGATAGCCTCATAATTTGCTTCTTTGTCGTATTTATTCTCTTCACCGGCGTAATGAAGAACCAAACCTCGATTTTTTTGATCCAGTAGTGTGTTCAAAGGACTCTCTTTTGGTTGCAACTCAGGGTAACCCTCCGAGCCATATAGGAAGTGATTTTTCAGTTCTGGGTCGCCTTTGTAGATATCCAGAGATTTTCTGACGAGATGGAGGAGAGCATTTGTGCCTCGGACTAGCCAACCACGTTTATCGGACGTGTCCCATAGAACGACAAATTTGTTCCGCAGATGATTTACGCGTTGGAAATAAGACTCAGCGACTATATGTATCGGCTTCTCTCTCATTCCAACTGCTATGTTCACTGAGGCCGTCACATACTTTCCACCTGAGACAGCAAACTTCTCGATTCGCGAATAAGTAGGTGGCTCTTGAAGATGAGACCGCTCAACGCAGTCATAGATTGCCTCAGAAGATCCTATAGCTTGTAAATAGTTGTTTCATAATCTAAATTTAGCAGCAGCTATGCTTACCAGCAAAATTCTTGACTTGCTTGCTCCAACCCACAATATGCCGCACAGACTGCACAGTTTCCGCAGTTATCTCTTTTAAAGCCTCACCTGTCTGGTCTAGATATGAGATATGCTGACCGCGTTCATTAAAATCATGATGCCAAGTAATGATATGTTCAGATATCTCGGTTGGATACAGCATCGATGAGAAGCCTCTGATGAATATTGACCTGTTGAACTCTTGAACACAATCTGTGTTAAGAAGTCTAATCATCATCAGAAGAGAGGTTTCAAGACCTTTTTGGCTTTGAGGACGAATTGGAATCGGAAAGTTCGATACTAAGACCGGGGCTTTGAACAAGGCATACCAACAATTTCCTGGTAGACCAATCAAGGATGAATCAACTTTCTCTACCGATGTCCCAATAAAGAACGTATGAGTAGGTAAGCCATCCGAGGTGCCAGAAGTACTATTAACATATCTCAGGGACGGAATGCCAATAGCTGCCCCCGAGTCATAGACTGAGGGCCTGAGTGCGCTACTGAGCCACGCAAGCTGTTCACTGACCTCGGCGACTGCATAACGTGTTCCATATGCCTCCAAAGTAAGTTTCCTTTCATTCAAGCATGCTGAAAGGTGCGTGTGATCTGGCAATGTACCTATGTGCTATAAGAAAACATAGTTCTGCAGGTTCCTGTCGAAAGACGTACATTCAGCTGTTTTCTTACGGAAAACATCCATTATGAGTTTTAGTATGTATCTACCAGTTGTAGGCCAGGTTTGCTGGAGATACTCGCCACAGGTAGTCGCTTGTGCCATGTCAACACTGCCGGTGAGCACCACAGCCGCTTCGAGTACCGATGGGATACGCTGCTCGTAGTGCTGATATTCCAGGAAGGTTGCTAAATCCCACTCTATATGGTATTGTACTTTGTAGAGATCTGCTCTACTTTGACTGACGGTACGTTCAGGTGGTAAAAAGCCCAAGACGCTCTCAGAAATTTTCCGCATACTTACCAGCCCGTCCTGGTCCAAAAATTGTTCTCTCTTAATCATCGATGTGAGCCAATTGAATGCTGAATTATTTGAAATGTTATCGTATTCGAATTCATGAAGTGCTGGCCTAGGAGGAATATCTTCATCTACGCCTCTCCCTAGCTCGCCCTCCATCTCATGCTCAGTTTTTCCCGGAGGGAATCCTGAATGGTGAGACACGGCGTGTACCCACTCCTGTGTTTGTACCTTTGCATTCATAGCACCCATGGGATCAAATGTTTTTTTGACCACGTCCTCTTCGTCTTTCGGTGTTTCTTCCGTTTGATTGATTTTCTCAAGGTTGCTGGCAAACTTACTTGAAGATGACTATTAGTAACATTCAAAAGCTGGTACGGGACTATCCGAGGAAACCCACTCCAAATGTTCATATATGAACGGTACCTCAGGGTGACGTTCCTTCAACTGATCCGCCATATGACCAACTTTTTGGGCGTAAGCTGTCATATACGTTGGCATGATGCTGCATACTCTCGCAATTTCCACCTTCGTCATGTTTCGCACATCAGTAGTATTGCCTATTAGCAAGATAAACTTCTTGATGTATTCGCTCGCAATGTTGGTCCTGGGAGTAGGAGAGGTATAAGTCGGCTTCTGATAGTCTGGTGTTGCCACGGCACACGATCGAACTGATCCAGACTCGCTTGGATCAGCGGAGAGATGTGAAGATACTGTCGTGGGCTGTGTATCTTGCGTTACTGTTCCCTCTAGTCCGGTGTAACTGGACTTGGATACGTCGGGTAACATTTCCGGCGGAGGAGGGCCAATCCGGACTGTCTTTCTTTCATCATCTCCTGATCTGGATATGGTAGTGCCAATATCGTGATGACTCGAGCGAAGAGACGACGACGATAAATTTGAACCTGATTCGCTCATACCTTTAGTTCCCTTGGCGGTGAATTTACCTCCTGTAGCATCTCTGATTGTTTTGTTGCGCCGAGAATAAACTTTATTCCAGTCTACATTAGCCGCATTCCTACTGATATTGGTAACAGTACGTTGATACAAGAGCTTACTGAGCGCATCTTCGCAAAGTTGATGGAATGATTGGTTTGATGCTTTTTGACGCTGCAGCTTGTCTATGAGTTCTTTCTTAGCTTCGTTCGACTCATCGTCAACTGGAGATTGAGGGAGCTGCTGCTGTTCAGTCCCCCTGCTGGAAGAATTCGGAGTAATGCCCAGCTCGCTCAAATTTTTCTCAATACTAATTCGGTTGCTGTCCGCAAGCAAGATGCTTTCTTTTATTTCTTTCTCCTGTCTTTCCATAATCGCGGTCTTGGTCTCCTCTAGCATGGATATTTGACGGATATAGTTTAGACTGATTTCTAGCGTCAATTTCATCACAACAAATGCCATCTGACGGTAATGACCTACAAAACTTCGGTTTGGAAAGCAACAACAAGTGTATCTTTACATGTGTTAATCTCACCCTGGAAAGATTGAACCTTGCTAAGACCCCACACTCCAACTTTCCATCGATCAACCCAGAAGGTTTTATCTTCGGTGGATCTTCTCATCCAATGTTTCAGGAGGCCATTGAAGCGATCGCATGCCTCTTTGAAGTTTGTGAGGCTAGTCGAAACGTGTGGACTGAGATGTATGCCTTGTTTTTCGTCTTGCACCGCTGGCTTAGTAGGTAACCGCTTCATCTCTTGCAGAATAACTTCTAGGGCTATTAAGTCGTTTCTGACCTTTCTGATGGCTTCCGGGGCATTTTTGAGGTTTTCAATTCTTGTGACGACAAATTGAGAGCTCCGAATTGTAGCAATCACCACTGCTAAGGCACCAACGGTGATACTAAGAGGTTCAGGCATAGTGTTGTAGAAATGTGAGACGTATTCAAATGATGCTACTGCTGCCAGCACCAGTCGCGCTGTTTTGGCTTGCAATCCCTCAAAGCACCTCTTCAAATATAGCCGCGGATGTGTCTTGACCGGTAGGGTGCACAAAGCAGATTTAGGCGAACGAGCTGACGATAATGCTGCAAGGCAATCTCCACACCTCAGCCTTGAGGCAATTTTATTTTCAGTTGCGTCACCATGCATAATATGATACTTTGATTTTGCCGGCTCCGGCTTAGGGGCGATATCTTGCTAAGTACATCTCTGAACTCGTTATCTGTCTATAGCTTTATCATTTCATTGAAATAAGTGTAGCGAATTCAGACAAGTGGAAAAGTGGAATCCGGTTGTTCTTAATTCCCGCTGTAAGTGGCAATATATCGTAAAAATTATATGACGTAAGTGAGGGGTTCACAGCCAGGGGTTCCAGCATGAACCAATCGATGGGTTGTAATTGGGAAGGATGTTGGCGCATCGGGAGGTTGGGTCTATTGGAGTTTTGGCTACGCACTCGCTTGCGGGATTTCTCCTGTGTTGCAGAATTTATGTATATGATGAGCTTTGCATCTGCGTCCAATGGGAAGATAGCACTTACCTATGATTGGTTCAGATACTGTATATACCCGCCAAGATTATAGCTTTACACCACAATTGATCCATATTTTCGGAGATCTTGATTGAATCAAAGGTCGATGGCCCTGGAAATATTCTTTCCCAACATCAATGCATAGTTCATCGATCGATGGCAAACGTTCCATATTTGTCCACTATTAGTGGAGTATAGGTGGGTGGAAATGCGGTGACAGTCGCTGCATATGTGGCACAAGGCGATCTCCAGATAAATAAATTAGAAACCTCGGAAAGTTGATCAAATGTCTCGCTCCATGAATTCGATTTTGGCGAGACTAGATAGAGCAGAGTAACTCTCACTAAGAGATGCAGAATTTGTAAAGGTAGCCTTAAAGTCCCGGACCTAGCTATAGACCTCGAGAATCTGGTTAATTTTAAGGTGTCTGTAGTTATTGGTACGTGCGAGTGGGTTAAGGAGTACGGTTCCATAAGAAATAGATTGGAGAGAAACATGGACTATTGTGGATAACGGGTCTGTCTGGTTAGGGCAAGATGATATTGTCAGTCTTCCTCACATTCCATATAAAAGAGAGAGGCAGAATGTAAATAGCCCTACCTAGTGTATGCGTTATTCACTACTATTGCACTTAAGACGACACGCACAACACGGCGAGCGCTGTCGCCGTGGTCTCTTGTAGCAACTACTGGATAATCACCCTGCCTTGATCAAATACCTTTGGCCCTATTTTTGAGACGTTGGATATTTAAAAAGAAGTGATCAAGGAAGGGCCACGATGGAATACTTGGAGGATTGAACTTCATCCGGACTGCGATGGTCTAGGGTATAATGTATGCTGCCATCCCCTCCTCCGCAGTTCCATGAGCTCGTAAATTACAGACGTGATACCCAGCGCAAGGTCACACATACATCAAGACTTGCAGCACCAACGGATACAGCTATGACAACAAAGTTGAAGTATACACTTCACTAGCTTACGATTACGGTGGAAATCATGCAGAAGAGAAGGATAAGGCGGTCCGACACTTAGTAAAACTACATTGAACTTGGTAGTTTAAAGAGCAACACCACCTCAATTTAGAGCATGCGCCGAATAAATCATTGGAGACCTTGACGTGTAGTTTGGCACCTCCAGGTACTATAAAAAGCTGGAAAGGCCTCTGGAGTAGTTTGACTCAGCTTGTTGAGCCTCTCAAGCAATTGTCTCAAGAGATAGAGGGCGGTGGCGACTAGGCCAGCATACGCAGCATCATTTCTTACGGAATCAAGTTGACTAACATTGTTGTATCAGACTTCCAGAGCTTATTTAAGCATATTCAAGTCTTCAAGTGGAAAGTTTGTCCTACCGGTCATATACCATCCATTATGGTTGAAACAAATTCTTTCAACCAAGACTCCAACCAATATTTCAACGCACCTAAAGTAACGAAGCACAAGCAAGCTAGATACCTCTTATTTGATGCGGATCGGTCGTGGTTCTTAGGTTGTATCTTCATTGAGGCTTTTGTGTTGTGTTTGGAAGGCTACCTTCGCGTCGTGGAGAAGGGTTCATCAGTACCAATGCTGTTACCGATAAACTCTCCTAGCTGTGCAATCTGCCTTACATGGTTGAAAACTTTGTCAGCGACATGGCGGAGTTAATTAAAGAGATGAAAACTCCAGACTCACACGAGAGGATACAAATTAAGTTCTCATGCGCGCCTCTAAATAGCATTGTAAACAGAGTCGAGTTGTCGAAGGATATAGGTCGTTCCACTTTCTACAAAGATAGCAAAGACCGCAAAGATCCAGGTCCATTGCTTAGACGGCTCCTAAAAACAAATCCACTGTCAAGCTTAGGACGAGGGATCGCGGTGATTGGGGTTGTAGGTAGTGTGGACTGGAACAAATATGTTCTTGGCGTAATGAAGCAATCAGAGATGCTGCAAATGCCGTGAGTATTCAATCGTCAGGGCTAGAATTAGGATACTCTATGATTTGATTTGGCTTATCTGTCTACCTTATGGTAGATAACCGTCCTATCCCTAGCTAACCCTTGATTAGAAAGTATAATCATCTCTAATTTCTTATTTGCTTATTAGGGAAAATCTTAATATAGAATTTAGGCTAAAAACCTTATTTATAGATAGAGTATAGGATTAATCTTATTCCTCCTCTCATCTCTTTTTGTTAGGGTTACCCTATTTTTTCTAGGCGAGATAGAGGAACTAGTAAAAGGTTATAAGATAGATAAGAAAGGGTAGTATTAGAGTAGTCTTTTTATTCTACAGTAGAGAACTTTATATAGAGAGTGTAGGATTCGAACCTACGGCCTTGGCCCACGCCAGAGGACTTCTAGGTGTAACGAGGCTTGGGACTCACTGATCATATCGGGCCCCAGTGGCTCAGTTGAGCTATGATCGTCAGGAGCTCAAACGAGCGGGATCTTGGCAACGCGGATCAGGTCCACCCATATAGCCAGCTCCTCGCTGTAGATAGCTCAGTAGCTTTTCTGTATCCTTT
>JACVRA010000086.1:154502-257823 GCA_019828545.1 Paracamarosporium sp. OC-R06-R3 | reverse complement strand
ACAGACCTTTTGACTACCTGCGCCGATACACTAGGCACTTTACCACTGTGCCAACCCCCCACGCTATGATAGTTATAAATGGTAGGAGCTAGTCTCTACTGTAGCTGCTTGTATTAATACTAAGACCTAGAGTCCTATAATAGGGAGCCAAGCGTACTATAGGGAAGTGTTCCAGTACGTACATAAGAAACTGAGAAGATTGAGACGCAATATTTAGGTTTTGGGTCTTGATATGGGCTTGACGAAGTCACTACTCAGCATGGGACGTATCCGTCGCAAAAGTGCCCGCGTTTCATAGCTATTGTAATACCGCTATGAAATAAAATCGAAACATGAAAGCGTGAAAACTACCACTACTACCACGGCAAATGCTCGCTGTGGTTCTACCGTCACTCCAGAGCTTTTTGAAGAAGGCGAGGACGATGGCGAAGTGAGCGGAGACAGAGGATTGTAGCTATCGCACGGAACAATGTCCTCTACGGGCTGAATATCTTCATCCGTCAATGTCACATAGGCACACTGCATTACCGAATTAGTTGAGTTCTTCACCTTGCACAAATATCATAGGTGTACGCTATAACTTACCTGATCAACCTGCTCAAAGGTTCGATAGTTTCGTATGTTCTCAAATGGAAACATTAACGTCGCGTTCAAGCCCACTAAGTCTGAGGACCGTAGGGCGTTACCATCCTTGTCAACTACCATCTCCGTCATATTCATTGGGAAATAACATCGGCCTTTCTTTGGAAAGTTTTGCCTGTGACATTTCAGCACTAGCCAGCTTGTAGCTTTGTCTCATCCACCATGTGGCAAACTCAAACTTACCACCAGTAGTACCGCCACATATTCTGCTTACTCTTGTACGTCCCCTTCACCCCTTCATTATACTCCTTGCCTCCCCATCCATCTACGTACTTGTAATACAAATGCGGCAGGTAAACATCCAGGTGAAACGACTCATTCGTAGGATTGCCCACAGTCGCGTTCACAAGGTCGAATATGGCGCGACCATTAGACACGTGAAACTTGTTGCGCGTTGCATTTCTAGGAACACGCTGATTCAGACACGAGTCTAGATAGTTCGGCGATAGAAAAGTTCCATTCTTTGACATGTAACGGTCGCCGGGTGCGGCTGTCCAGCGCGGCGGGTACGCGAGGTCAGGATGTACATCGATTGTCCATGGAGAAATTTGGGAGGCGAACAATAACAGAAAAAAAAGGTCTAGACGTATGTGACACATCGGTATTTGTTGGAGTAAGATTGGACAAGTTGGTGGAATGGTGAAGCGACTGACGTTCTGCCGTTGCTGCCCGCAGGATTTGCGACCAGGTTTAGAATCCTTCCAACCCAAAGTATCCCAAAGGCGGCACAACGAACAGAAGTCTAATCCCGCAAAGTATCTTATTTAGCGTTGGAGGTATTTACAGAGTTTGTATACGCCAAAAATACTAGCTGTCACGACTCTGCCAAAGCTTTCTAAGTGTAGGCGGCCTTCTAAACGACGCCAATTAAATTGCACTTCATCTTCTGTGAATTTTTAAATCATCTATAAAAGGCGCTATACTTGTACGAACCCATTCGACCTCGTGTACAAGGCTAATCGCCAGACGTGATGGACTATTGAACACTGATAATATCTGCTCATCGACTTTGCAACTCGTCTGTATATTGTTTTTCTAGCGGTAGAATTACAGTTCAATCTTTTTGAAAACATAAAGTACGAATTCAGATGAGTTTCTAATACGTTTTAGTTTTCCAGATTTGAGGACCGTTTCCACTCGACAACTAACTTGTTATGTACTTTAAACATTACTTATTCCCACTTATCATCGAATCACTTACCAAAAAGAGAAGGAAACGAAAGAAACAGAGTAGAAGGAAGAATAAAAAGGAAAAAAACAAAAAGAAAAAGGACTAAAGATATGAAAACGGACAAGAGAAAGCGGTTAAATGTGCTTACGTAATCTTTTGGTAGATTGAATCCAATGAATCGAGCAAGAAGTCCAAGTGCCCTTAGAGGTTGTGGAGTGCTCTGAATCAGTTCAATAGAATTTGTTATAATGTTTAAATTCTATGAAAAGAAATACTCGTTATGTTCACAAAATGTAACGGTCACGACAGACTACTGTGTCGTCGTGTGATTCAGTCCCAGGTCCTTATTCAATAGATTGAATTCTTCCATTGTGTTCTATAATAGAGAAGGTATATGCAAGAGCATATATGACAGAGATTTTTTACTTTGGTTTACTAGCTTTTAGGATCAAATGCCCTCAAATGCTCCAAATATTGTGTGGAGCAAGTGTCCTTCAGGATGCAATTAAAACGCGAGGGCTAAATCGACCAAATCGAAACTTCGAAACTTAAACTATAACCCCGAAGGGTTGTCATACCGAAACTTGATAGTTCGTTCATAAGGAACAGATCGAGTAAAGTTGATATCGACGTTACGTTTTCGTGTACGTGTTGAACGTGTTTCGCTTACTTCTCTCTGATTGCCTTGGACCAGTTACACCCAAACTTTCGTAGCCGTAGATCTTGCGTTAGTGGAATTTGTGGCTTAGGTAAGTATGTGGATAACGATAAACGTGGTTATGACATCAAGCCTTCACAAGCCTCAAATCAGGCATATGGTTTTACAGTGTTGAAAGCGTTGCAGTCCGAATTTCAAATCATATTGAACGTGAATGAAAAAAAATCTGATAGGAAGGTATAAGGGCTGGCTGAATTGTTGACCACACATTGCCTAGCCTTGTGTTACATGCTGGCTCCTAGCTCCCCACGCATTGGACATATGGGATGATGATAGGTTTCGATCTCCGAGCGAGATGTAACACATGATGAGCGATTTGGCAATCTTATCATATACGTACGTGTCTTGTTGGGTTGGGCTACGAGACTGACCAATGAAGTATGGATGATCCCCTGCTGAAGGACTTCGGATTTTGTATTGGGGGGTTAGCTCGCTTATCCATGACTGACCATGATTTATCGTGCAGCCACATATCGCACGCAAGAGAGCGGGCCGCGGGAAGGACGGCGGGTTGCACGTCCCGATAGTACACATTTCGACTGTTTCATTCACTATGCTACACACAGGATGCATTATCTGATTGTCTTAGCGTTAAGCCGCTACAAAACGCACGGTCATGTCCTTGATGGAGTTTCTCCTGAGCGCGGAGGGTGCACTTGAGATTAAGGACAAGGCTGAAGATAGGACACCATCTGTATTGAGGGACCTGGAACAGCTTCCGAAAGCGGCGAGCCGGACAATTTGCCTTGCTGCGATGGTGTGCCTACCCTCGTATCGATGGTCCACACCCTTTCAAAAGCTGACGCGCAAAGTTTTGTGATTTAGCCCCGCTTTTACAAGTCAGTTCAGCCTTCCCTCCTCCTCCAGAGACTGTTATCCGGCGTACAACTCAAGCTCTTTCCGCTGCCTTAGAGCGCGGAATGAATTCGTTTTTCATTCGACTTTTCGTCGGTTGCGTTCCTCGAAAATCAGACAAATACCGGCAAATAACGAATGTAACGTTCAACTTTTCGGGTAAGTTGTGATATGATGCTAAACTCCCATTACTGCAATATCAGATCTTAGACCACTGAGGCTATATTAATATAATCAGGGCCGTATTCGATTTTCCATACCCTGATCCATCGTGTTCATGGAACGCCGCAATTTGCGTCGTGATCTGAAGATGGAACTAGAGAACGAAATGAAAAGGACCGGAGAACGTAACACGCTGGGGGCTCGGGGGGCTTTTGTGTCCCATCGTTTCCTTTTGGAGCTTCTGACGGAAGAAAACATCGATGCTCATTTGAGAAGAGAGCACAAAATCTGGTGGTTTTGGCCTTTACGACGAGAGTTACGTGACTTATCGTTCACGATCCGCACCGATGCACCGATCCTCTACGGGATACTCTTACTTCTTGACCGACCCAAAGATATGCAAAACTTCCGCAATAGCAATCCTCCCATTACCGATCGCATACTATTTGGGGTGGATCATACTGGGTACCGTACGAACTGCTCTATGGAAAGACTGAAAGAGCTTCCACAATTTGATGGCTTCGTGGAAGAATTCTACGTGATGCAGTGGCACTTTCCACCGATGCTCTACTCGAGTGGAGACATTCCAAAATACGATCCCAAACATTTCAAGCTTCCCTTCGACGACGAACCTATAAAAATCGGAGAGGGTGGCTTCGGGTACGTGTACAAGACGAAGATAGGAGAAGAATATATTCGACCAGTCGAAGGCCTGGAGATTGTTGATGCAGCAAGTCATACACATCCCTAAGCATGATATAGGACTGTGCTAACCGTCATCCTAGAAGCTGAGCATCGCGTACAAAAAGATGTCCCTCGGTAATAGCGAAACAGACCGTAACAAAGTCTACAACGAAGTTAGAGTTGTACAAGACCGTTTGCATACCAACGTAACCGAAATATTGGGCAGTTTCGTCGCTGGACTCGAGATGCCCAATCCAGAGGGGTCTCCTGAAGAGCGTTTGTACATGCTGTACCCACTCGCGAACGCTGACATGGACCGATGGCTTGAGACCAAAATACCAGACCTAACGGGTAACAGCACAGAAGAGATTGAACAACACATATATTCCGATGCTATGCTCGGGCTAATGTCTGGGCTATCGTGGCTCCATCGGGAGATTAACGGACAGGTAGGATATCACCGAGACCTCAAGCCGAAAAATATTCTTCTCTTCAAGAGCAAGAAGTTGACTTGGAAAATCGCGGACTTCGGTTGCGCGAACTTAAAACCGTTCCGAGATACAGCTACAAATAACCGGGCGAGTACATACTACTGGGCACCGCCTGAATTTTTCACTGATAAACATGAACCAAATGCGCGTACACATGGAAGATCCCACGACATTTACTCGCTTGGCTGCATATTCATCACTCTTGCTACAGTCATAGTGCACGGTTGGGCCAACACAGGACTTGAAACGTTCGAGAGAAAGAGGGATGAGCATTTCGAGATGCCGTCAACACAGAAAAAATCTGGAGAGAAGGGCGCTTTTCATAACAGCGAAAGTGTTGTTTCGAAATGGATTCAAGAGTTAGGGGATCATAGGCCCAGTGATCAGAGGCTGAGGAATGTTCTCAGAGTCATCAAAGAGATGCTCTTGCCATATGACAAAAGAATATCAGCCTGGGAAACTGAGGTATATCTATATGAAGCTATAACTGAGTTCAAGCTGGAGCCCGATGATCCGCCAGGCACCAATCCTACTTCGAAAACGCATAATAAGGTAATCGAGAAGTTGAAACTTGTCATTCAGGAATCGCGAGAGATCGATCTGAACATGGGGAGGTCACCAGGCAAGAGAGCAAAGATATGGAGGCGAAAAAATGACTTTCGACAAATCTTAAGAAATAAAGGATGGTACGAAAGCTCACCGCAGATTTCAGAAGAACTCAAACAACGGCAGAATCAAGTCGATGCTACCATTTCAATTCTGCCTTCAGATATTTCCAACAAAGATCCAATATTTGGGTATCAGAAAAAGTTCGACGATATGGTAGAGGGGTTTGGCTCGCACAATGTTGTTGTGCTCTGTGGTCTGGGTGGAATCGGGTACAGTTTGTTCTGTCCGAAGCATTCGCTACTTGTTTGAACGTAGGCTAACCACTCCAAATCTAGCAAAACACGTATGGCTTTGTCCTATGTATCTCAATTCAATAAGCCAGAAACGAATGACACGGAAGATAAGAAACACATCTTCTGGGTCTCTATGATGAACAACGACACCATTCAGGAAGGATATAGAAAGATTGCCAAGGAAACCGCATCCATCAGCGGCTTAAACGGTCCAGAGGAAGGCATAGTCTCTCACATTGAGTGTTGGCTACAAAATCCAGTTTATGGGCAATGGATATTGGTGCTAGACGATGTTTGCCACGAATCGCAAGATCCACAAGACCCAGCATCCAGCGTGGACCTAATCGATCTGAGAAAGATCCAACATCACGGCCAAATCTTGATCACGACTAGGCGTCGGGACTGCAGGATGGTGCCGTTTGGTGAACTCGATCCTGTAATTATACAGCTTACACTTCCAGACATTGGTGTCCAGCTACGCATTTACAACCACTTCATTGACACGTCACTGTTTTCTTCGGTGGATCAGAATACCAAGGATCTATTGAAGTATCTTACACTCCCAAAATTGATTAAAGAAGCGGTGGAGCACATGAACAACAAAAATGTTTCGCCCAAGACACTCCTACAAGGCCTAAGGACCGAAGGGTTCCGGAAAGTTCATGACTTTAGCCCAGATGTAATGGGTTACCTACTTAGGCACCAGCTGAGCCAACCTCTGCATCCCGAGGATAGTAATTGGCCATATGAGATTGTAGTCTTGTTTTTACTTGCTATGTTTGGTCAAGAGGGTGCAGATCTTGAGTTGCTGCGTGTGGAACTGCCTAGAGAGAAGGCTAAGTCACTTGATCGAGCGTTAGGTACACTTAAAAGTTCGTTCCTGATCTACGGAAGTGATGACGATTTGGAGGTTTGGCATGTGGATCCGACCGTCCGAGCTGCATTGTGGGCCTGGAGCGAAGACAACGAAGGCAGAGCAATATTGCTACGGCGATTCGAGAAGGTGCTCTCCATGATCTACAACTATTTCGAGAAGAAGGTTTATAAGGATGGCTCCGATAGGTTCGCGCTCAGAAAGCATCTGTTTCCGCATTTTGATAGGTTTCGAAAGTTCTTGAAAGAGGATGTCCAAGACTCACCCGAGAATTGTGGAACGACAATCACTTACGCGCCCCGGGCGATACAAAGTATCATTGAGTTCTCGCGTGTGCTGTCCGACCAAGATCAGTACGAAGAAGCGGCTGAAGTACTGGACTTTGCTCGAGAGCACTATGCTGTGGATGAGCTTTCAAATCATGGACCTGTGAATGACGAAAGTATTTTAAAACTTGATATACGGTATTTGCTTGACCAGCAGAGAATAAAGACATATCTGGGTCGACCGACGGACGAACTAGATCCTTCGACTAACCAAGACTGGAAAGAGGCCAAGAGGATCGTGGAAGATCAAATAAACCAGATTGGATCCTGGGACAGAACATCGGAGTATCATTTCTGGATCCTTGAACGTCAATGGGATCTGTCTTTGGATTTGATCCATGTATGTTGCTACCTGAAGGAATGGGACCTTGTCGAGAAGGAATTGGCCTCTACGAGTGAACTCAACATCATCATCCAGCGCGTCAACAGAACAAAAATACCGAAGCTCGCAGACGTTAAAAAGGCGACCCTAGACGATAACAAGGCTGGCAACGAAGGTGTGAAGCTTCGCAAGGAAAGACTTAACATTGTGCGTAAACTGGCAATACGAAGGAAATGGGAAGAAGGGCTGTTCTACCTTGAAAAGGGTCGGCACGAGGAAACTAACAGTAATAGAAGCGAAGCAGTGTCGGCTTGGAAGTCGGCCAGGGAAGCACTACACGTCGCTAAGGTTGCGCTGAAGTCGTGGTTTCCTGATAGCGAAATGTATAATGAGGTCTTGGTTAACATTGCTGACGCAAAAACGAAGCTAGGCGACAAAGAAGACCTCAGACAAGCTCTCGAAACGTTTAAAAGCGCTCTTGCGAAGATAGTAAGAAATTATGGTGGTGACTGCAAGCGGGCCTGGGACATGGAGTGTAGGATCAACGCAGTGAAGTTGAGGACCAACCAAGACTTGAGTGCGACGATCAACTCCCTGGAAAACTTGGTCGCCAGATACAAAAAGACATTTGGCAAAAAGGCCGATGCAACAATTAGGTGCGTATGCCAACTCGTGGATGCATATTCTCAATGCAACCGATGGAGTGAAGCAGATGCACTGGCAGCACAAATGGATATCGAACCGAGGCCCAAAGATGGATTGGATACCTATTGGGCAGCGTCTGGAGCTGTCGTTGTTGTTCTATTCGGTTGTGGGGTTTCTTACCTGAGGATGATTCATCGTCGAGGTAACTAAGATTCAGGTGCTACACTGATGGCTACAGTGAAGAATCAACGTCTATCTCGAGAAGATTTATTGGTGGATCAATAATCAGTGTTTTTCCCTAGAGAAAGAGAGATCGCTATATACATGATGGCGACTTTTTGCTCTTTTTCTTTACTACGCCCTTTTTTGTGCCGATTCTCAGGGGGAATCTCCTTTTTTGTTTCACTTTTTGTATCAAGGCGTATACTGAATTTTGGTCTAAACATCACCCCAGATACATGATGGTAGGGCGACATGAACATGTTTTCCATTCCCGAAACCTTATGCTTTCATGACAGCAATGCCGCAAGTAAACGCCCATGACGCTGATGCTCTTCGAAAGGCTGTATGCAGTGCGTATCAAAATAATCTTGGTTCGTTGTAACTAGGCATGTGCCGCCAATTGGCTGTAGGGGTTTCAGGACACGGAGTAATATCGTCGCGCACAGCTGGTCGTCTCGGCGTATCTCTTGCTAATCCCACCCGCCGTTGATTACGATGATCATCGTTGGCAGAAGCAACGACGGGGGAAGCGGGAGAAGCGAACGCAGGGCCGCGCGCAGACGAAGACGCAGACGCAGCGGTAGCGACGGGCGGTGTCGGGATGGGGATTGGCCCATGGTAAGGTATAGCCACAAAGCATTCGCCATGTTCGTCAGGCGTCTCGCTGGGGAGGGGCGGTCGTCTAGTAAAGAAGCATTAGCACTGGGGCGGTGGGTTGGTGGGGGGGGGGGGGACGCGGGAAAGACGCGAAGTGGGGTTCAGCGCGTAAACTAGCTTAGGCACGTACCCGTGGAAAAGTCGCTGCTGGCCCGACGGTCGCCGCACAATGTAGTAGGCACTCTCGACGGTGTAGCCCCTTTGAAGCAGCTGCTCTAGCGAGTCATCAGGCGGTCGCTGCACCTGAGAAGGAACTGCGAACGATCTGGGCCCGTGGTGAGCGCCGGTGGCATTGGCTCTAGGTGCTGGCATAGCTTCAGGGAAGAGCGCGTTGCTGCTCGCGCGAGCAGGTACTGGTTCGACCGTGGGGTTGCGGGAAGCCATTGAACGCTGCGATCAGAAATAGCTCTTCAGAGAGCCATATCCCGGCCGGCACCAACGGTAGAAAGAAAGCGTTGGCGGTGTCGTGGACAATTGCGGGAGTTTTGAGGTGCAATGCTACGCAGATGGTAGCCCCGCGCTGTCCAAAAGTCCGCTAGCCACCCACTCGGGTGTGTGACTTGGCCCCTCAGCCCTGCCCATCCCACCGCGTTTTCGCACATCGCATCTCCCCGTGTATGGCCTGAGGCAAGTAGCGAAGGAGTCACGTGTACGAAGATAGCTGCGTGCTGCGTGCTGCGTGCTGCGTGCCGCGTGCCGCGTGCCGTGTGCCGTGTGCCGGACGTGTCGACGGTCGCTCGTTAATGGCAGTGCGAAGATAACATCGTGCTTATCCTAAAAACGACGGCTTGATGCGAGGCCTCGATCAGATAAAAGAGGGTGAAGAAGGTTTGAGCCTGGAGGCAAGGTTGATGGGAAGGCTCGCGGTGTTGAAAGAATCAAAGTAGGGGGTGGCCGTGAGTCTTTGCGTGAGTGGGACGGAGCCGCAATTTTGTATCAGGTCACACTGATGCTGTAAGCAAAGGAAACGGTTCAAACAGGGATGCATCATGCTACAAAGCATGGTCCCCCTGTGTCACTATTGGTCCTATCTGCTACATCGTTGCTCGAATTCTTCAACTCCTGCCTTAAGTTACAGGCACTTTTCTGATGTTCTCCACGTCAACCGTGTCAGGAAACTTGGGGGCACAATCTCTCTTCACAGTGTACCTCTTCGAGCTTGGCTTGCTTCCACCTTTCCCAACAACCTCGCCTTTTTGCCAAATCTCTGGTACGCCAACTGGATCAGCCTTCGAACACCAACTAGCTCATAATTGGGATTGCATACTCTCAATATAAATCTCGACCTTCTCGCCGATGTCGTACTCCACATCCATTGCTTCTTCAAGGATATATTCAATCTGCTAGCGTCAGTGGACTTCCGGATGCGCCAAGCTTTCGGTGAGCCTACCCTAGTGTTGCTACGAGCCGCCTAACGTACTTTGGAGATGTAGGGACAGGATATCTTGATCATAACTATGAACCAGCGAGCCTTTTATACTCTGAGCTGCTATGAGACTCAGCTGAAGGACTAGATAGCCTTGCAGACCGCCTTCTACCTTGTGTTCAGTCTTGCCCCGCTTTGACCTATCAGTGTGTTCCACATTGATAGCAGCCTTACTTCGCCTTTCTCAAGGCAAGACCGTGGATGCTCATTTGCAAGGCATACGACCTTCTAAGGCATGCGAGTTGCCTAGGCAAACATATTGTGCGAATCGACTATCTGCTGGAAACAACCCCCAGCCATTGCCGAGCTTCGAACATTACAGTCGTAATTTGCCTAATATATGCCTCTTTCTAAGCACCTTAGAAGCTCACCAGCCTGATGTGTCCCACCTAGAGTTGCTCCCACATATCTATAGGCAACCGCGTCCGAAACACATGGCGACGTACCATCATGGAACCTGTAGGAGTTTCAGCCAGCATACTAACCTTACTTGTTGCGGCAGGAGAGTCATGCAAGTTCCTTCACAGTCTATACGTCGATTTCTCTGAGGCTACGAAAGATGTTCAGAACCAAGCGGCGAAGTTACATTGTCTCAATCTGACCATCCGCCAACTGATCGGAGCCTATGAGAAGCTGCCAAAAGAATTTGAAGTTGACATTCGGTTACAGAAAGAGTTCGTGCGATTTGAGTGCGAGGTTACATCGTTAAGAATCAAGATAGAACGAAGACTTGAAACTCTCGGTCAGGGTAGAAGGCAGCGGATGCGAGAAATTTGCAAATGGTTGCTGTTCGACAGACAGATGAGTAAGTTTCTTCATCTAGCGGATGACTGGTCTTCTATCATGAATCACGCAGCAATGGCTGCTCAAATGTGAGTATACTTCGAGAGTCCTCAGAATTACAAGTAAACGTAGCAGGCATCTATCAACTCGTATCGATCAAAATGTCAATACACTGCTTGCTTTGACGCAGCAACCTGTGTGCCACTCAAATATATCTCTAGAAACTTCGACCGAGTTGTCACCGCCATCTTATATCCCACCTTCGATAGGACCAAGCTCCCGCCCATTACGGCAAGCTGAATGGCAACATGAGCGCAAATTAGGACCCAGCTACAGATTTGCACAATATTTGTCTTCTTGTACAGAACCTTCGGGCCTCCTACCACGGTATTGGACTGCAATGAAGCTAGGAGATCTTGTTGTGGGCTGTGCCAGTGGACTAATCATCTTGCGGCATTGGTCACCAGAGGCACAAGAGAAATTTAAAATACTTCGAGCATCAGAAGGATTGGGCTTACAAATTTTCGTTCAGTCTTCCCGAATCGTGTCTAGTAGGCTCTCACTCGACATGTTCGCGACTTTTGCTGCATCGCATGCTTTGAAAATCAACTTACGTTTCAGCATCCAATGGGTGGGACTGTTCGCTTTTGGCGGTCCACATCATATGGCAATACAAGAAGGGGATAAGGAGTATTTCAGACATAAGTTTTCATCGCGGACGCTGGGGATCGCTGATGTCACAAGTTATGGTGATACACTGTTGCATGTACGTTTACGAGAGTCTCGCTATGCTTATCACAACTGACAGACACAGCTGGCTGCAGGACACAACCAAATAGACATGATTGATATGCTTGTAAGCGTGGGGGCTGACGTTAACGCTGTCAATAATAGTGGCGAGTCAGTATAATCAAAACCTTACAACGTTCTAATCTAACTATTGCAGGACACCTCTCCACATATCTCTCAGACATGGTAAAGACTACGAATGCGCGAGACGTCTCCTACACCACGGTGCAGACATACACAGAGGAGATAAAGATGGACGAACGCCCCTCCACAGTTTCTTCAACGACGCTATCAGCCAGATCATCCAGGTCCACAAAGAGGACATCGATGCGTCTTCGCAGGATAGTCGCGGCATGACAGTCGCACATTGGGCTTCTTGGACTAGTCAATCTGCCCCAGCAGATATCACATACCAGTCTGTCGCAAGCGGAAAACCATATTATTCTCTCGCCTTAGTGGACAATCACGGGAAATCAATGCTGCATTTTGCCGCCGAGAGAGGTAACGTGCAACTCGTCCGGCACCTCCTTTCTCTACCGCAGGCCTCCAAAATGGCAGCGCCAGACTACGAGGGACGCAGCATACTGCACTTTGCAACTGCAAGTAGTCGCTTTCACCTCATACATTCCCTGGTCCAAACCCAACAGCTCGAGATTTCTCATAGAGACAACCAAGGACGAACAATCTTGCATCACGCCGTGATGAGGGGCAATCTCTCGGCCATACAATACATCTTGTCACTCGGACTCGCTGAATTGGAAACCCAGGACAATGAAGGGCGGACGCCACTTCAACTCGCGCTACTCCGTGGGTCTACATCGATCACCAAGTTCCTGGAGTCGCATTATTCTGATAGTATGGGTTCTCTTGATCAAAGGGACAGCCTGGGTGGAACATCCGAGTACAAGGCAGATCTACCTAGATGTGGATGCGGTCACTCTTCGAAGAAGCATCTCGTTCTTCAGCTGTGTCTTCTGGTGTTACTTGCCATGGTAGTCAAAGCTGGTTGGGCCTACAATTGGTAATTATGATTTTGATAAGACTTCTGTATCTTACTTCAGCCGGTCTTGCCAAATAGTAATTCTATAGTTTGCGTGCAGGGGTAGCTTTCGTATGAACTCTGCTCCAGTCACAGCAGTTGCTGGCCTGCTGGCGTTCCTTGGCTCTGCGACGGAAGGCTTCTTCCTGTAGTAAATTGTTATTGATGTCGCACCCTTATGGGTGAAGGCGTAGCCATCCCTCAACAACAATGGACAGAATCAGTGTTTGAGAGTGGAGCTCAGTGGATACAGCGGCTAGGCTGTCCTATTTTGTTGATGCCTGTTCAGCTCTTCAGAGCTGGTTCTGGTACGCATTAAGACAAGTGCGTGATCTTCTGTTGCTGACATGATTACAGCAGCCTTAAGGTGCTATACCCAATATGCTGGCAGTATAGCCTTCAGCTGCACTTGCCGGAGATGATCCACGGCAGTCGGTAGCGATCAGCGGTGGTATACAAGAGGCCAGTGAAGGAACTGTAAGGTCTGCAGCCGTCTGTGGCTGTCTGTGGCGGCAAGCCAGAAGTCTGAAAGATATCTACGAGGCCTGCGAGGTCTGTGTTGAGGTTTATCCAATACGCTTACTCGTGCTGGCAATCCCATATTGGTCCTCCAATAAGACTAGTTTTGATCCAGTATTGAGGTAGGCTCTATGAAGTGCAAGGTGCAAGGTATTGCCAAGATTCATTCGGGCGCTAACAGTTTTGGGAAAGGCCTCGGCTCAGAGGCTTGGCAAAGGGTTGCACCTTGGGTCAAGGATGACTAGCCCTACGAACACCGCTTTTGGGTCAACATCATGGTATATAATTTATTTTATTGTCCAAAACACTCAATAATAGGCCTGCTGGCGCAATGGTAGCGCGTGGCCCTCCTAAGGCCAAGGTTGTGTGTTCGAGTCGCACGTAGGTCGTTCGGTTCGAACGGTTTGAGATGCAGGTTCAATTCCTGTGCAGACCCTTTTTTTGTCCTTCTCCCAGTCTCAGCAAAGCAGAGGATGAACATGGGCCGTTACTTTTTGCTTCCTTTATGACCCATAAGTATACACTTCAAAGGAAACGAGACGTACTGCTCTGTTGCTTGTCGAACCCACACTTTTTCATTCGTAATAATATTCGTACATAGTAAAGCTAGTCACTTTGGAATTACGGGTAACATAGGAAACGAGGAATGTGTTCTGCCAGATTGCCAATATAGAGCCCCAAAGAGATGCTGAACGCCTGTGCCACTAACACAATGTGTCATTCGTCAAATCATCAACCCATTTCATCCTGCTTCGTCATAGCCTAGGCACCTTGCCTGGCCTTCTCTGCGCAAATCAAAGCAATGATGCGTGAGAGCTCAGCACTCTGTGCGAACTGTTCCTGCTTCGTCTGTTCGTCGACATCCTCACTGGCGGCAATGTCGTTGCTGACCTTCAGCATCCTGTTTTGGAGCGACAAGAGCTTGGACAGTGTGTTGTCGAGGAAGGGCGCGGAGAACGTAATGTTGGTGGGCGACTGGCCGGAGTTAGGTACGCGAATGTCGAGCTTTCGCGGGGCCTTCCTCTGCTTCGGCGATTGAGCTGCGGGAGGAGGTGATTGAGGCCTTGAAAGATGTCAGCGTATGAAAGTGTTTTACGGTGGGCTATTCGTACTTCTCGCGCTCAACGAAAGTCATGTTCTCTGCCATCTCCGCAACGCGGTTCGCGATACGCGACGCCATAATAGTGTAAGGTGAAGCGTGCTGCTGAGCACCATTCACGGCGCCGTTCGTCGCATTTTGTGTCTTCTTCGCAACAGTGCCAGCAGGCTTTTTCGTCCGTGAGGCGTTGGCCTTGTTGGTTGTGCGGTTGACGGGCGCGGAGGCGACAGACGCAGGCATTGTAGCGGATATCGTGAGTAGCGTTCAAGTCTAAAATGTCATTGTTAGATTGATTCCTGTTTGATCAGAGCGAGCATGGTGGAGCGAAGGGCTCGCGTGTGGCGTAGGAGGTGCGCGCGCCTCGTTGGGAGTAACCCGTAGGGGTTATGAGCGACTTACGTTCGGTGTCTTCGTATGGTAGATTTTGATCGGATTTGGGTTTGCAATTACGAGTTCACTCAAGAGGAGTCGTGTCAAGATGGGCGATCGAATGGCTTGAATGAAAGAGGAGTTCTCCATAACCACCGCTCCCGGAAAGTTGGACGGACGCGCCACAACGACGTCATTCTAGCCCGCTTGCAAGGCCCGCACTGATCGGCAGATAACCCAGCCACCCTTCGACGTCAACGGCCTGGCAGCTAGACATATCCACTATCCGTCGATTTTGCGGAGTGAGGACCGAAAAGTGATGCCCTGGGATTGCATATTCCCATAACTCAAGATGAATTCCCCTGCGATGCGAAAGAAGAAGGATGACTTCGGTGCAGGCCTCAAGGTGTCCAAACAGAGCATTGCACCTGAGGATCATCCCGCAGGACCTCCCAAATATGGCGAGTTAAACCAGGCTGAGCGCGCCTTTACACTGGCCTCAACGTTTCTCTCTGGTGTGCTTGCGTGAGTAGCATCAGTTGCTGAAAGGAGAACAGCACTAACATCCTACAGTATCAGCGCATCGCAAGTACTTGGAGCGCCTCTGAAGCTCATCGATCCCGTCTTTTACGAGGGTTACATGGCATACACGAAAGAATGTTTCGCCATTCTCATTACATGCTTGACACAGTGGTGGGCACCGACTGTAGTCAGAGTCAGTGGAGACTCCAGCATGATTGGCCAGTTGATAAAGACGAAAGATGGAAGCCTCAGATGCAACTTCTCGGAGCGCCTGGTGCTCATGGCGAATCATCAGCTCTACACAGATTGGCTGTACCTCTGGTGGATCGCTTACACGAATGGTCTACACGGCTTCGTCTATATCATCCTAAAGGAGGCCTTGAAGAACATCCCAATCATAGGGTGGTCCGCGCAAATGTACAATTTCATCTTCCTTGCGCGGAACTGGGAGGAAGACCAACGGCGTTTCAAAAAGGCCCTCTCGAAACTCAACAACCCAAAGGATCCGATGTGGTTGATCATTTTCCCGGAAGGGACAAACCTATCCGCGTCAACGCGCGAGAGGAGCAAGAAGTGGGCCGATAAAAATGGACTCGAAGACATGAAGCACCAACTTCTCCCACGGAGCACAGGCTTACGCTTCTGCCTGAACGAACTAAAAGACACCACCGAATGGTTATATGACTGCACGATCGCGTATGAAGGTGTTCCACCCGGGCAGTTTGGGCAAGACATCTTTACGCTACGATCTTCGTTCTTCGAAGGGCGCCCTCCCAAGTCGGTCAACATGCACTGGCGTCGGTTCCATATTTCTACAATACCGATCCACAACACCAAAGCATTTGAAGTCTGGCTCCGTAACCGTTGGCGAGAAAAGGACTACATGCTGGAGTACTTTAATCGTCATACTCGGTTCCCGGCTGAAGAGTTCTGGAAAGACCATCTCGACATGGGAGATCGCAGCTCGCAGAGCCAGAGCATCCGCACCAGGCCTCGCCCTGCGGTTCAAATAGAAACACAAGTCAAATCAGCCCACTGGAACGATTTTGTCAAAATCTTCGCACCCATTACAGGCGTCATGACGGCCATGTCTGTAGCATATGGATCATCACCGAGTGACCTCATCCCAGGCGGGAGTCAGTATTTTGAACAACTCATGAAATCTCTTCTAAGTGGAGGCGAATTGAAAGGTCTTCCGAGTCCCGACGAGCTTGAGAAAATGATAGAAGGAGCCGCGAAATTGGGTGCAAACCAAGCAGCTAGTCCTGAAAATAGGGGCCGTGTGCAACATTTAACGCAGGAAAACCTCGCTAAACTGGTGAAGGAGACGGCAATCAAAGAAGGGGCAGTGTTGCCGGGCGGTATGCGGAGAGCAAGCACAGCTCTGCCCCAAGTGCCGACAAGAACTCTAGCGACGTCTACAGTACCAAGAGCGAAGAGTGCAGTGGTGGCTGATGCTGCTAGAAGACCTGCTACAATAGCGCCAAGGCCGCCAGCTGCAAAACAACCGGCGGTAGCGGCAAAAGCGAAACAACCTGCAAAGCCCCAGGAAATGCGAGAAGTCACACTTGCCTCTGGCGTTACGATCAAGATCCCCAAGACCGACGTGGAAAAAGCAAAGGACACCGGAACCATCAAGACTGCAAATGGTCTCACCATCAAAGTTGGTAAGAAGGAGATTGAAGCTGCGGAAGCAAAGAAGGGTACTACAATTATGACCTCTTCGGGTATACCGATCAAAATTACGCCAAGTGGCGCTCTCGCTGTAGGACAGAAACCGCAAGCGACTGACACCAAATCATCCGCACCAAACAAACCAAAGTATGTGTTTAAGCCGAACACCGATCTGCCGACGAATGCGACCACGCCAAAAGCTTGCGGGGCTGCCGCTATACCTAAGAAGTCTGCAGCGACAAATGGTGCCATCAAGAAACCCACGACTCTGCCAAAGAAGCAGACAGCTAAGCCAACAAGCACGCCAGCGAAACCGATCAAGAGGAGCACGTGAGCTAGTAGCGACGCGTCTGCCATCCCACGCCACCAAATCTAGGATATGTGTCCGCACCATAGATGAGTCAAAGCGTTCGTAGTTGCAGTTACCAACACTTCGCCGTCATCAATAAGTATTGACAGCATGCCGGAGGATTACACTCTCCCACTTTTTCATCCTACCTTCTTAACATGAGAAGACCTGATAGTAACAAGATTCTTACTCGGTACTACACATCTTTCACAGAGGGCTTTCGATCTTCACTATGAGAACTTATACCTGCGTGTTCGGGATACTCGCAACGCTTATTCAAGCCGTTATACCGCAACCTACATGTAATATGAGCGGCGACATCAGTGTCACTGAAACATTGCAATTCAGCCACCCCATCGCAGAACAACTTTTAAGCGATGGTTACATGAACGTCACACCTAGCAACCGGAGCCGCGCACCTTTCCCTAATGCTCCTCTTCCATTCCCCGGCGTCTGGAACTGTCCACGCGATACCGCTCTTCCACCCAACACAGAAGACTGTCGCTACATCATCAATGCGGTCTCTAACATTTATGCGAACATGACCGTAAACATTCCCGCAGACCACTGCTTGTATGCTACTTACCGTTCGTGTATCATGTACACGTGTTCCTCACCTTGTGGAGGTTTCCAGTGGAACGTGAGCGAGTGGTCTCAGCTCGCCATGTATATTCAGGAGATTTGTGTCTGGAAAAGGGGTGGAGGAGGGTACTTGCAAAGACTGCCTGGTGGGAAGGATGAGTCCTTTGTGTATAGGACGGGGTTGACGCATGTTGATGCTGCGGATAGGTTGCTGACGCCTCCTATTGAGTGTTGATGGGCACTTCATACATTACATAACAGTTTCGTACAAGTACATGTCTATCATCTTTTCCTACTTTCAATAACACCTAAGATATTGTAGCAACATAGACCCCTTCACAAATCGCCCGCTGCCACCTACTCTATAGTTCTACTTATCTCATTGATCTACGCGAACTTCATCATAGTAGCCTCATCCACATACTCCACGGACGTAAGCTAAGATCTCGCCCCCACATAGTGACGCCACATGCCCCATAGATCGCCATACCCCGGCCCTCGCTACCGTGCCACAATCGACGTCATACCGACCTCCAACCGCCACCCAACCGTCCGGGCTCAAGCAAGATCGCAATGCAGCGCTAGCAGACCCATCATCATCGCAGCCGACAGCTATCTTCGCTCTTTGACGTCCTGTGAAGATTTATCCATTGGACCTACACACGCATTGGAATACACGCATACGTTGACAACACCAAGGCTTGGCTTTTACGTGCAGTAAAGCGAATCGCTGTCGTCGCCATGACTTCCTTCATACAGAACATGATCTGGAATAGCGTGTCGGGGTATGTAGAGGCAGGGACGCGCACGGTGGGTGGCTATGCAGGCGATGCATTGATCAAGGCGGGGGATATGGTTGAGGGAGGTGGTCGGTCCGTAGGGAATGGTATGTCCATTTCCATATTCCTTTCCCTCATCTGATCTTTCATATGATAGATGACTGACCGAATGATGAAACAGGCATCGAACGCAAGGCAACAGGCTTAGGCTCATCTATTTCCGGACAAACGTACAAGCCTTCCGCAAAACCGCTTCCATCCACCGCACGCCGTCCCGCAGCTCACCGCTCGAACTCGCTCCCTGCGAGCACAAAGCCTTCAACTGGCACACCGCTGGGCGCAAAGAAGTATCCCAGTGGCGGAGCTGGCGCAGCAAAGAAGCAGATCGGAAACGGCGTAACGGGTGCGAAGAGTGCCGTAGGTGGCGTAGCTAAAACCGCAGGGGGAGCCGTGGGAGGCGCCAAAAACACCGTAGGCGGCGTAACAAGCGGCGTACAAAAGACCGCAGGGGGCATAAACAAGCCCGTAGGCGGCGTCGTAGGAGGTGTCGTAGGCGGAGCCAAAAGCACCACCAACAACCTCAGCAAACCCCTTGGAAACACCGTCGGCGGCGCAGGTAAAGCCCTCGGCAGTGCCGTAGGCGGTCTTCAGAAAACCACATCCTCCGCTGCAAACACCGCCAATTCATCCGCTAAGCGCACACTCCCCAAACCGTACCCTCAATCCGGTCCCAACCTCCCGAAGCCTTACAGCAACACGAACGCGTTCCCATCAACAGCAAAGAAGACACCTGTCCGACCAGGCCAGAGCAAGCCCTTCACGCCGCCTAAAGAGCCCGAAGAGCCGAAGCCGTATCCGGGGACGAATACGCTTCCGGGACAGGGCAGCAGGACACCGGTGAAGAAGTATAAGCCGATGCAGAGGTACGAGCCCCCTACGAAGAAGGGGGAGGTCAAGCATCTTGCTGTTTAGGTGCGGTGGAATCACAGGATATGCCTATGATATGATATGGGGATTTTTCAAATATTATGGTGGTTATGTTGATTTTGGCGTTTTCATGTGGGGTTTTAAATGTATAACTATTTCTGGATTGGGCTGTCTCGGATGGATTGGTGGGTGAGCAAGTTTGAAGGCATTGGTACTTGGAACATGACTGGTTATCACCGCGAAAAAGCAACGAGTAATACGATACACGATTTGAGAAGAAACTATGAGCGACATCGGCATTGGAGTACTCTCCGTGCAATTCCACAACACGCGTTGGATTCTGACGAGCACCAACCACACGCATCCAACCCCACTCAAACATCAACGCCCGTCTGCTCTCAATGCAACGACCCCAATAATTCACAGTCTCACTCCCCAACACAAACAGTCACACTTCCACCCACCATCCTCCCTTCCCGCCATTCCCCATCGCGCCACACCCAACCATCTCCCGTCCCACGCTACGTTACGTTACCCCGCATACCACCCCAACCACTACCCTCGACGGAGCAATTCCCCCCGCCGATCACCACCACCCGGCTGACGATGTAAACGCCGATTGCAGGTCCGAAGTGGGCCAAGCTTTCGGGCTCGCGCCTTGGAAGTGCTTAAATCCCGGGCGTACCACTCTTTTCTTTGATTTTTTAGTCTTTACTACCGTAGCATTTGCGGATATTTGCCATTGCTGTTGCTGAGATGGGGCTTTTTTCGAAAAATGATGAGGGTGGTGTGACGCGTGAAGAGTCGGAGAAGGCTCGGGGTATGCGGAGTGAGAGGGTGGAACGGGATGTCGAGGGTGCGAGTGCGGGTGGTGCGCAGATGCGGATTGATCCTGAGGTGGAGAGGAGGGTGAGGAGGAAGATGGATTGGCATATTGTGCCGCTTGTTTCGGCGTTGTATTTGCTTGCTTTTTTGGACCGGTCGAATATCGGGTGAGTTCTGGAATGATGGGTCCTTTGGATGCGTTGCTGATGCTGAGTAGGAACGCGCGTATTGCCGGTATGAGCGATGACCTCGATCTCGACGGTGAGAAGTACGATTGGCTTCTTACTATTTTCTATATCTCGTACATTGTTTTCGAGTTCCAAGCCATTATGTGGAAGATTGTGCCTCCGCATCGCTGGGCGGCTTTCGTGGTCTTCGGCTGGGGCCTTGTTTCTACGGTGCAAGCTGCGATTCATACGTGGGAAGCTGAGATGGCGCTGAGGTTCTTCATGGGTATGACGGAGGCTGGATATGGACCTGGTATTCCGTACCTGCTTTCGTTTTTCTACCTCCGACACGAGCTGGGACTGAGGGCGGGACTTTTCTTGAGTGCGGCGCCGCTGGCAAATACATTTGCAGGCGCGTTGGCGTACGGCATCACGAGTGGGAGTCCGGGAATAGCGAAGTGGAGAGTGCTGTTCCTTGTCGAGGGATTGCCGACGATTGTCATGGCGGCGGTGGCGTGGTTCTTTTTACCTGACAGTCCTGAGAAGGCGAGATTTTTGAACGAAGAAGAGAAACTAGTGGTAAAGGCAAGAGGAGTACGTCAAGCAGGTGCTGCGACTAGAGTTGGTGGAGTGAATTGGGGCGAGTTCTGGGCTGGGCTGGCGGATCCTAAGGGATGGATTTTAGGAGTAAGTCCCCACGCTTCACGGATAGATAAAAAGAAATATCTAATCCCACGACAGCTAATGTACTTCTCCTGCAACGTCTCGTTCTCTTCGCTTCCAGTGTTCCTTCCAACCATCTTGAAGGAAATGGGATTCTCGGCGATCAACGCACAGGGACTGACGGCACCACCGTTCTTCCTCTCGTTCCTCATCACCATCATAACGCCATATATTGCGGACCGCACGCAGCAGCGCGGCATCATGCTTATCATTCTCACCATCATCGGCGGAACAGGCTATGTCATTTTGGCAGCGGCGAAGAGCGTGGGAGCACGATACTTTGGTGTTTTCATGGCTGCGGCAGGCATCTTCCCCGCCATCGCTAACATCCTTCCGTGGGTGTTGAACAACCAGGGTTCAGACACACGCCGTGGTGCCGGTATCGTGCTCCTGAACTTGATTGGGCAATGCGGACCCCTGCTTGGGACGAGGATGTATCCGAGCAACGAAGGGCCCTTTTACGTGAAAGGCCAGTCCGTTTGCGCGGCATTCATGTTCTTCACGACGTTCCTCGTGATCATCTTGAGGACATTGCTCGCGTGGGAGAACAAGAAACTGGACAAAAAGTACGGCACTTTGGCGCAGCAGAAGCAGACTATGCAGGAGGCGGCACAAAGGGGAGCTGGGGAGACAAAGGAGGAGGTTGCTGTCGAGAACTACGGGCCGCTGTTTAGATACGTCTTGTAGGTCATAGGGTGGCCGAAAGGGCCGAGGAAAGAGCGCCGAACCAGACAGGGAAGGCAATTGAGCACGCGACTGCCGCTTCTGTTCCACAACGCCCACACAGTTTGAAATTGCTGCTCGACAGGATGCAGAGCGAAAATTGGCGGTTGGGAGAATCTGCTCAGTGTCGGTAGAGGAATGCAATTGACGTGAATCCATCCGTCCCAAAGGGGAACAGCAGCCGCGGAGGGGAGCGAGCGGGCAAGGGAGCACTGACCACGGCCTCTGACGTCTTTCGTAAACGTCGGCGCAGCGAATGCCCAGCTGCGCGGCTGCAAGCTCTTCTCCGCTCGACGCCCCCCAGGCGATGCCGTGAGCCCACTATTCTTCCAAGTTATCTACGGGCTCCTGCTGCACCATCGCCTCGCCTTATCAGTCTCGCCCACCATGGCTTCCCAGGGCGATGCTCCACGCTCAGAATTGGCTCCGTCCAACAGCACCACGCAGCACAACGAGCCCGGTGCTGCCGCAACCCCCGCAAAGAAACGCAAGCATCGTGGGGGCAAGAAGCGCCGCAATCGCCGCCAATCCTTCGCCAACACGCTCGAGTCTGGCGACGTGACCGACGACGCGCGCCCGAGCCTCGCAGACGTCGGTGGCCACTCGTCGCGCGGCAGCTCCAGCTTCTACCGCCTGCGCCCCAACCAGAACCGCAGCAACGACAGCCTGCAGAGCGAGGCCCTGCTCGACCACCGCGAGCAGCCCGCTACCCTCCAGACGCGCCGCCCAAGCGTGCAGATGTCACAGCTGCTCTCGCCGCCTCAGCGTCGCTCCACCCATCCGCAAAACGCTCGC
This sequence comes from Paracamarosporium sp. OC-R06-R3, assembly GCA_019828545.1. Classification (NCBI taxonomy): domain Eukaryota; kingdom Fungi; phylum Ascomycota; class Dothideomycetes; order Pleosporales; family Didymosphaeriaceae; genus Paracamarosporium; species Paracamarosporium sp. OC-R06-R3. The sequence continues at coordinate 235,062 of JACVRA010000086.1, read as the reverse complement.
TCCGGTCTCGCCCACCAGCATTATGCCTCGGATAGCGATCCTGATGATAACGATGCCAATGACCGGACGCCGCTCATGAGCACTTCTCAGCGAGACATACGATCGAGTGGCTATGGAGGTGCCGGCAACTTGACAGGTTCTCGACACCGGAGAGAGAGCAGGTCTTCAGGAGCGTCAAACAGTATGATTGGTGCACAGTTTGCGTTGCAGCATCACTCCCAGACCAACCTGGTAGACTACGACGTCAACAACCCACCATCTGTGCCCGCGAGCCCAGTCTTGGGACCGGAACTCAACAGTTATGGCGATGTCATGCTCTCGACAGACGTTACACGAAGCCATTCGAGGCCAGAAAGTAGGGGGAGCAGGAGCAGGGGCCGAGACGTGCTCATCGACATCGATGAAGAGCCTACACCAAATCAAACGTACGAATCTGCCCCAGTGTCCCCTCCTGCCCCCAACGATCTGAGCCGTCGTATGACACTCTCGGCTGCTGAAGATGTCTGCTTCCCGCTGGAAGACATGTCCGAGATTGGCCATGAGGACTACATGCACCGCCAAGAAAGTGGCGATACCCGCCAGCGCCGCCGACGCCGTCGCTGGCCAGACCTGGGTGTCCTCCAGGCGTGGTCGCATGAGGAGAAGGAGCAGCGTACCATTGAAGGTATGCGCGCTCGTAAGGTTAGTGAGCCTTTGATGATAGACGGGCGTCTGCGCCCACAGAAACGCACATGGCATAAAGATACCGAAGACGCGCCGTATCGCTTTACGTACTTTAATGAAGATTTCGAGAACACAATTCACAGCCAAAGTATTGGCGAATTACTTCAACCAGGACAGACCTTCCGACAGCTGTTCATCCCCGATCCACCCATCTTGGAAGACAGTACAGACGACGAGACAGACGACGAAGAAGAAGGCATGACGACTATGACAAGAGAAAGCACCAGAGATAAACCAAGCATGAACGGACTTAACCGTGCTGCTGCGCAGACACCGGCTAGATTGAATCCAAAGCAGTCGTCTTCTGGGGAACAGACACGCTCTAGTACACCTGGTGGTGCTTCAACTCCCAAGCCACCTCAGGATCCAGAGAAACCTACGCGATATGGTCCACGCCCTGCTTTCTGGCTCGACGTTCTCTCACCTACTGATGCGGAAATGAAGGTTATATCGAAAGCTTTTGGTATCCACCCTTTGACCGCCGAAGACATCTTGATGCAGGAGCAGCGCGAAAAGGTTGAGCTTTTCAAGCATTATTACTTTATCAACTACCGCACTTTTGAGCAGGATGAAAACAGCGAAGATTACCTGGAGCCCGTCAACTTGTACGTGGTAGTCTTCAAAGAGGGCGTCATCAGCTTCCACTTCTCCATGACCCCTCACCCGGCCAATGTCCGACGCCGCATCCGCCAGCTGAAGGACTACCTCATTCTCAGTCCGGATTGGATCTCCTATGCTCTCATTGACGATGTTACCGACGCGTATGCGCCGCTTATTGAGCGCATCGAAGAAGAAGTCGACGACATTGACGAAGCAATTTTGCGATCCTATTCACAAGAAGACGAAAAAACTTCCAAGAACAAGAAAGATCCCTTCAACATTCTCGACGACAAAGATTCCGACGATGGGGAAGCGGGCGGCGGGCGAGACATGCTCCGTAGAGTCGGCAACGCGAGAAAGCGCGTCATGACGCTCTACCGCTTGCTGAGCACGAAGGCAGACGTCATCAAGGGTTTTGCGAAGAGGTGCACAGAGCAGTGGGACGTTGCTCCAAGAGGCGAGGTTGGGCTCTACCTAGGCGACATTCAGGACCACATCGTGACCATGACTGCCAACTTGACCCATTACGAGAAGTAAGTCTTTACTCACCATCCGCTTACTTACGCATTCAAATCAATACTAACATCCCCGCAGCCTCCTGAGCAGAAGCCACAGCAACTACCTCGCCCACATCAACATCCGCATGAACGAGCGCCAAGAACAAACCTCGGACATCCTCGGCAAGCTCACCGTCCTCGGCACCATCGTCCTGCCCATGAACGTCGTCACGGGTATCTGGGGCATGAACTGTCTGGTTCCTGGCCAGGACATAGAAAATCTTAACTGGTTCTGGGGTATTACGGGGAGCTTGATTGCGTTTGGGTTGAGCTGTTACTTCATTGCGAAGAAGATCTTTGGCATTGTCTAGTGGGGATCGAGACGCGAGTTTTAGGACGTGTTGGAAAAAGAAGTGTTGGAAAAATACGAAGTTGTATGTTGACTTGTTTGTTGTATAGGTGTTTTTGTTTCTGTAAATTAGGTACATATATACATTTGGGTGGGTGGGGTGTAAATGTATTCTTGTTGTTGTTCAATTAAGCTTTCTCTGTGTCTGTGTCTGGGGGTTGAGTGCGGTGTATCTATCATGTATCTTTGCGTGGAAGGACATCGTCTCGTTAAGGCTAGGAAGTTCGTAGTGCAATATAGATAGGAAATCGAGATATTCCTCTACCGTGTTGCGGTCTACAACGTTCTCTACCCGCCTGATGACGATTTTCTTATAAGTTATAAAGCGAACATCGAATACGGTGGATGTACTAGCTATACCGAGGCTCAAAATTGCCTCACTGCTGATGTCTATCATGACTGAGATCAGGAATATATGTGCACTGGATCATGTGTGTTTTTCCGGTGTGGATTTAGACATGTTTTGGTTGTGGAAAATATATTGTATATGTATCACTATGAGGGGTTTTTATAGCTAAAAGGTTTGACAATAAAGGGGAGTGTTTTGCCCATGCACTCAGGAACCATGAGGGCGACAAAGGGTGGCCCAAGGGGCATTGGTTGTGGAAGAGTGTGGGAGGGGATGGGTTTTGAGGAGAGGAAATGTATATCTGTATTGGACCACGTGTTTCTGGGGGGAGTGTTTGGGCCTGGTCTAGGATGGTGGTTAGGTTGGAGGGCTTCAAGGGTTTGATATGAAATATCGGAGGTTTACCGTCCTTGCAGGCACTTAGACTACCTTCGCAGCAACCTCCTGACAAGTCAGTGAATCCGCGTCGTAGTTTACATGGTACACAAGTACACCCTTTGATTGCGGTGAGGATAGAAATAAGAAGAGTGTCGCTCGAAGATTGGTAGCCGGAAGGGTTTTCGCTGTATTGGGTACATTAGCTTTTGCGCTGGTGTGATCAAGATTCTAGCTGGAAATAATATTTGCTCGAGTATGGTTGTGAAATATGCATTTGCGCGAACAGCAAAGCTCGTGTTTCGGAGAGAAGAAAATCTCCGTGGAAAGCACACGCCCTGACGGACCCTCACTTTACCAACGTCCGAAGCGTAAGGTAAGTAGCTCATTAGTAGTAGAATTGTACAATCATTGACTTCTTTATAGATAACAGATATTGGCTCCGCCTTCTATTTCTCTTCTATCACTTGTGTTCGTGTCGGCCTGGTGCTCTTCTATCGCAACACCTTCGCCACGCCAAGGACGTCGAACTTTACTTGAATATCCTCCATTACACTTGACAATCTGATACAATTCGGTGTATACACGGTACTGCAGAAGCGATGGCATGTATTCCTGTGGAAGCAGAGTGTAACCCGAAAGTTAGCGGACACTGCTTGAAGTTTTCCGAGTTCTTTATAACCACGTCTGCGATGGAATGTTTCTTCGATGTTGTTATCATAAAATAGCCCTTAGTGGAGATCTTGAGACTCCAGGTGTCGTGGAAACGTAGGGTTATGGTCGCCTTGATATTCCTACCAGGTAGCTTGTGCGTCTTGCTCGCTCTATCCTCCCATGCTTTAACTATATTACTGATCGATTGCAGTTCCATTGCCACGATATTCTTACGAATAGTCTTCTCGAATCGTTCAAGGAATAATGGTCCAAGTCAATGAAACAATCCTTTTAATTATGCAAATCTAAGCCTCTTGGGGTCGATATCGAAGCGGACATACTCTGGATGCAGGTTCACAACGGTACTATATTATTCTAAGCATGCCTGCCAATATATCGTGCCCTGGGCTGGGTAGCATTGGGGTGGTCGAATACTGTATGGTTTAGTTTGACTGGAACAAAGCTCGGAACTTCTCGGTCGGATGACAGGACGAATTTACTTTTCGGGATGATGCTCATGCGTGGCAAGATAGCAATATCGAAGCACACAACTATGTAATGGTAAATCTGAGCAAAAGTGTGGAGGTAGGGGGGCTTTGACCATAAATAGAATGTGAGGGGAAAAAGTCGACACACCCACCATTCTCAGATACATGTATTTTCGTATAGATCAGAGATTTGGCATTCTAGTTGCTAATCCTGGACTGGTTAGTGCTTACTGAAAGCTCGTGCGGTGACAGCGAACATATTGTGAACCATTGAGACTCTGTGAGAGCGCCAGCGTAGTTCCAGATAGTGGAATGAGACTGATTGCATGTTGCTTTGCCCCCTTGGCGCATTGATAGCTTCACCGATCGTACAAAATCCATCTCACTCTACCGAACAATTACTCTTCGCCATCCCCCAGGATCACACTTGATTTCTAGATACCTTGTCAAAGCTTCAAAAATGGCGGCAGAAGGATTTCCTGATCAATGCCGGGCAATCGCCCTTTCCTCTGGTCTTACATACACATGCGTCTACTTCCCAAAGCCCCCAGGAAACCGTAGACCTACGATACTCTTCCTGCACGGCTTTCCGTCGGCTTCCTTTGATTGGCATCATCAGATCAAGTACTTTGCAGACCATGATTACGGCATTATTGCGCCGGATCTTTTGGGCTACGGCGGAACAAGCTCGCCATATTCTCTTGAGCCCTACAAGTTTAAGAACATGTCAAACGACATCATCGAGATTCTATCGCAGTGCGGAGTTGGGTCGTCAGAAAAAGTTCATGTTGTAGGTCATGATTTTGGCGCAATCTTCATGAGCACCCTTGTGACATATTACCCACAGATTGTGTTGATATGCAGCTTCCTTGCCATCCCATACACCCCACCCGGGTTTAAAATCGATTTAAATGCGATGAAGCAGGTTATTGAGAGAGAACTAGGATTCGAGTTCTTTGGCTATCGACGCTTCCTCATGAGAAACGACTTGTGAGAGCTGATGGATGCGCACAAAAAGAGCTTTTTCACGTTGATATATGGCGCCGAAGAGACAATGATAAAGAACTTTCTACCCGCTAGGGAGCTTAAAGTGTGGTTGAAAGCGGACCAAAAGGCTCCATTGCAAGATTGGGTCACTCCCAACTACGTAGAGACTCGCAACCGCATTTTCGCAGGAGACGTATACCGTGGGCCCACGGACTGGTACCACTCGAGATTCCGTGAGCACTTGGGTATCGATGAGGAGTTGGCTGACATTTGATCTCCTCCACCTAAACTTCCTTGTTCTGCGCTCTACATGCAGAGTGAAGGTACTAAAAAGATGGCGAAAGAGTGGACAGAACGCATAAGACTGTTTGCCGATGTATACGAATATGCAGAGGCGAAAGGCGGTATGGGACACTGGATACAGCTGGAGGCCCCGGATGAGGTCAATCGGATTCTCGGAGCTTTTTTCGAAAGAAATAGCCAGACTTGAGACCTAGGGCTTCAATTCCTTACCCACAATATAGATTCTACTGGACATTGCGTGGGATTCTTATTATGCAAATACATAGGTTTTGCGGAACGCACCCAGTGCGCCCATTGAAATTGCGCGGGTCAACGTTGTTTGGCGATCAATGTTGATCTTTATCTGAAGAATTGGATGTGCAGTGCGCAAATGCATGTGAATTCCACTTTTACCTTGCTTTTCTATACGACTAAAGGCAGAAGCGACTAACATCGAGACACAATCACGCCAGCACTTACTTCATACGTCTTGATTGGCCGCCAGACAAGCGAGTCGTGAATTTAGAGTCCGGAAACCTTCCCTTTTCCAACTATCCGCCCTAGCTAGTATTCTCGGACTCCACTTAACTCGGGTCCGGTGGCAAGTCAGCCCAATTGGGTGAGGATCACAGTTAGAATTCCTCAAGCTTAGCAACCGCTTTCCTTCCTTGGCTTTAAAACGTCTGACCATCAGGATGGTGGACAAGAACCGAAGTATCTCACAGGATGTAGTATTGCGGATATGAGGACCAAAGATAATTAAGCGTTAATCACTCACTCGCTGTCCCGTGTCCGTCACACTACGTGACCGGAAGAGTGGCTAGGTGGCTATTTGAACCAACAGAACCTCCTCCCCTGACAAATCACTATTGGACTTATGCCTCTCGCATAGATCTAGGTATCTCAAAAGCTCGATGTGATTTGGGTTTGGCAACGTTCGTACGGCGACAGCTCTGAAACAGCGACCTTTCAGTTTGGTATGTTGACTAAATTCCGTAGGCTTGGCGGCATTACGGCCCGGTGCTCGTATTCCCAGTTCAGCATAGAGCTCCTTCCTATTATAGAATATTTTAACGAGAGATCCCATGGGAAAAAATCGTCCACCACAGTCTCGCCACATTAATCGCGTGACAGTTGTGGCCGAAGACCATTTGGACCCACAGAGGGGCGTACCTTGCCAGAAAAACGTCTTTTCTTCCAGTTAAAAGCTTACCTGAACTTGAAAGTGCTTGGCAAGCCAAGAATATCTTATCCGAAATTGGCTCGTCTAGTAGTGCTTCTTGGCCTTCCCTGCATACCTCGGTCTATCGCCTAACGCGATGTTACAATCCCAAATCACGCGCGTGGCTCGCCACGATACAGAAAGACTTATTACCAGAACTATACTTAGCCAGTATAGCATCGGAACCCACCGAAACTGTAAGCACTACCCGTATCCTGATCGTATGTTTCTACACGTACGACAACTGCGGTAGCATGATCACTATTTCCATTCAGGCTCAACATCCTGGCCAAATTCAACGATCAAGTCTCCAATTCAACAATGGGGTCAAGCTGTAGGTGAGCATTATAACAGATTTTGTTAACAAATGCATTGTTTGGCAGCTTCATTTTCATCTTTAAAACTCTGTTTGGATTATTAGATCACGGTATACCATTTACCGAATTTAGGTCTAGTCCATAGATCTGGACCCTGGTAATCTAGATCTATAACCTACAGTGCCAGGCCCATTGACTCGGAGATCTAGTGTCGGGCCAAGACGGGAGGATTGCTAGCTCTGCGACGTTACTGTGCAGAGCTGATAGTCGGGCCCTTATGTCAGCAAACCTTAGAGATGGTTTCCAGCGATAGAAGTATGATTAACTCGTGGAAGAATTATAGGATTTCTTAGGCGGAGAATTTTGAAGCGTATTAATTGAAATTTATTGTGAAAATCGGACAAGATTCTGACTATACGGGGCGCGGGTGAAGTATTGTCGATGGCCCGACAATTAGCATTCGAGCAACGGCTATCCGGCCCTTCGCGGTCAACATTCGGATAGTCTCATGCTAGGCCACTAAAAAGGCCCCTGGCGATCATTGATGCGCATCTAGAGTCCTGGGCAAGGGCGAGATGCATCACCAAATGAAGAATGAGGTCTTGAATTGTCTTACAGAGTGCTCCGGCACTTGGGTGCTCGACCAAGCCTAACACTGCATCGCTTTACAGTAAGACAATCCTTCGCAGATTCCAGGTCGTTTTCCAAAGCACGTGCGCCTTGGGCGGAAATATGGTCTCCCAAGATGAGTCGAGGCACCAGGGAAGTGGAAGTATATAAAGTCACGTCGAACGGTATGTCGAGACTGCCCTTAGTTCAGTCGCTACTGCTATTTGGCAATCATGCGGTCACTCCTCAAGATAGGAGTGCTTTGCAGCCTCTTTAGTCTGCGGGCGGCAGCCAAGACTGTTTTTGCTCACTTCATGGTACGGAAGCTTTGTCGTAATGTTTAGAGTGTACTGATGGTGTACAGATTGGCAACACAGAGCAATACAGTGTCAGTGACTTTGAGCAAGATATTCAGCAGGCACAAGATGCTCACATTGATGGGTTTGCCCTCAATTTTGCATACGATGATCCTACGAACGAAAACAGCATCGAAGCCATGTTCGGCGCCGCCGAGCGCAAGGGTTTCAAGCTCATATTTTCTTTCGATTATGCGGGAAATGGCCCCTTCCCGAAGGAAGAAGTGAGTGAATGGTTATCATCGTATACCGGCAGATCTGCATACTTCCGACACAGCACTGGGCAGCCACTGGTTTCGACTTTTGAGGGACCTGGAAACGCGGATGACTGGGTCGAGCTCAAGAAGAAGCACAATGTCTTTTTCATGCCTTCGTACTCATCTTTGGGTGCAAAAGAGGCAATGAAGACCGGAGTACCGGACGGCCTGTTTAGTTGGGCAGCCTGGCCCGAAGGCCCCAATGATATGACCACAGAGGTGGATGCATCTTACTGCGAATTTCTAGGCAAAACCGACTGTAAAGGAGGCAAACCTTACATGATGCCCGTTTCTCCTTGGTTTTATACAAGGTAGGTCGGCACTACACGCTACACAGATGTATCAGGCTAACCCGGTGCAGTAAGCCTGTCTTCACAACACGTTCGCTGAAATGTGCGAGCAGAATCTTTGCTCCAATGTACTGATCATAATAGACTTACCTGGATATGATAAAAATTGGCTTTGGCGAGGCGACGACCTCTGGTTCGATCGATGGACGCAAGTTTGGACTGTTCAGCCCGAATATGTTCAGATCATCTCGTGGAACGATTACGGCGAGTCACACTATATAGGTGACGTCCGTGAGAAAGCTCTGGTTGCTTTTGACATAGGAGAAGCTCCGTTCAACTACGTTCGTGGGAAGCCCCGTAATGGCTGGCGAATGTTCCTGCCATATGTTATTGATCGGTAAGTCGTAGTATGATCGTGTTTGCGTGGGTACCCTTGGCTAACCTGGTCATCGCATATAGATACAAGGGTGGAAATCCGGCCATAACGAAGGAGGGTGTCTCTATATGGTACCGCCAGAACGAAGCTCGAGCTTGTTCCGCAGGGGGCACAACCGGAAATACGGCAGCGCAAGTTCAGAAGGAAGGCCAGCCTGCCGACTTTGCGCAAGACAAGATCTTTGTGTCAGCACTTCTTGGTTCTAACGCCGATCTTCAAGTCAAAGTTGGCAACCGGGACTGGGACACAGTTGCATGGTCCACGGCCCCTGATGGCCTCGCTGGGTTGTACCATGGCTCTACATCATTCAAAGGTTTGAACGCCGCGAGTAGTGGCCAAGGTGATGTCCAAGTGAGGATTATGCGTCGTAATACCGAAGTGGTGAGTGTCCTTGGAGCGAAGATCGACAACAGCCAATGGTGTCCAAACGGACTCGGCAACTGGAATCCGTGGGTAGGTGGAGCATGGGCCAGTGCGGGCATCTCTGCCACTGGTGGAGATATCTCAGGATGTAAGTCGACGTCCAGCTACGAAGCAAATACCTCTTGGTTAACTTATTGTTCCACAATCAGGTATCCGTGGCACAGGCGAAGGTGATATCAAGGAATTATGTGAGTTTGCGTGCGAGTATAACTATTGTCCGTTTGGTGCATGCACCTGCACTCAGAGAGGTGCGCCAAAAAACGCAGACAAAATGGCAGGGAAGGGCGCGGGCTATCCGGTAAGTCGCAGGCTAATCGTATGGGTACATTGCTTACATGCGCCCAGAACCCTGGAAAGGAATGCATCTATCTCGGTCTCTGCGACTATGGCTGTGACCATGGTGTCTGCCCAACGAAGGCCTGCAACCGTGATAAGGCAAATGAGGGTAAATGCTTCATACCACCGGACACGCCGCCCGCTTCTCCAACAAAGACAACTACAGCACCAAAACCCACGGATTCGAACGGCATAGTGGGAGGAAGCTATGACTACGATAAGTCACGTTATGAGAACAACCAACTGTGCTATATTTACAACCCACCGAACCACAAGGCTTCGAGCGAGATGTGTGCCGCTAGTGCCTGCCAAAAACAGATCCAGGATGCAATAAAGGAAGGCCGAACTTACAATTATGGTTGTGCAGGATTTTGGGACCTTGACAAACCGATACCATGGGAGGTAGACGCCAGTACGTTGATTTCCAGGCATCTACTGCTATGATACGACCACTGACTTGGTGACAGCCAGCCCTAATTCGGGTAGACAAGTGGCCCAGGGAAGATGTTCATGTGATAACGGATTAGTGAACATCATTGCGGATACGTTCATGGAAGCCCTTCCTGCTATAGCTCAAATCGGTTGCTTCATCGTCATGTCTTCTCTCAAACTCATCCTTGATATCGGCGCTGCGGCAATTCCTGGAGTAGGAGAGATACTTGACGCCGGACTGGGTAAGTCTGCAACACTATAGTTGGCATTATGAGCGTGCTAACGTCTGTGCAGAGGCTGCTGGTTACGCTGCTGCTTTGATCGACTACTATTACAATGTCGGTAAGATCCGCCCACGCACACCACTACATTAATGAGCTTGCTGACGTTGCAAAGACCAAAAGCCTGAAGAGGCATTTGACTTCTGGCTGGCACCTTGCGGTGGTTCTGAATTGGTACCGGACGAGATCAAGCAGATTTTCGATACCTTGAACAGCGTCGATCCCGGCCGCTTCAAATTTAAAGACCTCCCTGATCTACCAAGGGGTAAAGGTCAGAAGGGTGACAAAGGCAACCCCGACAGAAAAGACCGCGACAACGATCAGAAAGACGTTACGCTCACTCAAGTGCAAGCGGGTGCGTCGACCGCTAAGTTGGAGACCATAACGAAGACATGCTCCGGCGGTATATGGCCTCAAGGTTCGTTGCCCAATCAACCACTTATCTTAGCAGCCGTTTAAACATCCGGTACTGACTCCGTGTGCAGCATGTGCCCACTACTACTCAGTGCACCAGAACTATGACCACTGGGGTAAGGACGCTAGGTTCACATGTACTGATACAAATACCAGGGCAGACAAACCAAAGGCCACAGCTAGCTGGAAAGCACAGCATAAAGACAAAACTTGGGGTGCTTTTACAAAGAGCGATTACCTATTCCTCGGTAGAGCGGGTGCGGAGCCTGGTGCACCAGCATGCGAAGCCGATGAATGGCCACCGGCGTTCTTCGTTGAGGACAAGTTGCCTGTCGACATTCCAGCGGGGCAAGGGCAGCTCGTTCGTTGGCTTCCACGAGATGAAAACGGCGCCGCCGGAAATGTCTGGAGAGGCTTTTGCTCGACCAACGATGGTGGTGGGGGTAATGGGCAAAACGGCAAAGACGGTAATGTCAACAAAAATCTTGTAAAGGTGAAGGGATCGCCCAAAAAGAGTGAGTTGGGGTTTCCATTCCTTATGTAATTTCACCAGGTTGACCAAGAACGTGTTCTAGGACTTATCGAAGATGGCAAGGGCGGCAAGCCCACTACAACCATAGAGCTGTACGAGGCTGATTTTACGCGCGCCGTGTTCGAGTTCAAATTCGAATGGGGTAATAATGGAGTACCCAACGCTGGTGAGTAACTTGTGCACATGACGGACTCTCTTCTCCAGGTCAATTCATACTGACATCATACAGGGAACAGGTGGTGGCTCGAGGATAACGCATGCTGGCCAAGCGCCATTGCCCCTGAAGATCCTGCGTAGGTTCTGAAGCAGTCTCGGTAGGACACTCAGGAAACTGACTCTTATTAGGTACCCCCTTCTTACAGACGACAAATTCTATGCTACGCATCCAAACAAAGCCGCTGCTGATGCGCTTAAGGTCAGCTACAGCAGGGCACCTGATGCTGCGCGACTCCAGGCGGCACAGCAAAGGATGCCAGGTGTTACACTTCCTAGCAAGCGCAGCATCGCCCTGGACACAAGAGACATCTTTCAACTCGAGGATGGTGACCTTGTTTTGAGTGATGGTAATTCCACACGTCGTCTGACCACTGAAGATTTACCTGATATCGAGGTCATCCCCTGTCGCGATCGCTTCTGCAAGAAAGAGCTTGCTTCAATCGATGACAAACGCGGTCTAACTGTAATCCCAGGAGACCCCCTTCCAGTTTTGCCGGCAGTCGCTGATGCTAAAGAAACGCCAGCGAGCGCACCAAAGACAATGCGGACGATGGTCAGAAGCAGTACGAGCGGATTTTGAACAAGTTCACCAAACTCGTCTGATCTTGTCATACGCTCCTAATGTGTCCTCCACTTTTACCATTTCCTATGTAACCTTCTTAGGGTCTCTCATTGGTTAACTTCAGTTTGTGCGTTAAAGCATCACCCTAGCCTATTTTCTGTATACTCGTTAGCTTTTTAAGCATCTCTTAGATCAAGTTTTCTTCAATCTGTACGTATTTGTCGCTTCGTATATACAGAACTACCAATAGATCTGATTGAGCAAACGCCTCTACCTTGAGTACTTTCTAGTGCCTTAGCATTGAGCGTTGTAAATAATTCAATAAGATACACGGCTTACAACAGGAGTTCTGTACTTACCACGATTACCACGCTCGCCACTCTTTCCCTAAAGTACAGTCCCATTGTGCTCAATCTCCGGTTGCCAAGCAGCCTACTCGTCTAATATGCGCTTCCTGTCGAATTCCACTTTTAAGAGGCGAAACCGGTGAAGCTCAACGCCTAAAAGCCTTCGTAAACTATTTTCGTTCTTCACAGGGGCTAGGCAAATCCCCCGCTAGTCATCTCCACATTCATCGAAGCTGAATCCAAAAGTAGCTAGCGCGATCCCGTCCGTTGTGAACGATTGGCTAGCACTAAGCCTGGTCTTCAGCCTCGAGATGAACACGAGCTTTTGTGTTTGGTTTTGCGAACTAGGCCATGCATGTCGCTGCCTGGCTTCATGCCGACCGCCCGTATGGAGCCTAGCAGAAGGGTTGTTGGGCATGCGTGGCATAAAAGCATAACATGTGGCGAGTCTGGAGCTTCTTGCCTTCGACAGGGCTTGGAAGCTGTGATACCTTGTCGTTTCTAGATATCTCTCAGCCGCACTTGAGGCGATTACAAGAGTGGATATAACCTCCCGTCGCGCGCTCAGTCTGTCTTCAAGGGTTTGCGGAACATCTGGCTGTGTGCCGTTAGCCTCATACATTTGCTCCGTTTCGATTTTTATCCTGTGGCACGTTTGCTTAGTTTCAAGGCCCAGGACCAATATGAACCGATTGACTTTCCTCCTGAGCAGCATTGCCGTACTGCCATTCGCCTGTGGCGTCGCATTTCCGGGGCCTGCTCCCACGATAATCGGCGCCAACGCTGATAAAGTTGTTGTCGGATGGACACCGCGACCGACCAAAGGCCCAGTCAACAGGTTCATCCGAAGACAGACAGACTACATTAGCCGCGACCCAGGGCTATGCGGATGGGTAGAATCAGAAGGTAACAACTCCCCTCAAACACCGCTTATTTGACAATCACTAACAGGAGTAGCCGCATCCATACAATGTCCGGGTACTGGCCAAACATGCGCTCTCTACACCACCAGTAATGTCGGCATGGCCGGCTGCTGTTCCTCTGGCGATACGCAAAACTGCAACTGGGCGAACGCCTGTGTGAACTACGATGCATGGACGAAGAAATCTTGCGATGAAGCCTGTCAGAGCAATTCCTTCATCAGGAAGTGTACAAACCCTGCTTCTCAATACTGCGTGACTTGGACGTATCCATCGGACAACGTAGCAGACTACGGATGTGCGGATTACAATTCCGGTGTTGTTACTGTGTTGCAATCAGCCGAAGACTCGGAGTCTCGTTATTATATCACGCTTCCGACCTACTCTGGCCTCGATGTCACTGGCTGGGATGGCGAAGCTTCGTCTATTGACAGCGAAGCTACGTCTGACTTCGGCGATATCTCCACCACTATAGATCCATCCGACCCTGAGTCGACCGACCCTGTACCCGGCAGTACCGACGGCAACACCTACAAACCCAAGCCGACGAAGAAGTCCACGCCTGTAGGTCTCATCGCCAGCGCCGTAGTTGGCGGCCTCGTGGTTTTATTCCTCATTGGCGCCGCAATAATCTTCTTTTGCGTCAAGAAGAGAAAAGCCAAACAACTAGCCAACAACCAAACCATCATCGCCTCCCAGCAAGCCAACCAGTCCGAATACAAACCCCCTGTGCCTGTGCAGCAGCAACACGTGCCCCCGATGCCCGTACAGTCCCCTCCACCACAGCACAGTGGATATTTCACGCCGCAGGACCAGAAGATTAACTATCAGACTCAGACCCATGAATATGGGTTGCAGTCACCGGCGATATCAAATCCTCCCACGCCGGCTCCAGCATACGTGCAGCCGTACTATGCTGCACCAAATGCACCACCCATGCCTACGGAAGAAACGACGCAGTACCCAGCCAGAGATCCTACACCTGGAACGCATGAGGTTGATGCTATTACGGTGCCAGCAGCAAAACCTGGACAGCCATCTAATGTGTTTGAGATGGGGCAAGGGAAGTAGACGTGCTTTGCATGAAACATTCCATTTTCCTTTCAGATAGTGATTGATATATAACGTAATTTATTCCCTCTGATGGTTTCTCTTCAAACAGTTGTTCATAAATGTCCATAGGAACGAGGAAACATCGTTTCACATGCGCCTCAGTGTGACCCCTGTCATCCTTCCTCGGCTTCGGCCCATCACCACGCGAATCCCAAATCTGCATCTTACATTCCCATCTCACGTCATCGCATTCTTAGTCGTATCTGTCCAACCTTTTTACTTTTTTTTTCGGCGCTTTGTCAAGGTACGTGAAAAAAAAAATAGCAATGCATCGCTTTCGTGTACCTGGCTTCGTCTCTCTGCACAGACTGTGGCTATTACCAGCTATCGCGGGCTCGAGCTGGTTTGTCACGCTTGCCGTGATGCTGCTCACGTGGGTGGGAAGAGGATGTCCTAGGTACCCCGGGCAGCGGAATCCGTATATTACGTAGGTTGATTTTTTTATTTTCGTTCACAGCGTGGATGTAGGATGCGAAGCCGTCACAACGTGGAGTAATAAGTAGCCCACTGCCACTGCAGCTCATACAGACTACTGCCTATGGTTGGTGAAGGAAAAACAAAAAATACTGATAACACATGAAACCTAGATTCATATCCGACATCGCCGCCTTCCAGCTCAAACCTCTCTTCCTGGTAGGCGGTGTAACGACCGCGGCGGGATTCGTAGCAACCGTGGTCGCAGTGCACATGTCGCGGTATGATGCGCGTATGTACGGCCTCGTGGATGACGCGCTGTGGAAAAAGTCTGCATCTGTCGTTGCGATGTGCAGCGGCGTTGTTGCAGGTCTAGGACTCATACTCCTAGCTATCCTCGACACGTTCCGGTTCCACGAGGAACATGCGGTCCTGCTGCTTGTATGCTTTATAGGGCTGATGTCGAGCATGGTGCTGACGACTGTGGTGTATTGGGACCAGGCATGGAAGCCGAGTCCATTTAGGCGGTTGAGAGTATAGTAAGATGCTGCTCTGGTGTGTATATGGGATGTGAGGAACTAACGTGTCGTAGTTGTGTTGCGAGTGCCATTATTGTGTTTTTGGACGCTGGTCTAGGAGTAGCGTTTTATACGCTAATGCAGTTGGGTTTCTGGAGAGTTAGCGGTGTGCTGGAGTGGATGATGGCCTTCACGGGTGCGTTCTATTTGTGGGCCTTTGTGGGCTTCGTAAGTGTGCCGAGTGATGGAATCGATGAGGCAGAGAGGCGGGCGTTGTTAGGAGAGACGATAAGATGAGACTGGTAGAAAGCATAGAACGCGTCCGACGGTTGATGATTATGATACAGGCGCTGTAGCCGTGTTATACATTCCGCTAAAATACATACACCATCCAGACCTCGCCAAATCTTACAGCTACCCCGTTTATCCTGTGAATCTCATCGGAGAGCTCTTCTTCAGCACCAGCGGATGCCTGTGGACACTGGGCATCAGGCCCAGCCCGATTGCTCGTCGTATCGCCTTTGCGATCTTCCTCTGATTCTTCGGTCGCAGGCCCGTATCTCGAGAGTGCTTTATTCGGCCCATCTCGGTCATGTACTCGGACATCATAGTGAAATTCTACACAGTGTCAGCCTCCACTCCTTAAGTCTTGTCCGAAATCCTAGCTACCTTGTATTCGGAGACTGGGTTGATGCCCAGGGTGTCGAAGGCATCGCTCGAGGGCGTCCTGCGGGCCACCTTCCACTTCCTTTGTTCCACGCCAGATAGATCGTGTGGCGCATAGACATCTCCCGTGTTCCATTTGCGGTAGATGTGCTTCTGGAAGTTCTGCCGTTCCTGGCCGGCTTGGACAATCGCTTTCTGACGGTCGGCGCCGCCCTGGAGGGCCATTGCTCCCATTCGCGTCGCAAGCTTGGGGTCTCGGGTAGGTTCAGTCTTGGGCAATGGCTGCTGGGTGGAGGACCGGATCGGAGAGCTCTGTCCCAGTATGTCTAGGAGGTCTGCAGCTGTTCCAGTGTCAGCGAAAGTTTCCAGGAGCGGCCGGGGATTCTTGCCATTCTGGCGGTTGGCTGTGGTCGAAATGCCTCTTGTGCATATCCGCGACGCCGCAAAAGCAGGCCGGAAGGGTAACCGCATGAGCGACATTGTGTTCGAGGTTGCGAGCTGAGCTGCTGCGGGTTCGCGACGGTCGCGTTCAGGTTCACAAAGTTCCCATGGCTAGCGGCTTGGCACAGATATGATTTCACTTTCACGGCGACGACTCCTCCCGCCTCTCATCCCAACCTACCCCTTTGGAGATCTGTTGCTGTAACTTATTGTATTATATTTTCATCCCGTTCCTTTCCATGGAAGCTCCATAACCGCTGTACTTATAGATCCCGTGCTGCAATTGCACTTTGACGCGACCTGCTGCCCGCAAGCTCCTCCGCCATGCCTTCCCACCTCACCCGCGTCGTTTTCCGCAGTATCATCGCCGACACCCCTCTCCTTTGTCGCGGATGTGTTCAGCGCTCACCGCGTCTTCGGACATCCTTCCAACATGGTGCTCGCACGATTGCGCCCCAGCGGCGCACTTTCTTTGGCATGTTCAAAGCTCCGCGCAAAATCAAACCAGCCGAAGTGCCCGCCGGTCTGGAGGTGATAGGTAGCCTAATCAAGGCACAGCGTAATGGGCTGCGACTGCCATCTCCCGCAGAAATCGCCGAAGCTGTGAGCGCCTTCTTCCTGCAGAAACAGGCAGATATCGAGGACTTCCACGTTGGAAATGTTCTCAATGCATTTCAATATCTGCTGGAGCACCCGAAGGAGGACGGACAGCCATGGATACCGTACAAGAGCATGAACAGGGCGATGCACAAGTTGGAGAAATATCCACCGGAGACGGGCGGAAAACCACACCTGGCTCTGGCCAAGCTTCTAGATGCAGAAATAAAGAAAGTCACGGACAACGAAGAAGACATCAAGGATCTTAGAGCGTTTACGCTTTATGAGGCAGTTGAGTTGCCAAAGCTCGTGCGCATTCTCTGTATTTATGGTGCGAGTCTCGAAGCGAGAGACCTGGCTTCCAAAACGTTTGGGAAACCATCAGCCGAGTGTACGGAACGAGAAACGAAGATAATACGGAATACTTGGAAGGCAGTTATAGCAGGTTTTGCCCGAGAAAGCAATACGCCGGAGCTGATCAGGACAACGGAAATCATGCAAGAAGCATCGGTCACGTTCAGGTCCGATGTCCAAGGAATTCTAGTCAAATACTTTGCGCAAAGAAAGGATTTGGAACAGGCCAAGCACTGGTACATGAAAAAGATCCCGGAAACAGATGATGGTAGAGGCTTAAGCGGAGCACTCGGACCTCTACTTACCGCGTGTGCTCTCTGCGGCGACACTGCATTCGGCCAACAAGTTGTTGCCTCACTATTGCAAACGATGCCAGACAAGGAAACATGGGATGCTGTTTTTCTCTGGTCAGCTGCGATTGGCAAGGGCCCCGACGAGATTGACCGCATGATGAACGTTATGGTTCGGCGAAATCTGGAAGAGCGACAAAAGAAACCTGATACGCTACTTATCCAACCGGATATCGACACTATCAATTCGCTGGTAGAATTCTCCATTTCGAAGCAAGACTCGTATTCTGCCGAGCGCTATGTTGTCCTTGGGGAAAAGCGCAGCATCTTCCCAAACGAAAGAACTCATATTATGCAGATCCGGTATCGGCTTTCCATCAACGATATTGATGGCGCCCGCGCTGCGTACTACGGGCTTCAGGGTCAAATCTCAGGTGACAGCGATTGCGTCGAGGCAGTCAACAAGCTCATCCAAGCGTTGTGCCAATTGCAGCAATATCATTTCGATGACATAATGGCCATTGTGGATGATTTGCACGAACGCAACGCACGGCTTACTCCGGAGACGGTGGCTACCTTGTGTGTGCTTCATCTTCAACGTGGAGAGCCGCATGACGCTGCCGACT
The DNA here is from genome assembly GCA_019828545.1 of Paracamarosporium sp. OC-R06-R3. Taxonomy (NCBI): domain Eukaryota; kingdom Fungi; phylum Ascomycota; class Dothideomycetes; order Pleosporales; family Didymosphaeriaceae; genus Paracamarosporium; species Paracamarosporium sp. OC-R06-R3. The sequence continues at coordinate 216,729 of JACVRA010000086.1, read as the reverse complement.
TACTGAACGTGCATGCTCACCACTTTTCTCCCGAGCAGCGGCTTGTGATACGGAAAGGACTCTCATCCTTCATCATGGATGGCCAAACCAGCACAACAGATGCCTGGGATGGCTACCAGATGCTACGCAATGCATTCCCAGAAACACCTCGTTCCGATCGCATTCCCCTGATGAAGGAATTCTTTGCCCGAAAGCGCTCCGATATGGCCTGCCATGTTTTCTTCCATATGCGCAATTCTGTCGTCGAGGAGATTGCGGCTGATAAAGAAGTCTACATCGCGGCCTTCACAGGCTTTGCCCGCAATGCCGACGCTGAGAGTCTAGAACTGGCTCACAACCAGCTCAAAATCGATCTTAATGTTGAAATGGACACCAAGTTGAGGAACGCTTTGATGCTTGCCTACGCTGCAACTGGCAACGGCGGACGCGCCATGGATTTCTGGGCCGAGATTGGATCATCGCGGGAAGGGCCCACATACAACAGTATCGTCATCGCGTTCCGTGCATGCGAAGGTACGCACTACGGAGAACGACATGCGAGGTCCATCTGGCAGCGGTTGAAACAGATGGATGTCGATATTGACAAGCAGATTTTCACTGCATATATGTGTGCCCTTGCACGGAACCATCGCCACGATGATGCTCTTGCTTTGATCGAGTCCGCCGAGGAGGACTACGGCTTTACGCCGGATTTCTACATGTGAGCCATTTATTCCATCTTTAGCGGAGAAGTGTTGCTAACACGGAGTAGATTGGGCAATTGGTTCCAGTGCACGGCAAACATTGACAGGCAAGAAAAAGTTGAGGAGTGGATCAAGGAGCGATATCCTGCCGTCTGGACACAGCTGGAGGCTTTGGGTCAGTACAGGACGATGGATGGCTTCGGCTATCGCCAGTTCAACTTCAATCGCGACATAGACCCTTAGGCTCCGTGTAAGATATAATTGTATAATGAAAAGTTAGTCGCCGACCATTTCCGGTCGTGTTCTACCTATCTGACTCCCTCATTCCTGCAGAGTATCAACATTAGTATGTTACGCCGCTAGCTAGATTTGAAAGTAAGAGGACTCGACTACAGAGGTAAAGCAAACGCTCAATCGGGTGGTGAGTACGAATAGTGTTGTTTTTCTATTTGTGGGTGGCGCCTGCCTTGGCCACTTCCTATCGCAGCCTTGACAACATTGCTTGCCTCCCAAACCTCCTACTATATAAACTTCACTCCTTACCGCATCACTCACCTCAACCGAACGAGAAGATTGGTATCAACCTTTTTACGACAGGACATTCACCAACAATGATGTTTCTCGTCACTCTCCGGGCTCTCGTCGGGCTTGTGGTTGCTGCACCTGCCGTCGGTGTAGTTGGCAATGCGGACCCCCAAAACGTTGACGTCTACCCAGCCTGGGTGTGTTCCGATCCAGATTTCAGAGGCGTTTGCATCCGCGTCTACGCTGACCAAAAATGCGTCAACCTTCCAGATGAACTGAATGGAAAGGTCTCCTCAATGTTTCAATGGACAGCCTATCTCTGCGACTACTACTCCGACGCCGACTGCCGCTTTGAGCACGCAAGGATACACGGCGACTTTAAGGGCGAGACCATTAATGGCGTGGCTATCAAGTGGTTCCAGGGAATGGGGCCCTTTGACGACATGATGAAGAGTGTGTATTGCACGTCGTATGGGGATATGCCGGAGGATAATGCATTGGCTTCGTTGGATAAGCTAGTTACGCGAAAAGAGGACTCTCGAGGTACCATTCTGGCGTTTCGTCTGCCGAACTTCGTTTCTCTCGTCACCAAGTATGAAGATGATGCATGCAGCACGATCAACTTCAGTCCCGGCGAGATCAACTCGATTATTCAGAGGCCGGGCTCTGTCTGCTTGTACTACCAGACCGAGAACTGCCAGCGCGGCAACATTTTCGGTTATCTGCGTCACGATACGACGAATGGTCAGGAATTCCGCTGGGGAAATATGCAGGAGTGGGCTGGAAAGATCCTGTCGTTCAAGTGTGGTGCGAAACTCGAGGCCCGCGAAATCGATTTCTTTCTTCAAGTGCCGGGCTCGGTCACTGTTTTCAGCGAGACCGATTTCGCGGGAGCTGAGACACAGGTCGATGCACTCGCTAAGTGCAGTCAAGCCTTCGGTGTTGGGGCTATAAAGTCGCTGAAGCAGCAACAAGGCGCAATATGTCACTACTATCAATCGACAGACTGTACGGTCTCAAATCATGTCCCTGTTCTGCGTCATGACTCCACGGCCGCCGCTTGGGACGCTGCAGATCTGGGTGAATGGTCTGGCAAGATCCAGTCATTCAACTGCGAATCTATGGCTGCTCAGGGTTAATTCTGTCCTATCTAGTGACCAGACAAGGGAGTCTAGGTGATTATGTCGATGCCGATGATAGCATAGCAAGACTGGAAAAGTTGCAGGCTAGCTGCATGAATCGAAGTCGGATATGATTAAGTGATTGGGAATCTCTAGAGAATAAATGGGTAGTCTTTGAGGGATCTGTGGTAGCTTTTTAAGGTTACTCTAGTTACCTGGAATATCACACATAGATCTTATATCTAATTTCTCTTTATTCTGCATGTACTGGTAGCGATACTCAGCATGGTAGTTTCTACATGCTATTCACGTAAAAGTAGTCTCAGCTGTGTGAGCCCATTAGGTAAACGATGATCAGCAAAATTTCATACTGTCTACAAATTACCATTATTTTTTGAAGAACTGAACGTCGCCGTCGATGATTTCTCCAGTGGGTTTCGCACACCACAGCTCCCAAGTTCGATCAAGATAGCTTTGGGCTGAAGCTTGGATAGCAAATACTCCCGTAACCATCCAAAACACAGCAGTGTTGTCTTCTATGAAAGAATTTCTCTCCTTGTCGGCAGGATATGAATGCTGAACTGCTGGTATGAGAGTCCGCTGCGAGATGATATTGCTGGATATCCAGTGAGCTTTTGCAACGTGTGAAAATTGAGGAGAAATACTCACGTATTGGGATCCGCTCGTATGATGGTACTCCGGCATTGTGACGTGCTATCAATGAAAGCATCCGTCAGGTCTACAATGCCACTTACACCGGCTTCGGAAATTACCATACTTCCCTTCCCATCATTCCACCAGCCTTCTTCCACCTTTTCATTCGCTTCGGCTTGGTCGAATGTTACATGTACATCTTGCTCAAAGATGGAGAGGTTCTGCGTCGTTTGCGCTGACACCGCAAATCCTCCGTCGACAAGTCGCAATGGAATCCCCTTCCGCTCCGCCCGCTTGGGGACACTCACGCGATGAACTCTCATATGCCAGCCCGGCCACCTTTTCGTAAGTGGAACGAGTGTTGTCTGCACTACGACGTCGTCCCTCTTCCACGGCTTCCACTTACTTGTCAAAATTGGTACTTCTTCCTTTGTGCCGTCGCCCGCTGTTCCAGCAAGATTTGCAGTCCCGCTCTCGATATCGTATGGCTCATATCTTACTTTCCAATTCTCTTCTCCATCATCTAAAGATATAGCTAACGTAGAATCCGGCGCAATTTGCTGCAGAAACGTTCCACAAGGAACACTAAACCCGAAGGAAGACGAATACGCGAACTTTGCGTATTTAGCCTCTCGCGCTTTGAAGGGTTTTGTGGTGCTCTGTCCACTTGATAACATAAAATGATGTTCCTCTGCTCCGATAAGAATTTGTCTCGGGGGCCAGATCATCTTCACTCTTTCCAGACTTCCCGCACCGGTCGACGACAATGGATGCGAAAGTTCCTCGCTAGTCCAGAAAGTGCTGTCGTCTTCTAGACCTAGCACTAGGAAGCTTTTCAGGCACCAATATACCGACTGCGGGGAGTTGTACTCTTCCGACATGTACATATTCGGATAGGTATAACCTATGTTTTGCGTGCCATCCGTGTTGAAGATATGTGGGTGGTGTGTCCACCAACGGAAATGCCGTAACAAGAGGCCTTTCACAGCGCCTTTATCCATTGGAGCAGCGACATCGATATCAGCGTAGGATACTGCGGCCCAGAATGCGGCGACTGCGAAGCGGTACGTCAGCGAGCGACCGAAGGGTATCGCTGCGCCGTCGATGTCAAAGTACCTCCAGTACTCTGCTGCAAAGGCTCGGGCCTGATCTTTGTACTTTTCAATTCGAGATGCATATGCTGGCAGGGAGGAAGCGTGTTTGATGAACAGGCACTGCGCAAATTGTATCGCGAAACTACCGGAGTAGTAATCTGCCTGTTTTCTTACGTCGCCCCACAGCCCATCCGCACTCCACCCGTCGCTGATGTAGAATGTGTCGAGTACATCAAACGCATCGTCGATATGACTCTTTACCTCATCCAGTGGAACACCGAGACGAAGTACAAGCGCAAGATTAACTAATACCCGGAAGAAGAGCCAATTGTTCTGCGGCATTGCATGCTCGTTGATTTGACATAGCCATTTGATTAGATTCGCTCGCGCGGGTGGGTCAGATTCGAATGTAAATGCAGATGGATTGACCAGGAGTGCGAAAGCAATGGTCTCCATTTCTACCATCCGTTGGTCGAACCCCATGAGATCGCCCCAGTACTCCTTAGACGAGGGATCCGTGCCTTCTTTCAGGCCGCGAATCCATGATTCCAGATCCAGCTCCGCCTCTGAGAGTAAGTCCTTGATGGTGGGGTCGGAAGTGCTGGATTTTAGGCGCAAAAGAAATGCTACGACCCAGAGTGGGCGGGCGAAGCCTTCGAGTTGGGCAGCGGTTTCGCTAAATCCGGCGCCTGTAGATGTGGCTAATTTGATGCGGGCTCCGGTGGGGGATTTGTAAGGGTTTAGGGGTTTTATCAGGTCAATTGATGCTTTCACTAAGTTTGTGCGTGTGCGAAATGGGTTGTCTGAGAATCCTGGAAGCGGTGGCATGGTGGGCGTGAAGGTGGTAGGCTTGGTCATAGGTAAGAAGGATTGATGGTATGAAGCGAGAGCTTGGAAGCGCTTGGAGGGGAATGCGAGACTTATACATCTTGAACTTCGGCTTCGGAATAATTATGTAGCGAGGCTGTGAAGGCCGTCCAAATTACTCATTTCAAAGAAACATTAGTATATTCAGATGCGTTCAGATCGAAACTATGACTATTCTTTGCACGGTTACCATTGCTCTTAGCCTATCTCAAACCTGTCTCTTGGCAGACTCAGACCCTTGCTTCTTTATCCGCAATTTCCACATGCACAGAGTCAGGCTCTTTATCCAGGACCTCGTTGGTATCTGAAGTCGAGTCAAATTTTTTTGCTGCAACTTCCCTTCTCCATAGGTATTGCCCTACTAAGAATAAGGTCAGATACGCGCAGATGAGTACTGTGTTGACAGTGAAACCTTTCCTCCACTTCGGTCCTTCGAGAATTGGGAATGTAGTGATGGGATAGAAGCTGAAGAAAGCCCATCCTATTGTCATCATAGCGCCGGTGGTGAAACTTCGCGCTTCGTTATCGTCTTTCATCATCATATTAACCCATGGGAAGAGGATAGGTGTTATACAGGACGTCATTCCCAGGAGATAGTAGGAAAGGACTATTGCAGAATTAGTGTCAGTGTAGAATGAGTTTTCGATACGAAGAGACTTACAGTGCAGTCCGAGTGGAATTTCCCAAACCAACAAGCACACGTTGGCAAAAAGTAGAATCAATGTAACAACAGTGAACACAATCCACATAGGATAGATCATGACCAAACTTGTGGCTAAAACACCAGTGACAATAGCCACGCCCTGAACACCAGTGGGGATGAGGTTAATTTCTTCAATCGTGTACGTGTCGTGTTGTTCAGCTTCGTACTTCAGCCAGATTGCCATCTGTCCACCAACATACGAAGTGCATTGGAAGCAAACGTAGGTTAGAACCGCGATATAAAAGTGCCAGTGTGTAAAGACGCGCTTAAGCATACGTTTCCCAATTTTGCTGGACTGCTTTACGCCTTCGTTGGTCATTCGTGCAATGGCCAGCTTTTGTTCCTTCTCTGTGAGCCACCAAACTCGTGGGCTTGTGGGAAGTCCAGGGTACATTAAGAAGCCGATCAGCGCAATCGGTAAGCTTATGCTACCATCAATGATGAAGAGCCACCGCCATCCTGCAAGACATATCAGTAAGGATAGGTTTAAAAGTGATGGGTGTCAAGTTTACCTGAGCGGCCCATCACGCCATCTAGGTTCTTATGCGCAGCCGCTTGCAAATAGCCACTGAACATGGAACCAGCATTGCTAGAAACATACCATACACCAGCACGTTTAAAGACTTCATCGGCACGATACCACGAAGTTAGAAGGTAAATGCTGCCGGTTGAGGCGGGCGTTTCCAAAACACCTACTCAAGTCAGTGAGAATGAAATGAATGAGGATACTGGCCTGACCTAATAGAAACCGAAGGCCGAATATCTGCTTGTCGTTCTGGAGTTTGCTTTGACAAAAGGTCAAGATAGACCAGAGTGTCTCCATCAGGGGCAGGTAGTAACGGGCGAGCTTCGGGCGCGAAATAATCATCATGCTAGGGATCTCGAAGATCATATAGCCGATGTTATAGAACGTACCGAACAGAGAGTACCTGACCGATATTAGTGACTATGTTTGAAAGATATTTGGAAACGCACTGGTTGCCTTTGATGGAGAGCTCTTCCTTCATGCCAGAGACATAGGCACTGTTGAGTGCGTTCTGATCGAGCCATTTAATGTAGAAGCACAAACAGCAGAGTGTGAGTAGGATAGAATCAAGTTTCCGCAGGAGCTTCTTTTCCTCTTTGCTGTAGTGACTGGGGTACCAATCGAAGATGTACATCCACGCCAACAGGAAAGATCTCGTAGGCTTCTCCGTTGATGAGCTCACCACAACCTCGTCCTGACCATATCTTTCGCCATGTTCGTGTGATCCTTGGGTGGTGGAAGCGCGCTCAGCGTCTTGTGGTCTTTGCATGTTCGCTAGAACGCCGGTGGGCGTATGGCTTGATGTTCAGGCGGAACTTGTCGAACACAGAATGCAGGTCGAGGAGGAGCATCTTAAGTATACAATCAGCATGCAGCCACCAATATGGCTCTTCGTGCAGCTATCGCCATGCAGGCGGTGACCCCAGACATGGGTACGACTTATCGGTGCAACGCTAGCCCGAACGCGTGGTTCCCCGCGTTGTCGCTTCCCCAGCGCTAGACTAATCAGGCAAGGGCAACCTTCTCGGAGCATTGGCAACGGCGGCTGGAGTCATTCTTTCTCCGACACTTACTGCAATTCTCATCTTACCTTGTACCGGAACCTTGGCCACGGTCGCGATGTGCAGTATCGCTTACCCCTCGTGGGACCGTAGAACCGGATGGGGCCGCGGATAAGATTGTCTTACGATCCAGTCAAACGTTTCTTCGACAAAACCTTCAGGAAGCCAATTTCTCTTTACACAATAACTTCCTTCAACAATGACTTTACCAAAAACCTTTGCCAACTCAAGCGACGGTGATGTTTCTGGTGTGGAATCGAGTCCGCCCACCAGTGCAACATGTTCCGAAGCCGACTTCCCACAGGAATGGGAAACATGTGCACCATCTCATTTGCTTCAAGAGCTTTTCACACAGAATGTTACTGCTAAAGCTCTTCGAACAGCTCAGACAGCGATCACAGCTCTTCCAGACGCCTTTCCAGAATACGTACCCCAGGACGTTGGTCATGACGGAAGTTATACATTACGCGAGGCCGATTTTTGGACTTGTGGCTTCTTTCCGGGCACCTTGTATACGATCTTAGAACGAGCCATACGGTTTCCTCAGATTCTGCAGCTGCCGTCTGAGATCAATGCTTTACAGTTCCGCGAACAACTCTTAACACTATGTCGCGCCTGGGCAGAACCATTGTACGCCATGGACGAGCGCACCGACACTCATGATATTGGCTTCATCATAATGCCTGCGCTTCAGATGGATTGGGAACTTTTTGGAAACAGAAGAAGCCTTGACTCCATTATTCGAGCAGCCAGAAGTCTCGCTACTCGATATGTACCGTCTGCAAGGGCAATACGGAGTTGGGACCTGCTCAAGAAGAAGGATATCGAGATTCTGGACCAGACCGATAATATGATTGTCATCATCGACAGCATGTGCAATCTAGACCTTATGTACTACGCCTCATACCACGCGCAAGAACCAGCTCTGGCTGAAATGGCAACTGCACACGCCGAGACTCTACTGAAGTCCCATCTCCGCCCTGAAAAAGTGCATTCAGCACGTACATCAAAGTTTTGCTATACTGGCCAATGGTATTCAACTTGCCATGTAGCAAACATCGATCCAAAAAGCGGTACTCTCAAACGACGCCTTACCGCACAAGGCTTCGCTCACGAATCGAACTGGGCTCGCGGGCAAGCATGGGGTATCTTGGGATATGCGCAGACGTATCTTTCCACCAAGGATCAACGCTTTCTCGAAGCCTCCTGTGGCCTGGCTGAATACTTTCTGTACCGGCTTGAGACAGCTCCAGATTGCGTGACCCAAGGTCGTTATGTTCCATTGTGGGATTTTGACGCGCCTATTGATGATGAAAGCAACATCATCCGAGATTCGTCTGCTGGTGCGATTGCCGCCAACGGAATGCTTATCTTGTCTCAGGCATTGGCCGGGGTCGGTCAAGGCATGCTTGCATCCCGGTTTCGGGAGGCAGCTTTATTGATAGTGCAAGATACTCTCTCGTTTGCTCTGGCATCGGAAAAAGCAACATTGACCTGCGATCTGAACGGGTATATCAGCGCCGAAAACGAAAAGCCAGGCCATATGTTTGAAGGTATATTGAAATACGGCACCGCGAACAATAATGAACAGGCGCGTAAGAGATATGCAAATCATGGATTGGTATACGGAGACTACTATCTTGTGCAGTTTGGTAATCGCTTGATGAAGATGGGGTTGGTCTAACTAATAGACAATGCATTAGAACATGCTAGTATCCACGGTACTGGCAAACATACTTCCATCATCAAAAGCGATTATTCGGTCCATGTTGACAAAGTGCTGGTCTAGCATCATCTGTGGCAAAGTGTCAAAGTCCACGGTATTGGGATTATCCACTTGTGCGAAGTTCGAACCCATCATGGGAAAGGCCTCCACACCGGAGGGTGTCTGGGCTTGCCCAGTAGGCCACTCGACGTTACTAGCTCTGGAAGCTTCTGTACTAGCACTCATATAGGACTCCCCATAAAATCCCGATTGCCTTGTAGGAACGGGATTGTATAAAGCTTTAATCTGATGAGTCACTTCGTTGGTATAATCGGCGACTCGGATTTGGAATCCATCATCTCTGACACAAGAGATGTACAATTCTTTCAAACGTGCGGCATATTTCCCTGATAGGTTCTGATCTGGAGATGGTGCACTCGAGAACCCTGCCCATCGCATTTCCATCTCTTCCAAGCTCTGCACCAAGCTCCAGAACTCATTAGGTAATTCATTATTGGTACCATATCTCCAGTGAGCGAGGAGCATCCTCGCTGCAATGAAGATACAGAATACGAATTGACTCGCAACGGGACTACCTTGCGGCGAATTGGCAAGATATCTTTGGGTGATCGTAGCGATCTCGATACCCGCTGAATAGCATGCCTCATTGGAACAACTACTCGGCAATCGAGTACGGAATGGCCAGTGGGCCGGAGGGTAAGCTATTAGCTGATGCAGTAAAATCATGCTTGCATTATGCGTAACGTGTGCCAGCGTTAGATTTGGATCCATCAACGGGACCGGGCGGGTCATATTAGGGTTGCTTTTCCATTTTTGAGGAAGGAGCATCTTCCAATGCACCAATCGTAAGTCTAGTTCTTTGAACCTCGTAAGCCATGATGATATCTCTTGTTGGTCGCGCATGTTAATCCTCTGCTGCAGAAAATATGTGACAACACGCGACATGGACTCCGTGGCTTCTATACGATATGCAAACGCACCAACATTAGACATGTCTGCAGATATGGAGTTGTGCGTCGTGTTCGAATCCGTCGTTGGGTTCGCGCCTGATTGTGGTGGATGGCCGTCGTCTTCAACAAGGAACCTGATCGGGTACCCGATACGTCCCGCCGATTTGTCCCATATGCCAAAGTATGGCGTCACGACGGGTTGCTCCTTTCGCCATAAGTGGCCATCGCAAGGTAGCCGACGGTGAACATCAGCAGAAGTCAAGCTTGTATTCCAACCCATTGTGACGGAGCAAAATCGGTCAAGGTTGAACACATTCCAAAAGACCCGTCGTCGCTCTTCAAGCTCAGTCCATTCTGATGTGTGATCGAGCACCTCAAACGGCTGGCAAAGTGGCTGGTATTCTTTATCTTCACGCTCTTGAGCTAGCTGGCTGTATTCGACTGTACGAGTAAGCGAGCCTATGATGGACCATGCCTTCGCTGCATTTCCGTCGCCAATCTATGTACGATCGTCAGAAAACTACCACATACAATCGTTGATTACTCACATCAGTATAGGCTATAATGATCAGGGCTTGGAGACTCTCTAAGCAAAGACAATCAATCGCTGTTGCAACCACACTTCTTCTTGCTTGTGCCACTGCGTTAGCGGCAACCGTTGCGTTTGGCACAAATCTGGATGCTGCAACTACCATGGCTTGTATGACACTAACAAGCATCGAACGCTCACCATCTTCTTCTAGTCGCCGTCGAAAGCGTCCTTCATGAATCATGGGAATCCACGGGTGGACATGGAGAAAATAAGCAGTGATCGTGTCGTCCAGGAACGCTGAATCTAACGATGAAAAAGGATCTTCTAGATCAAACACTCGTCTTATATCTTCGTCATCTTGTATGCGTCTTCGCTTCCAGCTCCGTCCTGTTCTCTCGGCGGATGTACGCTGAGGTAAAGATGTCTCGCTTGGCTCCCCGACCAGCTTTGGAAGTTCCCTAGCAAGTACTCCCAATATTTCATGTGCTGCTGAATCTTGTGGTTTGCTGCTTACGCCTGCATGACAAGACCTGCAGTACTCGGCTTGTTCTCTGGTCTGACTTTCCAAAATATCTGGACAGTGTCAGAGCAGAGTCGTACAGTCGTATTGGGTCATAGAGTTACCAAGTCTTCGGTGTAGGTTTTCAATCGCTCCTGGCTTTAATCCCGGCCTTGTCCTCTTCGCCTCGTACAGACATTCGAGTCCTATTGATGTAGATTAGGACACAATCTATCTCTAGCTATCACACCGTAGGATTTCGCACCAGTCTTTCTACAATGCGCACAGGCTGGTCTATCTCTCGAACATCGTAGCTTTGCTTTCCGGCAACTATTGCATGCAATATCGGTGCTAGTTTTGTCCGGGGACTTCCCTGTGTTCCCTACAATATTGTTGGAATCGATGGCGCTCGGACTGCCATCTGAATTATGAGTCGACATGTCTGCATCTAGAAGACAGGAATGTAGCTAAAATGTGCACGTGGAACTCCATGTAGTTATGGGACGACTTCCGGTCCATTGACCCGAGAACCGAACACATTCCTCCGCATGCCGAAACACTGGGGATGCGGGGTTCCCCGCATCTTACCATACACAGCTTAGCTCGATCGTCTGGAATGTCATTTCATCACTTGTGCTCATGTTTTCGAACATCTATCATAGTCTATTGATGCACTACGGTAGTACCGACCCTTACTTTAATAACCGGCATGCACAACCACCTCGCTTCCTGTAAGCCCATTCGAAGCTGCCGAAACAGTAATGCTCCCGGAGGAGCCTGGCTTCGAACGCACGATAGCAAGAGCAAGGCCGCTGAATGCTTTCCTGGTGAGAGACGGGAAAGCAATCATATCTGTTGGATCACCATTGTCAGTAGATACAATTTCACCAGGCCCGTCAATCGAAAAGTTGATACTGTTGCTCGCTTCGGGAATTATATCCCCATCCTTGTCAACCACGGCAACGGTAATGAACGAGAGGTCGTAGCCGTCGCTCTGGATTGTGGTGCGATCTGCAGTCACACTCAACTTGGCAGCACTTCCGACGGTCTTTTTGGAGTCTTCGGCCCACTTTTCTCCGTTCTTGTAGGCAACGACCCTGATTTCGCCAGGTGTATACGTGACGTTGTCCCATCGAAGACGGTATTGAGATTTTGCCGTCTTCTTCCGACCAGCTGACTTGCCGTTAATGAAGAGCTCAGCTTCATCTCCGGATGTGAAGACGTGCACAGGAGTGACTTGACCGACCCGACTAGGCCATGTCCAGTGCGGCAGAAGGTGAGCTACGGGTACGTCTGGGCGCCAGCGTGCCTGATATAACCAGAAGCGGTCCTTCTTGAATCCGGCAAGATCGATGATACCAAAATAGGAGCTTCGGCTTGCGTTATCGAAAGGTGTCGGTTCGCCAATGTAATCCCAACCGGTCCATACAAATTCGCCGGCAACATATGGATACTTGTCCTGTTGTTCGAATACCTTGTCGGGTGAGGCAGCCCAACTAGGGTGGTATAGATCGTAAGCGCTCACATACTGTGCCGTAACGTTTTCGCCCGCGCTGGCACTAACAACTGCGTTTTTCTCTTTCGTAACTGGGAAGACGTATGTTCCTCGTGTGCTGAGTGTGGATGCAGACTCGGTACTCCAGATGAGCTTGTTTGGATACCTGCTGTGGAAGCTGGGAAACGTCGAACTCCATGACGTACCCTTGCCTTCACCCTGGTAGTTTAAGCCTGGGATTTCCAAGATGTCAACTAGTGGGGTACCTGGCCCCGCGTTGTTCAAGCCAGCAGTAGACTTGCGCGTTCCATCTTCCTGGTGAGCGATATCTTGTAGCTCCTTGCCTATCTGGCCGCCCAATGCTGATGACTGATCAGGCATCTCGTTTCCGATACTCCATGCGACAATGGAAGGGTGGTTGCGTTCACGGCGGACATATGACCGCATATCCGCTTCATGCCACTCATCCCAAAGTAGATGGTAATCGTTATCGGTTTTACCCTTCTTCCACGTATCGAACGTCTCACCCATAACCATGATACCATAGCGATCAGCAAGATCTAGGAGCTCCGATGCGGGCATGTTGTGGGACGTTCGCAGCGCGTTAGTGCCCATCTCTTGCAACATCTCTAGCTGACGTTCCGCAGCGCGTGTGTTGAAGGCAGCTCCAAGGGATCCAAGGTCGTGATGGTTGCAGACACCTTTCACGTACACTGGGACACCATTGACAATGAGCCCTCTGTTTCCATCATACACAATGGTACGAACGCCGAATCGAGTCTCATATGAATCGACGGTAGTATTTCCGCCAGCTGACAATGTCGAGATAGCAACGTACTGATTGGGCGTTTGTTCCGGAGCCGGGCCCCATAGCTTTGGATCTGTGATCTCAGTTGTGCTGTTGAGAGTTTGCTTCGATCCGCTTGCTATGTTAACAGAGACGTGGTCAAATCTTGCTTTGGCTTCACCTGTAGCTTTTCCGGTCGCTGCGTCGAATTCGTAAATCTCAGTGACCAGATCAATTTGCTCGCTGCTGTTCGAGCTGTTCTCGATGGTGACGCTCAAGTCCACAGTTGCTCGCTGGGCACTGACAGAGGGAGTGGTGATTTTGGTTCCAGACTGCGCAACATGAACGGGGTTCACTTTGACCAGCCACACATTCCGGTAAAGACCAGCGCCTGTAATTGTGCCTATTAGTCTCGAGGTCCGGAAACGTTTAGGCTGATCACAGGAATGACTGACCTGGGTACCAACGCGATGAGTTCGGTTTATTCTCAAGTCGAATAGCGAGGACATTGTCACCAGCTTTTGCGTACGGCGTGAGATCCAAACGGAACGAGTTATAGCCATATGGCCAACCACCGACAAGAACGCCATTGAGCCAGACACTTGCATACGACATGGCTCCATCAATGTCCAAATATAATTTCTTTCCAGAACTGACATCCCCAGAATCGATAGTAACCTTCTTCCGGTACCAGCCTACGCCATTGTAGGGCAGTTTTCCTTCTGAACCTGATATCCCAGGCGCGCCGAACGGGCCCTTGATTGCCCAGTCGTGCGGAAGATCCACAGGATCCCATTTGCTGTCATCAAAAGAGCCTTGAACATACTGGACGTTGCTACCTGGTGGAGTGCCAGATGGTCGCTGATACTTGGCGCTAGTAATGAAGTCATTAGATGATGGAAGTATCCACTGCTTGAGCGTAGCATAAGATAGCTGGTCAGGGCTACTTGCGAAGCGTGAGAAACGCCATCCAGCATTGATGCTTGTCCGCTCACGTGGCGACTGTGCGACTGCATGGCCGAATATCGCGAGGAGCAACAGTGCAAGGAAGAAGAACCCGGGTGGACTATCCGGCCTCCACCTAAATGAGCTCATGGTTAGTCGAGCCGAGGAATTGGGCACGATCGATCGAAAAGAATGTTTTCAAGTCCGTCGAGGAGGTACGTACTATGGGATCTTATAGAATGTCCGCTATGGTTCTCAGCGCCTATATTACCATGCCATACTCCTGGCAGACAAACCACTTTCGGTGCATTGTCGCACCGACGGAAGCAAACGCCTCGTCACGGGACGGCCCGCTCGTCTTTCTATTGGAATACTACTGCACGCGTAGTTCCACTATCGCACTGCCAAACCTTGATGTACCTTTCCAAGCAGACTCTCCGATCTTGGACGCTGCCACCCATTGGTCAGACCACCAGCTTGCAGCGATAAGAGCGGGCAGTGGGTCTCAACGCAATATCGAAAGCGCTGCGTCGGAAAAAATCGCATGGGGAAATATCCCGGTACTAGTCTTTTCCGCGATAGCCGTTGTGATGGTGTTGATTGCATGCGTAAGTAGTCGCATTCCAGTCCGATCTAATCGATGCAAGGTACATAGCTAACTACTTAGCCGAGAAATTATGGGTCACACACCATCCATGTGACGCGGGGCTACACGCCGTGAGGAGATAATTGAGATGTCACATGTTGGGTTTTAGGAGGGTAACATTCCATTTGAGGAAATTGAACCCTCCTTTTGGGCAGCGTCCTTGCTATGGGAGTAAGGTGAACCACAACTTCGAATACTAACCACTTAATTGCAGCTGATATTGACTGGGATATTGGTGCTGGAAAACGGTATCCTGGAAACTTGAATGATTGGATAATTGCTACGGATATTTACAGTGATGTTGTTTGCCCTTTACACAAATCGCTCCCTTGACTCTATGTTCCATATCCGACATTTATGTGCAGCCAACACGAGTCGATGCAACGGCAATGTCATCGTACCAGATAGTGTTCGTGTCTCCGCCGTACGACTCCCAGCCAAAATAAATGCCTGTAACCTTCGGCTTGATCGAGCTCCTTGTCCATTGGCCCGCATTGGCGTTGTTCTTGGTAGTCAACCCAGTAATGGCCTCACCGTTCAACCATGTCTCAATGGAGCCGTCTGTACCCAAGTGGTACTCAAAACATTGCCAGCTGCCTGTAGGTAGAGCCTTGGAAGCTGCGATACCGTTGGGAGACAGGTCGGGAAGAGTCGCATCATCGGATTCGCGGTTGTACATAAGGATTTTGGACTGCCCGCCGATGCGGAGGTGCTTCTTGGCACCTTGTGCAGAGTCGGGCATGGTAATGAAAGAGACGTGAGCGTCGGTCAGAGCTTTTGAGGCTTTGCTATTGGACGAGAGATATTAGCGCTTGAGGTCAGATCGTGGTTCAGGGTCTGAAACTCACAGCCAGGTCCTGACATAGACTTCGCCGCTGGGAACCTTGGTCGTACCGACGAAGATGTGTCCGCAGTAGCCTCCGGCACCGGCAACCTTGATCGAGTTCTTGCCACTGTGGGCAGTCGTGCTGTCGAGGGTGACTGAGCCACCCTGGCTGCAGTCAAGAGCATACGTGGGCCATGCAGTCTGGTCCCACCCCGCCTCGAAGTCTTCAGTCACCTGAGCAAGAGAGTAAGGCAGCACCGCAAGGGCGAAGAGAGCGATTTGTCGAAGCATGTTCGCAAGATGTGTCCTGTTAGTTGTGTCGAGAAGCTGCAGATGATCAAGCAAATCTCGTAGAGAGGGCACACTGAAGTATTTGTAGGCCTAGATTAACATCCCAATCAAGCTTCAATTAAGCTTTATTTTCCCATCGCCACATTCTGGGGTGCATATTTACGGTTGACCCACCGGCGCTTCATATATCGGAAACGCGGTCATGTTTCCCCGGTGGATATATTACCACCTCAAATCAAAAAACCACCACAAATAGATAAATGCGTGATCTCCGCGCCTAAAAGAAACGCAATTTCGGAAGCGACGAGCAGATCCCGGGAGCGCCGCCCGACAGCACCTTTGAAATTAGCGCTGGGGGATCAGAGGGTAGGATCGCCACGTAGGAACCGGACCATGACGTTGGTTGCTTGATCGAAGTACAGAAAAACCTTCTGGAAGGTCTTGTAGGATTCTGATGGAATGACGGTCACCGGGTTGCGTCCTGGTCATTATGCCTGCACCACCGTCGATCTGTCCCGAGTTCCCGTATCCAATATATGTGCGAACGCAATCGAGAACTCCTCACAACACCTCAACTATAGGACCTGGTCGAATGGCCGATCAAATCATGGCGGGCGAAGTTTACTCCCTCACAAACACAAACACAAATCCAAAACATAACGCCGACCCCCCAACATCCTTAGACTACCCTCCTTAGCCTATCCCTCAATCTTCTCCCGTTCCCACCAGTCTTGAACCCATGATGACACACCTGATTCCCCTCTCCTTCTCCCTCCCCCCTCTTTCCATCCCTTCCATCCCCTACCCCGACCTCATGCACCACCCACGCCACCTCCTCAACTCCCCTTCCCCCCAACATCTCCTTCTCCCAACCCGCCGGCCACCTCGGCCACTTCGCTATTCTCCACTCCAGCCAATCCCCCACCCCTCTCTCATCAAGCATCCCCGCAACATAGAAAGCCCTGAGCCCATCACGCAGATGCGTTATACCGCGTGACGCACGCGTGTATTGGAGAAACTTTGCTATGTCTGCGGGGGAGAAGCCACGATGAAGGAGGGAGAACATCGTGGATTCTAGAGCGCGATGGGAGGGGTTTGTAGTGCTGTGGAGGAGGTTGGGGAAAGGAGATGGGTGGGAGAATGTGTGGGTGTGGCGGAGGGCGAAGAGGCAGAGGGATATTGGGGGTTTGGGGTGTGGTTGTAGTTGCATTTTGAAGATGGTATAGCTAGGTTTGTTGGAAATAGTGGAGAGAGTGTTCGGTAATGGGAGTAGAGTTTGGAGGGGAAGATACTAAGGTGTGTATGGTGATTATTGTGGAGGGTGTTGGTGAAGTGTGTTGGGAATCACGTTGAGGGGAAGAATGTGTAGTTGTGAAGCTGAAGCTGTCTATGTTGGATATCGTTACGGTGAGCATTGAATGGCCTGGATTTCCCTACGCATTATCTTCACGCAGGTTATTCTGGAAGTAGACTTTCTAGCTTACGCAATGGTTGGACAGGCATCATCTTCACAGGAATAAAGGTCATCCGAAAATAGGGAGGGCGTACCTTAGCATTTGTGTCAAGTCGCAGGACTATCTGACCTGCCAATATTAACATAGTGTTGCATGCATCAAGAAAAGTTGCAGTCAGTTGTAGACAAGTATCGCATCATCCCTAGTTTAACAATTTTTATTTCGTTATAGATCGTTTCTGGATACCCAACAATAGACTCCCTGCGCCGTGTAGATGTTAACATCTCTTCATTGCCCAGCCTGTCCAGCCACATCAATGTCCGATCTCTCCAGTCACAATAGTGCGTTGGCATTCGGCAAGAATAGCGGCTTGCCTCGCCACATCAGCCATCTTCCCGATGACGGCTTTGTTGCCGTCCACGAATCCATACAATGCGTAGGGTATATCCACCTCGTTACAAAATTCCTGAACCAACTTTTGTGTCCGGCGCAGATTGTGGCGCGGAATTCTGGGGTACAGGTGATGGATAGCTTGGAACTGGAGGCCGCCATGGAAGAAGTCGAGCCACTGAGGGCAGTCCACGTCCATGCTAGTCCTCAGCATCTTCTGGGGGAAAGACTCCGTAACGCCCATATCCGAAGTGCTCATGGCGAAATGGGAAAGTGTGATTTGAATATGCAAGGGCGCTGTGATGGCGTGGCTGATCAAGACAAAAAGGAAGCGGTTCCAGCCTCCGGGGATAGTCTTGTACACAATACCGTATCCGTACCAGGTCCAAAAGAAGACCTGGCCAACTAGTTCGAAGTAGCGGAACCACCAAGCCTGGCCTTTCTTGGGACCTTGGTTGAGCAGAATGTAGGTCCAGCCTAGCCTGTACAAGTTGAAGCGCGCAACCATCATGATCGGGTAGTACGTAAAGTGCTGATACAGGACCATGAACCTGGCGATGGCGTCGTATTTCATGGTAAATTCGTAGTAGGAGGAGCTGAGGTTTTCAAAGAATCGGTGTGTGATAGCAAAGAACGGGAGATATTCAATATCGGGGTCGTGTTCGGGCGAGTTCGTGACAAGGTGATGTACGTTATGGTTTTGTTTCCACCAACATGCACTTAAGCCGCCGCAGTAGTTGGCGATGAACATAGCGAGCACAGAATCCACGTAGAAGTCGTGAGTAACGCCCATGTGAGCGGAATCGTGAACGACGAACGCAAGCTGATGCCACAAAAAGCCGAGGGGGAAGGCAGCGGTGATATACCATTCAGTCCGCAAACACACGACGAACAAAACGAGGGCAATTGCGTAGCGGATACACTCGACACCGTATCCAGACCAGTAGTTGCATTGGTACAGGCCTTCCGCTTTAATGCGGTCCTCAAGTTGTCGGTATTTGCGAGCGATGGTGTCCTGGGTTTCCGGATCTAACGAGGGATATTTCGCTTTATCGAAATCCAATTCTTCTTGTGTCCGCGCATCAAGCACAGACATCTTGGTAGGTACAGAAGGCTGCTCTATTTCTATCGAAGAAATGGACGAAGATGAAGGCGATCGAGGGACATTGGTAACGTTTCGCTTGCGAAGGGAGGCGGCGGGCTGATCAGCCGGTTCAAAGATTGGGCTCTGCGCTGCCGAAGATGCTGTGCTGACGGATTCCTGCTCGGAGCAGGAGGATTCCAAGTACTCTGCCTCTGATATCTTATCGAGCTCTTCCCGTGTCCTGAACTTTCCTCCTTGTATCGGCGGCACGAAGTTGAGCCAGCGTCCTTCGATACGACCGATTTGGTAGCGAGTTGTGAGCTCGAGCGTTTGTGCGGAGTGAAATCTGCGGTGCAAATGTCAGCGACAGCCAAGCTGTGACGGCATGAACATACTGCTGAACCTCGTCGGTGGCATCGCGGCCCACCATGTGCCTCATAGCCTTGTCACCACCTGGGTGATATGGCAGCCATGCGTCCACCTTCAACACCTTGTTGTCCACAATTACGATCTGGCGTCCCTCAGCGATCAGAGCCTCAATCTCGCGCCGGCTGAGTATCCGCGTCTTCCGCTGTGTCTGCGCGTCCATGTTTGCTGGCACCGTGTAGCGACCGTGTATCGACGTAGCGTCCGTGTAAAATTGAGGTTGTGTGTGCGAAGGAGGTGTAAGCTCTCGTCGAGGAGGACCGAAGTAGAAAGGTTATCAGCTCATCGCTTGTACATATCAGGCAACGGTTGCGAATCTGTACGCTTTTGTGGAGTCCGGGCGGAGGCGGTGTCAGTGTTCCAGGTCATCCCACGGTAGGAAGCTTGGGCCAGCCGAGGGCTCTCAAGTCAGGGCTGCCCCACGTGTGAACCACTGTTCGTCTAGCAGCAAGTTTTACCGAGGACCGTTGCAATCAGTTTACAGTATTGTCGCCGCTATCATACAAACGTCTAGGAGGTTCGATTATTCACGTCCCGGTGGCAACTGCCAGATCAGAATATCTGGCGTGGCGGTGCTTTCCGATCCGAGAGATAACCGATTGCCAACCAGTCACTCGCCCTGCAAGATTCTGTCTGGCTCACAGCACGGTTGCGTGACGCAACATTACCAAGCTCGCGCACCTGTGTCAACTTCAAATATAACAAAGAAATCCAACCCCCCGCAATCGAGACATTGCCTTTTTGCATTTTATCACCAAACCATCGACCAAGTGCAACAAGCATGGGGCTATCACCCGACTTGAAAGAGCTAGCAGAGGAATGGCTGCGCCTGGACAAGGACAAAGCTACCACCGACGAGATATACAAACTCCTTGTGCAAGGCGATGGCTCAGAACTGGAGCGCCGTCTGCGCCCACGCATAGCTTTCGGCACTGCAGGCCTGCGAGGGCCGATGCAAGCAGGCTTCGCATGCATGAACTCGCTTACCGTCATCCAAGCCTCACAAGGGCTGGCAGCATACCTGCTGGAAACTGAAAAGAACGTCAAGACAAGGGGAGTTGTGATCGGAAGAGATGCGCGTCACAACTCCGAGAAGTTTGCTACACTGGCAGCGGCCGCCTTCGTTGCAAAAGGAATCAAGGTTTGGTGGTATGAGACCCCAACTCATACCCCTCTCGTGCCGTTTGGGGTGCGGGAGTTGGGCGCTGCGGCTGGTGTCATGGTGACAGCGAGCCACAATCCTGCTCGCGACAACGGTTACAAGGTGTATTGGTCCAACGGATGCCAAATAATCCCTCCTCACGATGCTGGCATCGCAAATGCTATTCTGGAGAATCTGAAGCCGCTCAGCTGGGATACTTCAGTAGCTGATGAACCATGCCTCTTAGTCGAGGGCTCACTAGGCCTTGTGCGCGACCGGTACCAGAAGGCAATCAAGTGCGCTGCGCATCCGGATGACGAACCTTTCGAGATGGACCCGAACCTCAGGTTTGTCTATACGCCAATGCACGGTGTCGGTCTGCGAGCAATGAAACAGTGTGTAACGGACCTCGGAATAGCCTCGCAGATGGTAGTCGTAGAAGCACAAGCAGAGCCCGATCCTGACTTCCCGACCGTAAAGTTCCCAAATCCAGAGGAAAAGGGCGCACTCGACCTGGCAATGGAAACAGCGGATGCGTCGTCGATATCGCTCATCCTAGCCAGCGACCCAGATGCAGACCGCCTAGCTGCAGCAGAGAAGGTGGACGGGAAGTGGCACATTTTCACGGGCAATCAGCTCGGCATACTTCTCGCCTCATACCTTTTCGAGAGGTATCCCAAATCAGAACCCCGTGAGAAACTAGCGATGTTGGCTTCCACTGTGAGCTCGCGGATGCTACACGCTCTTGCTCAGAAGGAAGGCTTCCACTTCACCGAGACGCTCACCGGATTCAAATGGCTCGGCAACGTTGCCCGCGATCTTGAGAAGCAGGGATATAAAGTGGTTTTTGCTTTCGAGGAAGCCCTTGGATACATGATTCCACAGACCGTCCACGACAAAGACTCGATTAGCGCCGCCGCTGTCTTCCTAACCGCGGCATCGCACTGGGCAAGCCAAGGCCTCACGCCGTACGCCCAACTACAGAAGCTATACCAGCACGTTGGATACTTCGAAGACGCAAACACATACCTCGTCTCGCCCTCACCAGCGACTACGACGACAGTTTTCACTGCCATCCGTGCTCTTGGCACCCCGCATCCCACACAGCTCGGCTCTCGCAAGATCACACGCTGGAGAGATCTAACCGTGGGCTATGATTCCAAGAGCGAAGATCACACGCCAGATCTCCCCGTGGACAAGACAGCGCAGATGATCACGTGCGAGCTTGACGATGGAGCTCGCTTCACAGTGCGAGGCTCGGGTACAGAGCCCAAGATCAAGATGTACATTGAGTGCGTGGGAAAGAGCAGCGAGGAAGCGAAGGCGGGTGCAAACGAGATCCAGGCTGATCTGCTGAGGGAATGGTTCAGGCCTGAGGAGTACGGGTTGAAGTTGGCATGATTGGGAATGCACGCTGAGCACATGTTTATAGAGCGATAGAGTTTTGTCACGCGTTCTTTCGATCGTTAAGCCTGTCAATTTCTTCCGCGTTGCCACTCTGATGACCGTTCTCGCTACTTCTTGTTTACATCTTCTAGTCTCGACGTACCGTCCCCCGTGAGGCTTTAGTAAATGCAGAAAGGACTTGATTCTCGTCGAATCCAACAGTACAGCAAATTCATCATTACTGTCGCCTCTCTACCAATCCAGCTGACATCAGAAATCATCACCATCGTATTCACCCAAGCAATGTCCACACCACCCACAATCCTTATCGCACAGCGTCCAATCCAGGTCCTCATCCACGAAAGCGTTAACCGCAGGCCGTTCGCCAATATACGTATACTGTCTATCTGTCTTCGTCTTCGTCTTCGTCTTCGTCTTCTTAGCCCGTTTCTTCGCGCCTGGAGGAGGAAGAGGAAGAGGAGGAGGAGGCTTGCCACACCATCAGCAACTCATTCACTACGCACGTAGTACGCATCATACTACCTCTTGCATGCCAGGCGTGTCCAGCGACGAGCATTGGCGCACGTGCTGGGCGAACGGTTTCATGGCGCTGAAACGCTTGCCGCAGGCGCTGCAGTTGTGTATACGTTTGTGAGGGTTGCTCGTCTGGTGGCGGACGAGGCTATCGATGCTGCAGTACCATTGGTCGCATTTGGTGCAGGTGTGTCGTTTGGTGGTCGTTGGGGTTTGGGTGCCTAGGTGGGCTTGGAGGGCTGAGGGGGTGGCGAAGGGCTTCGTGCAGGTGGGGCAGGAGAGAGAGGGCATTGTGGGATGGGGTGGGTTGGTGAGGCGGTTGGGATAGACGGTGGTGGGTGGGTGGCGAGGGAGCTGGGAGGTTGGGGTTTGGTTGGGATAGATGTGCATGGAGATGCATGGTGAGGGGGGAGATGGGCGGCTTTGTGTCACTGTGATGAGACGTGTGGTTGTGCCATTCCGGATTTTCAGCGTCCCGTTGGCGGCTCCGTATAGCCATGGGGGTTCTTGTTCATTCGAGCAATGCTTGCGTTTGGGCTCTTCTTTGAACTCACGATCAGGCTGCTCTCATGTTTTTAGCTCTTTAAGGGTTCGAGATATGTGAGCTTCAAGAAGCACCTGTTCTGGCACTATAGATGGGTCATGGCACGTGATGTTATTGCTGATGGAGGAAGGTACGGCGTCGCCCTTTCCTGTTGATATCTTGAGTCGTACAACCTTCCGTCTCTTCGCACGTAACCGCTCCGCTCATCTGCTCAAATCCTGTTTTCTCACTTCAGCATTCGCACTGCTATGTTTCTTTTTTTTTCCTTTCGTCCGAGTCATCTCAAGATGCAGAATACATTTCCAGGATGCCACACAACCGCACAGGATGGTCAATCTCGCGCCTACCTGTTACACATGTCGAAATTTCTAGCTCTGCGTTTCGTCCTTCCACCTATCAGGCTCTCGCCGTCTCCACCGTTGGACCTATCAAGGCAATCATGCCTCAGGCAGCAGGCAATGGTGGTCCCGAAAAAGCAAGCTGTATACGGCTGACGAGGCCTGGACACGCGGTAGCTTCGCCTTGTACTCGCCCACGTCTAAATGCCGCACCACCCGATCCATGGCTGCAGCTGCAGCTGCGGGACGTCCCTCGACCACGGCCAATTAGCGGCGGCGCGCATCCAGCAGAGCAACCTGTGACTTGTCACGGCCGTCACGCAATCTGGGTGCACTGCTGCCTGGGCATGGTCCGGCACACACAGTGGCCAGAGAGCCCGCGACGTGCAGGAGAAAGTATTGGAATGTTTCACTCGACGGCAAGTGTGAGCTGGCGGGGCAGCGTTGTCGAGGGCGCAGCGGGCGTTTATCAGTGAGACGGTGGTAACGCGGATAGCTCGCGGGCCCGTTTGCTTGCACAGGGGTTGCCGCGGTCCCCACACCGTCCCGTCGCCTGGCAACCAATCACGCTCCGCCTCCAGCCGATAGCGCGGCCATCCCACTTCCCCGGGTGCGCCCCAAAGCGCCGCCTAACCCTTCTCGACGCGTGCGCGCCCGCGAAGAGTCACCGAGCTCGCGAGAGAGATATCGACGGCCTCTTCTGCTGCCCTTTGCCTGCTGGCTCCCCGCCCAACGCTCCCTCCTGCCCGTCTGTGCCCGCCTCAGACGTATATAAACACCGTCGCCCGACTCGAGGCCGTTCGCTTCCTTTCTATCCCCGCTCGCCCATCGGTATGCGCCCGTCCAAAAAGTTTCGCCATCAATCGCTGACCCAGTGGAAGCTACCCTGTAGATCTACGAAATGTCCCAACATTAGACATCGGCCGTCTAGCCCTGGGATGCCAATTTCAGGCAGCACCCATGGCGGGATTCGGGCTATCCGATTCTGCGCATCCGATCGCGATATCCTACTCGAACCCACCCCTGCCTACCGGGCCCTGTAGTCATCGCGACGTAGTCGGCACATGTGGTTGTGAACAGTTCTGGGATGCTGGCAGTGCAGATGTTTATGAAGGGAGTAGAAAACACTACTTGGGCAGCCAGCGCTCTACTCGATGTGTTTGTGGGCATCATGCCTGCTTCCACAAGCCTTCCGTCGCGGTGGCCGCTGTGCGAGCAGCGCCTCGCTGTGACGGTCGCTGCCACGCGCATCCGGGAACCCAGTGCGAATTTCACAAAGCAGATTCGATGCACGACGTGAGCCAGCCGCTGGGTAGCCCCACGTCGCGCACCGTACCAACACAACTTTTCATGCGCAATGAAGCTTCATTAGCCAATGGATCTCGCGTCGACAACGGCAGGAGGGATCCTCCGTCGCAGACCAGTTCTTCTGGGCTGCCTCGAATTCCCTCGGTCTGCCTCATGTCAAATGATCGTTATCCTGCGGCTAACAATGTTGCTAGAGATAATGCAAACCAATCCCGACAGACAGTTGCAGGTCTGGGTCTCTCCATGTTGAATGTAGACGAGTCGACACGCTCACACGACCGCCAACAATCCGTTGCGTCCACGATACCAGACGATCTCGACATTGGGCAGCCGCTTGATGGGCCTGGCGCTGAGGGCAACCAGCCTCCTACCGGACCCACCTCGAATCAAGGTGAGCAGGGCCAGTTAGAAAATGCGGTTCCAGGGCCTCTAGATGCTATCCTAGAGTTCAACAAAGACCTCCACCTGGATCTCAGTGGCGATACCATCCCGAACACATTCAACCTTGAGGACTTTGTGCAAAGTGCAACCGAAGTTGCCACACCAAGCATAAGGAACACGCCAGATCTAGCTGCAACCGATCAGGTCATTCGGGACGGGAAACGAGCCATAGAGGATCTCATGCAAATTTCCTTGGAAATGAACCAACAAGGTACGGACAATAGGCCAGCCAGCGCGGCATCGGCACCTTCACCTCAACTTTTGCTCACCAACTCCCCACATCTGTCCCAGGAGCATATGCAGAAATTTCTCAAATCAGCCTCTCCGCAGTCCCTTCAGAAGCTTGTATCTTATCTTCCCTCCTTGTACAATCTACTCAATTCCATACCTAACGTGGCCAATACCATGAAAGAACTTAATGATCGGCTGTCCCATCTGGAAAGCAACAGTTCATTTAATTATGTGCATCCCGATGACGCCCAGGAAAGATATGACCATTTGGATGGCAGACTACTGCATCTGGAAACCCGAATGGACGATCACGATATCCTCCATCAGACAATTGACGCTGACAACAGCAGTCTTTCTTTCAACCGTCGGCGCATAGCTACTGTGTCGGGTTCCTTCCAGTCAAACCGCTCTCTTGAGTCCACTACTTCGTCTGCTTTGATACTTGCTGCAATGGATCGCAAGCAGACTGAAACCCAGATAAGTGGCATTAAAGACCGGTTAGACATCCTCGAAGCCTTCGCAATGCCGCCCACCATCGAAAACCCATGGGAAGTCGAGGTTGTCCTACTACCGTGGGGTCGTGACCTCAGAGGTATCTGGTTCTCCCCAGACGAACCGATGCACAACCCGTCCGACCCAACAACGCAGAACTCAGAGGAGTGGACACAAGCACGAAGCTCCACGCGTGGGCATTCAGGTGCCTCGTCAAATCTTCGGGAAACTGACTCCTCGCCATTTCCAGGTACGAGGTATTCGTCGCGAAGTTCACATCCGTTCAGCGACACGGAAAGTGGTTGGTCCAGCCAAGCTATCAGTGATTGGGCTTCAGGTCTGACAGACGAATGGTTGTCGCCCAAGGCATGCAAGAGCACCAACCTAGTCTACAAGAGACTAAAAAGCAGAGGATTTGTCAAAGACGTCATGTTCCGAAGTGCTAGCGCGAGAGACATTCAAGCAACACTTTCGCACGCCTTCAAAGACATGCTGGAGCATCTTAAATACACCGATGAGGATGATGAGCATACGGTGAAGTCTTACCCCGGCCTACGCGCTTCGTTCATCCCGCTTCGCAAGGTCCGCCATGACTCTAAACTACACTTCCTCACACCAGCGGAGATGTCGAGCGCCGCTCTGTGGTCCGCGCAATTCCTGGCTTCAGATGTCATAATGCACGTGACCGGCGGCAAAAAGCGACTCTACGTAACCCAGCGCGAAGCATATCTGCAATCCCAAGATCAAATCGGGAGCTCTTGGACATGGCAAGAGCTACGCGAACTCCCGCGATATCGACCTAAAGCGGACGTTCAGACAGAAGGCAACGATAACCAGTGCCAGCCACAAGTCGAGGAGGCGGATGCAAAAGAAGCTTGCTGGTCCTTTTTCGAGGCATATGATGCACCACCGCTCAGCGTCAACTCGTCCTTCGGCAGTTATCACTCTATCGAGCTATCAATGCGGCCCGCCGATCGCAGCTGGCGACGATCGATCACGCCCATGTCCATCCTCAAAAACCCCATGCCACAGCCAATCTCCCCGTTGAGCGAGAACCATCCTCGGCGTCCACTACATGCTCGCCAACGCACGGTCTCTGCATCAGTGTTGGAGCCAGTCAACGCGACTTCCTCGAAACGTCGAATGGAAAGCTCGCCTGTCAAGCACTCGTCCTATCCGCACAGCTCACGCACGCCAAGCGCTTCTCTCCCCCGGATGAAGCGCCGCAGAATCTCAAGCTCGACCTCTCCGCGACCAGTCATCGATGCCGATGGAGATGCCACGGAAGTGCAGGTCACTGTTTGGAACAACACACCTCGCCGCTCCCACGAGCCACTGTCGCCTTTCTTCTCTTCCGTAGCACCCCCTCTCCCTCGTACTGCGTCAGACCTCACCAGCCGACCCAGTCAACGTTCCGTAGCTGCCGTCAGCAAGGGAACGCCATTTGCATATGCAACACCGCACTCCGGTCCCCTGATTGGCGGACCGATATTTATTGGCGATGGTGACACTGAGGCCGATGAGGATCTATACCAAGATGATGGCGACAACGAGGATGAGCAGAGCTGGCGCGGTGTCACTACGGGCGAGGAAGACAGCGAGATGAGCGACGACGTCGACGCGGGTGCCGAGGAGCCAACCAGTTTCTCAGCAGACGACAGCGGATTTGGCAGTGACGATGTGGGTAGCGGTAGCGAGAGCGGCAGCGAGAGTGATGGCGACGGCGAGGGTGGAGACGCTGGGTCTGGTGCTCAAAGAACGGGTGGCGATGACGAAGAAGACGATGACCCTCTTGATGCGTTGTTAGGTGTTCTCGAGGATTAATTTGTCAATCGGTGACGACGTTATGAGGGTTTTCTCATTGGACATGGGAATGCAAAGTAAAGCAAAGCAAGGCAAGGCAAGGTGTATGGCGTTTTTGGATGGCATGGTCGAGGATATTCATGTATGGGTAGGATATAAGGAGGGTATGCGAGCGAGCATTGCGTAGCGAGTCGAGCCGAGTCGAGTTGATCATTGGGTTGTTTGTATGTATGTACGAATATGCTTGTTTTGTATACTGTAGTGTACGTACGTTTGTCTCGCTGTTCTGTCTGTCAACTCCAACTCTCTCCGATGCAGATACGGTTACAACTCCAATTCAAATTCTTCTCTGGGTTTACTGGACTTTTTGTCGTTGTGTGGTGTGGTGTACTATATGTGCTGTGTGGATTACGTGCGTGCATACCTACACCTACTACCCAGCCACAAACCATAAAATCAGCTTCCGCCGATTCGTGCACTTACCATCCATCGAACACCATTTGCTCGTCCCATGATCTAGGATTACTAGAACATCGTGCGGCCCACACCGGCACGCTCGGATCGCTGGAGCGGAACTGAGAAAGCGCAACCGTGGATCCTGCGAGGCAGGTGATAGAGGTCTGCTACCTGGCCTGGCCTGGTTTGGATGCAGAATGTAGCTTCGCGGGCGTGACGCGTCGGGTGATACTTCGTCGTCTTCATCTCGTTCTATGATCTGGGGGTGGAGAGGTGGGGACTTGGTCTGAGTCTGAGTCTCATGTCGTCTCTCTCGCTCGGCCTGAGTTTCTCATACTTTGCATTAAGAATGCGGGGTGTGTATGTTGATGCGTTTGGTAGGGATAGCATAGCGTTGGGCAGTGTCGCGTTGGTTAGATAAGCTGGGGATAAAGGGTGTGTGCGTTGTAGAGCGGTTATGGAGGAGAGGGGGATACATGGGGAGGCGGATAGGGAGGGGAAAGGGACGGTTTGGTGTGTCATGGTCGTCATGGTTGGAGGGACAGAGTAATGGTGTTTGTTCTCGTGGGGTTCAGTTGTTGGTGATGTGGGGTGAGGCAGGAAAGGAGGGAAGATTAAGGTGTTTTGGTTTGATGTGCTGGGGTGGCCTCTCGAGATATCGACGCGCGTGCTGATCGAAGGCGTTGCAATTCTATGTCTTACGGACTGTGTCCGTGGATGCCTGCATGAAACATTCGACTTCTCTGAGGCATGACTCCTCGCTATCCTCTCCAAATCATACATCTGCAATGATTCTAAGGGAGACTGTTGACGAGCAGACCTATATAAAGTCGCAGATTAGTAACGGTACAACACTCGGTGCGTAGCTCCAAGTCTGGAGCCTGAAGCCGACCCACCGGGTCCAACACCAGGCCCAACACCCACTCGATGTGCTAGGGAGTGGGATGTTGGATGGATCGGTGGGTGTTGATTTAGAGTCGTTGGTAATAGGTGGTGAGATTTTACGTTGAAGAAGAGTCAGGGTGGTTCTTTTGATTGTTTGTGGTGGGGGGCTTTTGGGAAGTTCTATACGGTGTGTAAGTGATAGGGCGGTAGAGAGTGGGAGTTCTGTTGATTCGTTTGGTCTTGAATTAGTAAGAGTGTTTGAGGCGGTGTGGATCGCGTTTTTGTCGCGTTTGTGACGTGTTCTCGTGCCAGACAGAGAGCTAGGTTCTGTAAGTCAGACAATATGTGGGGGTTTTTATGCTAGTGAATATTGTGGGGAGAGGGGACAATCTAGTGTTGTCCTACATCATATTGGTGTATCAGCGAGGTGTGGATCTAATTAGGACCGGGTCTTACTCTATCACGAGCTGGCTTACTGTATGATCTTCCTATAACTATAAGTAGCAAGTAGGCAGTGATGGAGTGTTATTGGCTAAGGATCGATTGTTCGTAGGATGTGATTGGCTTTAGGATTTCGCTCATTGGACGTTGTCGATAGCGCAACTTTCTCAGGAAAATGGTTGAGTGCAAACGTTGACCTCGTTAATGCTGACTAGAACACCATTGGGTGGGGCTAGGACTAGAGCGGTTAGCATTCATCAAGTGGAGTGCGCTACCGACTCGCTGGATGATTTCGTACAAGTGCTGTCGTGGCTCGCTCTGGGATAATGCTGGATATGGATACCGTATGCAGCCCAACCGGATCTATCTAGTACGCCTGATGATAGTACGGTGACGTTGCTGCTTTGACATTTGGGTAGCACGCAGGTCTCTAAGGAGTGCGCACCGAGCTTGGCTAGGCTTTGCACCATGCCGTTAGTGAAGAAAGGTATTAGGTCCGTCCGTGCCTATTATAAGTAATATTTTGTCCCAAGGTCGCGATGGTCTCTCCCTGAGCTCTTGTTCAACCTGTTGCAACCTCGTGGGTCTCCAGTATGGCTACGTCTTTAGCATACGCTGTGGTTTGTTATATTCCCACAGCACTTGTGCTCTCCATTATCTATGCCGTGTCTTTGGGCATATACCGCATATATTTCAGTCCTCTTTCACATATCCCAGGTCCGAAGCTTGCAGCTGCAACACGTTGGTACGAACTCTACTACGATGCCGTGAGAGCCGGCCAATACTACAAAGAGATTCAAAGGATGCATCGTCAATATGGTAATTTAGCCCAAAAGTTCCATGACTTATATGTTTTTTGATGAGCTTACACTCGCAACAAGGACCTATTGTACGCATCACCCCATTCGAAGTCCACATCTCAGACCCAAATTATTTCAATGAGCTGTACAACATGAAGCTCAAGCTCCACAAAGATCCCTGGTTCTACTCGTGGCTCGATCGCGGAGGATCCATCTTTGCAACTATGAACCCAGACCTACATAAACTGCGCAGCGCACCGATAAAAAAAGGCCTGTCACCCGCGAGCATTGGGCGCGTAGAGTCGGTCTTGAAAGAACATGTCGGCCGCCTTATCCGCCGTATAGAAGAATCCAGAGACAACCGTCAGCCGATGAACATGACAGATGCATTCCCAGCACTAGCTGTAGACATCGTTACAGACATCTCTTTGCCACAGAGCTTGGCGTTTTTGGATGCCCCAGATCTGGGGCGTAGTTTCCATAAGTTTGTCAGAGATTACACCATGTTTGCGATATGGAACCGACACTTCCCGATTATCGCGCCTGTGCTGAACGCGCTGCCAAAATGGGTGGTCGCATTACAAGGCCCGACAGCGTTGAGCATTTATGATATGCAACAGGCGCAAAAGGCCCAGGCTCACGAAGTCATTAAGAACGAAGGGAAACCGATCAGCAGCAAAGGTTTCCCCGTCATTATGAACGAGGTATACAAGAGCGAGGACATACCTGTGAGCGAGAAGATGCCAAGGAGACTCTACGAGGAGATCGCCCTCTTGATCGGCGCAGGCAGCGAGACAACGAGCCACAGCCTGCTAACAGTAACGTACCACGTGCTCTCTAACCCCCAAATCCTCAAACAACTGCAATCCGAGCTCAGAGACAGCTTCACAGAAGCCGAGAGGAATAATGTACTCAGTTACAAGCAGCTGGAAAACCTTCCTTACCTCACCGCTGTCATTACAGAGGGCCTCCGCCTCGCAACAGGCGTTTCAGGCCGTCTCCCCCGCATCAACAAATTCCAACCTATGACTTACACCTCCGGCTCAAAATCCTACACCATCCCCCCAGGATTCCCTCTCTCTATGAATATCCGCGATAGACATTTCGATCCAGAGTGCTACCCCGACCCCACGGCTTTCAACCCTGAACGCTTTCTTGGAGATAACAAAGCCGCGAACATGAAGTGGTTTGCACCGTTTGGGCGTGGGCAGCGGAGCTGCGTCGGACAAAATTTGGCTATGGCAGAGATGTATATGGCGATTGGCAACCTGTTCTCACGGTTTGAAGTGGAGCTTTCAGAGGGAGTGGATGAGAGAGATGTGCGAATGGAACATGAATGTTTCTCGCCGTTTGTAGCCGCAGGACGGAAAGGAGTTTTGCTGAATGTTTTGCGGTGAAGCGGGTGCATCGAGATCACGTATAGTCCTAACAAGGGGGGCCTAGGTTGGAAATCCTTCCTTTTGGTGCCAGTACTCGAAGGAAGCGTTCTTGGAAGACGACTCGAAGAATGAACATGACCTGAGTAGCATATACTTAGGAAGGACCGAGTGTCATTCCAAGTTATCACGAGAGTATATCAGTATAAATACTATTTTCTGACGCCTCAAGCAAACAATCCAACCCTACATCCGTTTGCATTCTTGCACGTCAACTTTTGGTCCCCTTTCCACTCCTTCAAGTCGCGACTTTCCAGTCGACTATAGACCCTCGCCATGCGCACAAGAACGAAAGCAGCTTCGGCAAGCACCTTTGGCTGCCCCATGCAAGCTCTATTCCCGCCCCCAAAAGCCATGTACTCCCACTGGCCCGGTCGAATCTCGTCCCAGCGCTCCGGTCTGAACGTTTCTACGTCCTCGCCAAAGACAGAAGTCTCCCGATGCAGAGCGTAAAAGCTCTGGAACACTTCTGTGCCCTTCGGAACGAACACAGGCATATCACCGTCGGGTCCTCCACCAACAGGGAGGTGGGTGTCGCTTAAAGCTTTGCGAGACATGATGGGAAAGTTTGGATAAAGGCGCAGTGTCTCGAATAAGATGTTTTGAACCAGCTTGAAGTCCATCAGCGTATCCAGGTTGAACTCGTGCATGTCATTTGCCAAAGCATCGTTTCGAAGTCTTTCCCAGTAGTGCGGGTGTCGGGATAGCAGGAAGCAAGCGTTGCCGAGGAGCGCCGACGTGGTTTCCTGGGATGCTAGCATGCCTTGTAGAATCTGGTTGCGGATATACGTGCCATCGTCTGTTTGCCCTGATAGTACGTTGAGCATGCTCGACTTTGATAAGTTCGAGTTTGGTTCGCGCGATGACTGCTCAACATGGTAATCAATGTAGTTTTGCGCGGCTCGGCAGACGGCCAAATATCTGGATTGAGGCACCAGCTTCCATGCGCGGCCGAGCAATGTGCGGAACATGGTGAAAGACTTGGCCTCATGGAAGGCATCAATGAATTGGCTGGGGGTGCAGGGCGCGTCGGACACCTCTTGTCTTGGATCGATACCCATGAGGAAGTGCAGCGACGTGTTTAAGAACATGGTATAGAACAGCGGCTGTAGATCCACTGTGGCCCCATCCTTGGGTAGACTTTCGAAGAAATAGTTTACCTCTGTAGAAAGAACGGCTAAGTCGACGACGTCAGGTCCCGTGAACGTAGGCTTGATCAACTTGCGCGCGTATTGCCAGGCATGGCCGTCAGTCGTCAGGAAGCCAGCGCCACAAAATTGCCCCATACCGCTCGATCTTATGGGTTCAATGCCCCAGTCTTTTCCGTTGTTGATGGTGCGGATGTTCTCAGGAGCAATCGTAACGACGTTTGGCAAGGACCACAGATTATTGATCTCGAAAGTATGACCGAGGCGCTGGTGACGGCGGTAGAGGAAGGGAATGTCTACGTGCATTTGCATTCGGACGTCAAAGCCTGAAAGTGGTTCCCATGGGTAGAGTTTGGTGGGGATCCTCCCGCCGCGTGCACGAAATGCGGCACGGTTACGCTGACGCTGGAGCAAGGAAAATGAGAATAGTATGAAGCATGTTGCGACAATAATCAATGCGTGCGCCATGATTCCTGATAGAGAGTATAGTTGGAGGACTAGTTTACATTGTTTTGAGGTTGTTGTTGTTCATGGTTCATGTAAGCAGCTGACGAAAGTCAACTCCCACCACCCCTACACTACTATCACGAATGGGCTGCCTTAATCAAGCCTTCG
Organism: Paracamarosporium sp. OC-R06-R3; assembly: GCA_019828545.1. Classification (NCBI taxonomy): domain Eukaryota; kingdom Fungi; phylum Ascomycota; class Dothideomycetes; order Pleosporales; family Didymosphaeriaceae; genus Paracamarosporium; species Paracamarosporium sp. OC-R06-R3. The sequence goes on along the minus strand of JACVRA010000086.1, from coordinate 183,445 downwards.
TTAATTAGCGCGTAAGAACTAGACCTTTTTCATATGCCGTACATGAGGGCCAAGCATGCAATCTTTTCTACGCCATCAGGTTTACGCGTGCTGTAGATCTCTGGTTTTGGACAAGTATTCGTTAGAATGGAGCACAAATTAGTTTCCTACTACTTTAAGTACCTGAAATACATGTATGTGCGAAAATAACTGCAGTTGCCGGGGCTCTGGCATTCATCTCTCAATCATTGCAATCATTTGTTTGAATCTTAAACTTATGCTTATCATTATGTCTGCGCAAGCTTCACACTATCTAAACCCCTCTATTCGATTGATGCTCATATAGAATTTCAAAGACTTGTTTAGAAGGATAGTGTAGAATAGCAGCTGAAGATTGATTATGTCCCCCTCTTGGGGTCCCTTCGTCAGTTTATTCTTTCATTCTGGAATTACACTTTCATCGGACACGCTGAAGTTCGAATATATTATGGTACACCTGAAGAGACGCCACGAAGACCAAATGTGCTCTATCTTCTACACGGTATACTTGTAAGATGCTGATCATTTAGACTTACACGGGACAACAAGTAACTCTCGTCTCTGTTATTGTTCCAACACTTTCTAAACTTCCACACGCCGATGACCACGATGAAGGGCACATTCCAGGCGAGTAGTACGCACTTGGTGCGGTAAAAGATGGTGGATAGCATAATTTCGTATCCGTTGGGCCGAGACTGTGGTATTTGAAGGTCGTGTTGCCGGAGGCGTGTATCTTGCCATATATAGTGTCGTTGCATCCTAGGCCAGGTACGAACGCTGTTGTCAGAGCACCGATGTTCATTTTGTAGAGATGCTTAAGAAAACTTTGCAGGAGGAAGAGAGAATAGCTTTAACGTTCAAAGATTGATTATGGGTTATGACTTCTGCTCCGCCACTTCTGGTGTTTCGTAGTAAAGGGCTGTACCACTCCATGCACGTTGCCATTGGTTATTGCTCCTTGTAACCACACACGACAGCCGGCTGAAGACTGATTTAGCTATCAGTGTAGCATCGCAATTTAGATCGGAGGAGACGGGGTCCAAAACCACAGTGTGGGAGATCAATGAGCGCTAAAAGGGCACACCTGTAATGTGGCGATGAACACGAACAATAAAGTAGCCCCTGAGTTTCTTCTTCTCATGTGTAAATCCTCATATTCTGGATTTAAATCGCAACATGAAGGCCTTCTGAGATCACCAAAAAATCGACAAGAATCATCAGAGACCACATTCTACCTCCCAACGCCACGCCATGCATGGTAAAATTCGAACATCATATACAACAACTCATTCCTCCGTCCTCACAACACCAACATTATTCCGCACATCAAATTCTACCCACCGTGCCCTCCCCTCCTTTCCTTTCCTGCCATCACTTCCATCAATCGGCCCAGGATTCATAACCGTACAACCGCAGTACTTTACAACGAACGCCGGCGCCTCACTATCAGCTACAACCATGCTCGTAGGCAAGGGATACAGATTCAAACTCTGCGCAAAGTCCCAATGCAACGGCCTCACGCTAAGCGGGAACGGGCTGAGATGCGATTGCGAAAGTAGCGTGCGGGTGAGTGCCCGCGCGGTAAGCGTGTCCGAGTCAATTTGCTCCTGGGCCTGTGCCTGGGGTGCAAGCGTGGGTTCGAGCTGAGTTGGCTGGTCGACGTCCATGGATTCTGGCTCTGGTTCTTCGAGGTCGAGATCGGCTTCGGCGTCGGGTTTGTTAAACCGTATGCTTGTCCGGTGTAGTCGACCTAGTACGTCGTCCCGCAAAATGGTCATTTCGCCTTTCACTCCGAACCATGTTAATCGTGAAGGATTACTCGTCCAAATCACCTCGCCTTCTTTCCCTGCTTTCTTCCCTGCACCCCATACTTCGCTGTTTGCTTCTCTCATTGCCCTTCGTATTCGGCTGGTAAACAAGTCAGGGATTTGTTTCCTGGGTAAGGGCGTCGCGGCGCCGGCGGAGAAAGCACTAGGCCAGGCGTCGTTGTCGCCAGGCACAAAGACGAGGGTCGTGTGTGCGAGGAGCTGTGGGAATTCCGAGAGCACTGAGGCGAGGGCGTCGAAGTGCTCTTTGTATTCTATGGAACCGGCACCGGGAACGCCGGCGAGGGTCGCTTTAGAAGAAAAGTTGCCCATTAATACGATAGCGAGAGGGAAGACAGGCTGTGCCTCTAGGGCATCAGGTGAGTAAGTACGAAGGAGCGTTCGTAGAGCCGATAATGTGGACGGAGCATCGAGATGCAAGTCCGAGGCGATGACGATATTATGCGCTTTATCGGGCGTGAGAAGCTTGGAAGCAATCCTGTTCATTCGCGGGCCTGTTGCACGCTCCGAGCCAACACCAAGAAAGTCTGTCCATCCAAAAGCTGGGCCCGTGACGCCATTCTTCTCAACGTCGTCTGTGCCACCGAGAGTCGTTGAGCGTCGTTCACAAGGGGGATGCCCCACAGAGAAGCCGATGAACTTTCCGCCAATGGTGCCGCCAATACCACCTGTGCCGCCGAGGGTGGAGGTTGAGCCAGCAGTCGGGTCACCGTGATTCTCTTCGTAGCTGCCGTCAACAAGGACAATCATACCTGGTGCGAAGAATGTGCCGTCTTCTGGAATCGGGCGCGCGTGTTGGAGATCTAGTGCTATTGTGCCTGTGAGATCAGAGAGTGCGAGAGTGCCAGTTGGTGAGATAATAATCATGCCTAGGAGCAGATGCGTGCTGCCACTCCTGCCTAAGAGATTAGCGATCGGAGTAATTGTGTTTGTTCCAGTGGTCGCAATTGAGCCTATTCTGCTGAGTGTAGCCGACCGAGCCGCGGAAAATGTAGGTGCTTGAAAAGTTTCATTCCGGAGTATGCGTTGATGTACGACGTGATAGCGTTGCCTGAAGAGGTCGGTCTTGTGAGATGGATCTGGGAATAGTGACAGCTTAGTCGTTGACCTGTACGAGTTAGTGAAACTCTTTGAACGGCACACAGATGGCCTACCTGTCAAAGTGCTTCTTAGACACATTATACACCAACTTCGGCTGCTCGAATGCTCCTATAACCTTCATCCATTCTCGCGGGTCCTTCAATGTTTCTTCTTCCTCATCTTTGTCCTCGACGTCCAAGCTTGACATTCCAAAGCTGGTACTATGATCGATGGAAGGCCTACTCTCCAAAGTCGACACACCATTCATGTTTGACTCCGGTCCAAAATTGAAGCTGCTCTGTCTGCTCAGGTTCGATGCATTCACAATTCTTCCTCCACTCATAGACCCCTCCAGCGCTTTCAGTATGCTTTTCAGCGCCTCTCCGTCTCCCTCCACGATGACCTGCCCACTGCTCTTCTTCCAGCTCTTCGCCACCTCTTCCAGCACCTTCTCCGCCAAACCTTCTTCTCGCCATCCCGCACCGCAATGCTTTCCGATAAAGCTAGCTAATGCCGCGAGCGCGGAGGATGTGAGGGTGAGATTGTGCTTCTTTGTGAACGTTCGGAATGCGAGAGGCCGTAACGTCGCCGGCGGTAACTCGATGGGTAACACGGTAGCCCTCACGGGAGGTTTGAGTGAGGGCGGGGCGCGTATGGGAGCTGTTCGGCGGGGGTTTATGGGGTGGACAGGCGTGCCAAATGCGGGCGACGATGAGGGTATTAGGTTCTGAGGGACCGCCGAGGGCTTTTCCGGTCGTCTTGTAGTCGCCATAATGTTTAGACGTACTTGAAGTGGTCGTTAATGTGGAATGTTGTCGACGTTGCGCCGTCAAGTAATTTACGCGTCAACGCGCTCACGCCTGCGCGTGTGCACAGACCAAGTGGGCGCATTACTTTCATGTTTGCGCTCACTCGAGTCTCACCCTAAACAACGACAACACCACTCTCGGCGATTAAGACGCTCACCGTATCATTGTCGCATTGTCGCATTATCCACAGAATCACATTCGATACCATGGCCGAACCCACAAACGACGTCACCGCAGACACTGCGGAGATCCCACCAACCAAAGAGAAGCTTGATGAGCTCACTCAAGCTGCCTCTCTTCAATACTCGCTCAAGAACTTCTCTGTCGCAGCAGATCACTATGCAGATGCCGCCGAAATACAGGTCAAACTCAATGGAGAGATGGCCCCCGAGAATGCGGAGCTGCTCTTCAACTACGGCCGCGCACTATACAAGGTCGCAATCGCAAAGAGTGATGTATTAGGCACCAAAGTTGCTCAGGAAGAGAAAAAGAAGCCCAAAGTGAAGAAGGCGAAGAAAGAGGAAGCGACTGCGGAAGAAGGTAGTGCGGCGAATGGCGCATCAACAGCAGGAGGGAAGCAGCAAACAGCTGAGTCGAAGCCGTATTTCCAGCTTACTGGAATGGAAAACTGGGATGACTCGGATGAAGACGAGGAAGGAGGTGAAGACGGAGAAGATCAGGAAGAAGAACAAGACGACTTCGGTGACGCATTCGAGATGTTTGAGATTGCACGTATATTGTACCACAGACAGCTGGAAGCGCTTGAACCAAGCGACAGCGCAGATAAAGGGAAAGGTAAAGCCGAGCTTAAGCCAGAGGCGCGGACAATCAAGGAGAAACTCGCGGACATCTACGGTTTCCTCGTCGATCTCTCTTTCGAGAACGAGCGCTTCCACGACGCGATACCGGACGCACGTACTTCCCTGGCGCTGCTGGAGGAGTTGTATCCGTTCGGGCATGAGAAGGTCACTTCGGCCCACTACACGCTCTCGCTAGCTCTCGAATTCGCTTCCATGGCAAAGATCCGTGAGCAGCAGGCAAACAAGGACGCTCCCGCCGAAGACGCGAAGAAGCAGGAGGAAGATGTTGTGGACTGGGACTTGAGGAATGAAGCGAGCAAGCAAACCGAGCTCGCTATCCAGAACCAAGAAGCGCACCTGCAAAAAGCAGAGGAGGCGCTCGCATCAGAGACTTTCACCCCCGAGCGAAAGAAAGAGCTCGAAACCGAGTTGGCAGATAAAAAGAGCATGCTAGAAGATTTGAAGACACGAGTAAGTTATCTACACACAGTTCCCCTTCACAAACACCTCATAACTAACTACGTATAGCTCGCGGATCTCAAAGAAGACCCCACAAAGCAAAAGTACGACACCGTCGACTCATCCGTCTTCCAAGGTCTCCTGGGCGGTCTCTTAGGCGCAGACCCAGAAACGCAAAAAGCTAAGCTTGCAGAGGCAACGCGGTCCGCGAATGATATTTCTGGCCTCGTCAAGACGAAGAAGAAAGAGAAGCAGGCGCCCGCAGCAGCTTCATCATCTGCAGGCGATGCGTCAAGTAGTAAGCGGAAGTTAGAGGTAGAAGGAGATGGTGCGAATGGCAAGAGGGCAAAGACTGAGGAGGCGCAGTGAAAGATGAGACGAGACAAGGCTCTCTTTGATACCCTTTCGTTTTGCTGTATCATGATTTGTGTCTAAGCTTTTTTTGTGGGTGTTTGCTGTGGTATGCATTCATGGTTTGTGGTATGATGGGTGCTCTTGCTTACTTGGCTGAGGTGCGTGAGCATGGCCATGGCGAAGTAGAGATGTTATTGGATTATTGGAGCTTGATGGTCGGTAAGATGGAAGGTTGATTAGTCTGCGAGGAATCCAACTTGTGTGCGAGCGGTGTTGGAAAAGTCGGTTTGATAGATGTCTACCACAAAGCCCGTGTTTAACTGAATGATGACGGCAATTGAGTATGATTAGCTTTAAACTGCTTTATAGTTGGTATTGTCAAGGCGAACTTTGCTTCACGATGTAAAAACTTGTAGTTGCTTCATATAAAAGAATGATGAATTCTGGTGATGTGGAAATCAGATAAGATACACAGAAGACTTTACTCGAGCGATACCATTGAAACCATAGATTCAGCTGTCACTTCCTAGGATACGGAGTCCACTCACGGTTGAAGAGGTCAGCTGACCAATCAACATCCTTATCCTCATCGTCCTCAGAAGATTCGTTAACCGCATCGCTCTCCTGATGCAAATCCTTATCCCGCAACCACGAAGAGTTTTGGGACATCGATCTTGTAAGCTTGTCCCGGATATCAACAATCGCCTCATCCAAGGTTTCTGTAGGCAAAGGAAGTTCGGCAGGCCAGATCCTCGGTCTCCACACGCCTTCAATCCACCCATTTAAGAACTGCGCTGGAGGTACGAACACATCCAATACCTGCCACCACGTACGCCAAAATATATCGAACTGTTTATCATACCGCGCAGCAAGTTCTTTGTATAATCCCATCAAAGCCTCAAGCTTCTCATTCGAGAACTTGTCTTCTTGGCGGAACTCGGCTGCTTCGTCAGGTGGGACGATAGCGAGTTCATGGTCGGTACAATGCCGATATTTATTATGGTAATTGTGGTACATTATGTTCTCGATCCGAAATTTGCAGCAGGTGTGGCGCATACCTAGACGCTCAAAGAGCTCGATTCGGCACAGGTCCAAGAAACTTGACCTTTTTGAATGAGATCGGGGATGACAGCGATTCCAGAGCTCAAAAACTTCATTTTTGAGATCCCACGTCGTATATGGTTTTGGGTCGGTAAATGGATAAGGCAGATCGATACGGAGATGTTTGACGAGAGATATTGTTGGGGAGCAACCACCCCAGGAGCAAAAACATTCGCATAAATCCCGGGGTTGTGTAGGTAGATGCTTCATAGCATGTTCTAGGATTGTCGGAAGCCATATTTCAACATAAGGCGAGCTGAGTCGCCATTGATTCCCAAGACTAGCCGCCAGCGTGTGCAGGAGGGTGTTATTGTTGACTGCTGGAAATATGAGTTTCCTGGCCCCACGTTTCAAAAACCATAGGAGCGTTCGCGGAAGGTTCCACCACGGCCTCTCTATACCGATGTAGATTTTCATTAGGAGCGGAGTAATGCCATGCTTATCGTATGTATCTATCTCCTTGAAGCCACTCTCCCAGAATGTTTGGGCGACATTGGATGTAATCAATGGACTATGGTAGATTGTCTTAGCAGTCCCTGGGAAAAGACTCCTAGGGCAGGGAACAGCCAGTTCCTGAAGCTTCTGATAGGTCGGATAAGCGGCCGAGTCTATCAAGCAGTCTGGTTCTCCGTGGGCACGCCACCCCAAGTCTTCGAGCGTACAGGGTGGAAGATGTTTTATTGCTAGCTTCATTAGCTGGACACGGGCGCGGGTAAAGGATTTGACAAGCACGAAAAATACTCGTGGATCGAATTCCAGCATGATTCGCGCTAGCCATAAAGCCAGATCAGTCAAGGAGTTAATGAAGGGCCAATAGTCCCACCACATAATTTGACATATCGCTGTTTTTTTTACGCTAATTTTTGGTTTACAATACCAACAGTCGGCTTCGAGAAGGAGGTCCAGAGTGTCCAAGGTCTGGTATACAATGGCGTACTGCACAGCTTGCGATGTGTCTGCCCCTGCTTTCAACAACACTTCCAGACCTTCTGGCCAATTTATTGCAAAACAAAGGGGCGAATATTGATCTGATGAGTTTACTATATTAGCTTGAGTGTGGAGGAGGTGCTCAACCTGGATCCGGTTCCTGGTTATGACGTTTAACGATAGTCGAGAGCACCCGAATTCTGATCGATATCAGCGGCAAAAGAATACACATATCAGCAAAGAAACGACTTACCGATAGCCATCTCCGGTATCGCTACGAAGAGCGCAGGTATTAAAAATGACTCGGTACGAAACCTAGGGTTTACAAAGGCGGGGACATCATATCGCGTTAGCATCTCGAGAAAGATGGTTTTGTTCCGTACATGCTGCGCACTTAGGTAAGATATGCACAGTTCTGATGCGGTGCATTCAAATGTACCGTGGTAGCTATTTATTGGTCAGCAAAGCCTCTTGAACAGAACATAACGACAAAAAGTCTAACTCCTAACTTGTCAATGGACTTTCTAGATGGCGATCCGAATGTTGAGCAATCACTGAACGAAGTACATTTCTTTTGCAGCAATGTGACTTACTTCATCACAGCATCCGTTTGCACACCGCCGCTGATTAACAATCGCACCACAGCTTCAACGAGATCTATGACCTTATCTTGCATAGTGTAGAGAAGAGGTAATATATCCGAGAAAGCCTGACATGGTACATTCATAAGTTAGCAATGGATATCGAAACAACTATCATTGATGGCTATGCTTACATGAAGAAGGGTTTCACCATTAGTCGTCTGTATGTAAGCCCAGTCCCTCGATTTCTGAAAGTCTTCTCGCAAGACACCAATTAGTTTCATCAGCACGGATCGAATCTGGTTCACCTGTTCGGATGTGAATCGATGCCGAGAATTTGCCTTTTGGGAAGACCAGGACTGAGAATGAGGTAAAATCTGATGAATATGGTGATAAGCGCAATGAATGTGCTTGAACCCAGGAGCGCCTCCGGAGAATTCGACAATCTTTACATCACGAAGGATACTTATCAGGAATGAACTAGTAGACACCGCAAGACGGGCTAGTGAGGATGACTTGTCTGACTGATTTCCGCTAAACTCAAGACAGAGTTTATTTTGCACATCCGCACTTCCGTTTGCCTCGTGATATTTGCAACTAGGAAAATGTACATTGTATCGCCGCCTGGTGATGGTGATTGGACCGATTGTTATGACCTTCTCTCGCAGACCCAGTCGTTGGCAAACACAGAACGACGGTTCACTCATGGTCGAAATCAGAATCACTGGCGTTATTGGCAAGGAGGCACGCCACTCGTTTAATTGTTGGGCCTGAATAGGATTGTAGTCAGTTAGGCCATTCAGTGGTAGATATATCATACCAGAAGTGTAATTGAGTTTTGAGAGAGTTCGAGATTTTGTAAGGACTGTTGCATGGTATCAAAACCACGAGTGATGTGCTCTTCGACATTGTTTCCAGTGCTTTGAATCGCGGATCCAATCGCCACAGAGGACTGTTGAATCTTTTTGAATCCTGCATCGATACGAGAATCCACAGCTTTCATATTTTTCGCAAGATCTTGTTGCAAAGCACTTTTTGCTACGATTTCATTCTTAATGTTGACTAGCGTAATCGATTCGTTTTGCTGCTCCTGTACGAGCGTCGTCAAGGTACTTTCGACGTGCGTTTGTGACGTTTGTATCTCGGTTAGATGTGCTTCGGTGTTGGTGCTACACTTTTTGTGAGTTACTGTTCGGGCCTTGTCTCGAGTAAAGGACCATACTTTTGATCGACAAGAAGGCTCCATAGATGTTGTAGAAGATATGAGTCGAGTAATTTTCGAGTCTCATCAAGTGCCCCTAGTTCTCCTGTGACATTGTATCTCTTCTTTAATGTCTTCATATTTTTCAGTATTGTGTCCCACCGTCCATCCGATGATTGCTTTTGTAATTCGGAGAGGACCGATTCCAAAGCAACGATACCCGTTTCAGCTCGACCCAGAAGCTCTACGATGTGGTTCAATTCCTCTTGCCTGATTGTCGCAGTAAAGTGACCCGCATGCTTAGCCAGCATATGTTGACAAGATTCGCAAAATCTTTGAAAGTTCGCAACTGCTCGCGTGTTTCGTTGGACTTCGTCTGGAGCCTGTTTGAGTTGGTTGACTAGTTTAGTGCTACGGGTACTGAGCTTGACGAATAACTCGGACAGCTGTAGACAGGCGGCGACAAGTGAAACTACCTCAGCCATGGCTAGTATTGTCAACAGAGTTGCTGGTCTTTCGCAGTGAGGCTGCGAGTTTTATGCGCTGGCTGATACTAAGCGTACCAATCCGAGTTCAGCTACACCCAAGCCTCGATCTATTCAGCCTTGCTCCGCCACGAATCAACCCAAGATAAAACTGCTATCTTTCCCATCATCGCTCCGTTCCTTGAAATGACTGCCAACATAAGCAACCGTTTTCAAAATGCACACATTCGCTACTCCATTGGCGAAGAACACCATCATCCTTAGCTGGCTTTTTGTGGGGCTTGCTAACATGGCTGTAGTTGCTATATTTGCATGGTGCATAATTCTCCGTCGTGGCTTCTCCATTTCAGAAGGTCTCAACGCTTTTGCTTTCGTTGTCGGCGTTGTACTTGTCAGTCTCATGACGTGGGCTATCCTTGACGAGGGGGGCGGACGACACCAAAGTGAATTACCACACGATAGAGTTAGTGCACTTGCGAAGGTATACGAACCGTTTCTCTAAAATCAAATTTAGTACCCAGTCTAACTTCACATAGTCCCTAATCGTCAATGAGGCGTTATGGTCCCTTGCGAGTGCTCTTATGCGCATTTCGGCGTGTTTATCGCTTTACTCCATTTTCAAGAATGTCAAAGCCCACAGATACACTATACTGATCATTTTGAGTGTTTCTATCATTCATGGTATCGGTTCCATCCTGGAGATACTCCTCATCTGTCGTCCGCTGGCATCCCAGTGGGACGCTGATGTCAAGGGGGCTTGCGGAAACCAGAGAACTTCGTTCTTGGTCGTTGAGCTTGTGGGACTAGCACTTGATATCTCAGTGATTGTGCAACCCACCGTGGCGCTTTGGTCCATATCTATGACTCGAAGCCAAAAATTGTGGAATATGCTTACTTTCAATATAGGTGCACTGTAAGCAACGTGTTTTCATCCTCCGTTCACCTTACTAAAGATGACTAGGGTACTAGTTGTTACAGGCTTGCGTTTGAAGGCGCTCTACCTCGCAAGCTCTCCAGACTTTACCTACTCGAAAAGCTATCTAGGTCTGCTGTCGGCGATTGGATGTATGCTGAGCATTGTCCTCTGCGCTTCTTTTGCGGTGGCTGCGTTCATTCGTCGGGTGTACAATGATAGTCGGAGCGTGGCGAACATGACAAACCCGACTGAGGATTTTGGATACATAAGAGATGATGGAAGTTTCAGAAGTGAAATGCTTGACAACGAGCAGTCACATTATGTTTTATAATTACCACTTCATGTAGAAAGAATAATTGATTTACGGAAACTTTCTACTACGGACTCGACTGAAGCCTAGGAGTGTATATAGGGAAAGGCTTCTTTAAGTCCAATACAAAGCTTTTAGATTTTAAGCTAACTCACAATACAAGACTAGCTCCCCTCTATAGAATTAAGATTACGAAGAGGAACCTCAAGTAAGAGAGATTTCGAAAGAGGGACATGAACCCCTCAGTGTGCCTTGGATTCAGCCTCTTAAGCCTCGAGGCAGAACGCTCCTCTTCAGCTCTTGGCACAGCTACAGCACCCCACGCTCCATATTAGCAGCGAGACTTCTCTCAATATCTATTACCTCAGGTTTCGGCACAGTATCTCACGATCTTGGGATTGGCAGACACACCTCGCAGTTGTCCTCTTCGAGTCCTGGACTTTGACCTCGTATCAATGAAGTAGCGATAAGAATTTATCCATGAAATAAAATGGTGGATAAGGCTGTTGAGAAAGCCAAAGAGATCAACCCGGGTCGACCGATGAGTGTTGGTTTATCCTTGCTGTGCCACCACACCTCTTCATCTATTTGCTTACTCTGCCTATCATTACCCGACACGTGCAGTCTCCAAAATCCGTTGCATTCGGCCTGCCTACATATGCATGAGACTTGCGATGATATGTTTTTTTCATGGCCGCCCTACCCACGTTTCCACAACTCGTTACATTTCTTTGGTATGACTTCACTCCAATAACGTATCTGATAAATACCAAATCTATAAGCCGATTGAATTTTGGAACATCAAAACACATCTTCCGTTATATGCTTAACTGTTCATGGTTTGAATACAGCACCTCCATCTCATTACTCATCCCGTAAACTTCCCGCCGCAATAAATGCACACATCGCAAGCGAGGAACAGCACCCTCGCTAGCGACACCGGTAACCTGCTACCTTCCTCGCCCCTCCCTCGCCCGCCTGCAGCCTTCGAAGCACCCATATCTGCATCCGCCACACCGATCGCTGGTTCGCTAGCGCCGTTGCCTGCATTCCCACTTTCCACACCACTCATTAACCCCTCTGGCTGCACACCTGCCCGCCCCCTCGGTACCCAGCCCCCAACTTCCTGCAGCCTGACAAAGCCTTCACCCAAATACGGCGTCTTGCATAAACCGCAATACTTTGTAATACGCGGTGCTTGAATAGCCAGGAAACTCAGACCGCACCTCGGGAACTCATGGCCATTTGCGCACGTGGCAGATGTGAGATCCGTAAGCGGTATTTCGGCCTGGCAGAAGTCGCATGTGTCGCAGGGCTGGGTGGAAGACGTTTGCAGTGTTGTGGTGTCTTCGTCTGCCATAACGGCGTTGATTAGAAGGACGACTCGGCGATAGTGCTCGGAGATTTCAGCGCTGAAGGGTGTGGCTTGTGTGAGTGTGTTTGAAAGATTCCGGATGGCGGTTACGAGACGATATGCGATTAGGGTTCGGGGGAGGTCTGTAGGTTCGGACGGTGAGCATGTTTGTGAGACGAGGATGCTGCAGCGGTCTTTGACTGTATGTTCGTTGAGCATGACATCCGCCTTCACGTCACTGATGAGCTTTCGCAGTTCATCCGCTGAATCCGGTAAACCAGGTTCATCCTTCTTTTGCCTGGTCCCCTGACTCCAGTGTATGTCAGCCAAACGTTTCACTACCTCATCGATGACAGAGGAATCATTCTCATCTTTCCTGTTCTCAACCCACTTCCGTAGGGTGAACACAAGGCCTTCAGCGCTAAAGTTCTGCACAGGAATGACTGGTTTCGATTGTTGACCATTGCCTCTCAATCCGGAGATGGCGATCGAAGTGCGCCGTTCATTTGGAGGACCGTACTCTATCATGTCCGTCGGATGAACGGTGCTATCCACCGCAATATAGTCACCTAGCGGGGACGTAGTCAAACCCCAGACTTTGGTTCGGACAAATCCTTGAAGTTCGTGTTGTGCGCTGAAGAGAGTTTGGGCATCCCATAGCTGTTCGCGCCAATAGGGATGGCTTGGAATCGAGGTAAGGGAGTTATCCGAGTATTTAAGCCGAGTTGAGTAGTTCAGCGTCGCTTGTAGTGAGCCGAAATGAATGGAAGGATCGTCTGTTGTGTAATCCCATGCTGCTGCGCTCATCTCATCCCAACGGCCATCTAGATCGTGCTCTGTTCGAGCTAGGATCGTTGCATTGATTGCGGATATCTTTAGGACAACGATATTCGTGAGGGTAAATAGAGCTAGTGTGACTGTATCGCCATCTTCGACTTTAGACGACCACTTCATGGGCCCAGCATACCGTAGTTTTAGGTCAGGATAGATAATCTCATCTTTACCGACTTCAATGATATCGCCGCTGTGAGTAATGATTCTGGCGCGTACATCCTCGTTTGTGGCATACACCAGAACAGAATGATGCCGTTCTTCATGGATTTTCCAAGGACTCCACGTCAAGTTCGAGACATATCGTTGCTGTTGCATGATCTCATCGAATGTTTCAGGACTTGCAAATACACTATCAGAGTTTGGTATGATCGAGAAATGACCCAACACTTCTCCAATCCACCCCTCCTTGACACCCGAAGTAGTAGTCGGTGAATTGATGGCCACAAAAGCAATTTGGTTATCATCGTTAGCGACAGCAACAATGGGCGGACCCCATAGAGTCTGCGTGCCGATGATAGCAGAAGATCCCGGAGTAGGTAGCGTCGGAGCCCAAGCAAAGCATCGAATCCGGGTGCGGAGACGTATCTCCTCGGCCGGTTCCTGAACGAGACTGCTTTCGACCTCGTTCACGTTTCCAGAAAAATACTCCACGAGCGCATCATTGATAACCTGCCAAAGTTCGCATCATCACAACACCTCGGCTTATCAATAAGAAGTTACTTGACTTACCAATTTCCGACCCCAACTCGCCCCATCGTCAACCTTCCCATCACTCGCCCAGACACTCAGCACCAAACTCGACGTCAACACGCCAAGCGCACAACGTCGATGCTTCGCAATCCCCGGCGGAGACCACGCTACGGATACCGGCGCACTAGTCGAGACTTCCTCTCCAACGGAGTAGTTCGACACAGGACCAGCTTCTTTCTCAGGAAGCTCTGAGGGGGTGAACCAGGTGACGGGGAGCGGTATGTGGTGCCAGGAGGAAACGTCCTGCTCTGTGTCGTTGGATTTAGTTTGCGGGAACTTGTTGACATGTTAGTAGGGATCGTAAGATGGGTTGGTTTAGAGATTGTGCATGGAGGATCACGTGGTGCACGTTGTTCCACTTACGAGAAGTTCGACCTGCTCTTCGCTCGCGAGCGCGATGATCCCGTCATGGCTCCAATCGATCGCGTCTACACACGCTGGCCAGCATGCTAGCGTCGTGACGTCTGACATTTTGTTTCGGTTGATTTATGAGTGCTGTCACATGATATGGACAGTCGCTTCATAATTACCTTGTTGCAATCGCGAGGGTGAAGCGTTGAAGTTCGCTTGTACGAAAGTGGATTTTGTAGTGACACGAGTCAGACGCGACGTGACGCATGACTCGCGTATTCACCATGCAAGCTGGGCAACGCGGCCAACGAAACTTCATCAAATCCAGAACCGGAACTGTTAATGAATTATATACGTTTATTGCATCATATAATACATATGGTTTGTAAGAGAACGTCATGAAACCTCCACTCCGTAGAGTTAGATACACTTGATGCCGCATCGAAAATATTTGTTAAGTGTATAATCATGCGAAAAAGCCTTGGTACAAACGCCGTCATAATATGCTACCGGGAAATGAAAGCAGTCGCACTTAGTTTGGCCTGCTCCCACCGCCGCACCAACAGTTTCCTTCGCCTTCCCGCTCGACATGCAACACAACGTCCATGCCTTTACCCTTGAGGAATTGCGCTGTGCGTTCACGGACGTCTTCAAGATCGGCTACACGCGCAGCGATGATATGGATGGCACCAAGGATCCTTTGTCCCCGAGGAGCATGGTCATGATCGTGGTCGTGGTCGTGATCATGATCGTGGTCATGACTATGCGAATGACCAGCATGCTCATGAGAGTGGGAATGGTCAGAATGATCGTGGTCATGTCCTGCGTGAGAGTGGGAATGACCGTGGTCGTGGTCGTGATCGCATTTCTCATGCTCATGAGCATGTACTTCAGCGTGCGCTGCGCCCTCATCCTCAATCCAAAACTTTGGCACAGCATAGCCCACGACACCTCTCAAAGAGCTGAGCTCCTGGAGTGTATTGCGTATACCGTATTCAACGTCTGCAGGCAAAGAGAGCATCAAACGCATGCCAGAACTCTTCACGAGAGGAACGGCGGAGAGGAAAATGAGGACTGCGATGATGCACGAAGCGATAGGGTCCCAACCAGACCAGCCGTAGTACTTCGTTAGGAGTGTCGAAATGATGACAGCGACGGAACCTAGGGCATCTGCGAGGATATGCAAGAATATGCCCTGCATATTCTCGTTATCGTGAGAATGTCCGTGAGAGTGTCCATGTGCGTGGTCATGATCTCCATGATCACTATTACGTATTAGCGCGACCGGATGCTAAGAAGAGGCTGACGACTTACTGGTCGTGTGAATGCCCATGACCGTGATGGGCGTGCCCGAAAGCTGTTAGACCCACGATGTTAACGAGGAAGCCAAGCACACTGACAATCAGTAGCTCATTGAGTCTGCGCAGCTCGTGGCCTTCCCACAGCCTTTCAAAAGCATCAAATATGATTTCGACGCTGACTAACCTAGATCAGGATCAGTAACAGTCTTTATTCTTAGATGACCTAGGACTTACAAAAGAAATACGCCGTTGGCAAACCCAGAAAGGGTGTCGACCTTTCCGTAACCGTAGGGGAAGGAGGCGTTAGGACGCCATTTACTCATCACTGCTGCTGCCAAGCCAACCGCAAGCCCAGCACAGTCGAAAAGCATGTGAATGCTATCTGTAAGTAGGCCTAAGGATCCGCTGACATAGCCGTAGAAGAACTGAACCATCATGAAAGATAAGTTGAGTCTATGAAAACGTTAGCGACTATCAACATACTAGATAAACGCATATTGACAGTAGATAGAACTTACACTCCAAAATAGGCGATTCGTCGTGAATCTTTTTCGATCATCACGCTATGAACGATGGATCCTGGCGTGCAGCGTGCGATGATGAATGCAGATATCCTGGAATGGTTGCCATGGAGATGATGGTCGTGATCATGCGAATGTGAATGCCGATGGTTCGCATGCGAATGGTCATGTGATGACGGCCGAGAGGGCGCGGACGATCGTGTATCAAAGAGGGTTGCTCCAACAAGTACAATGAACGTAAGAAAAGTAAGCCAAGCTTGATGCTCGAATTGCGCGAGGCCTGCAGTGAGCAGACCTCCAATAGCTAGTCCACCCTTTTTAGGGCTGCGCAAAGCAGCTGGAGACGAAAGATATACCGATGCGGTCGCCGACGCAATCGAAAGAGTTGAGAACAAAATTGCGTGATTGGACAGAGAAGGCGCAGCCGACGAAACGCTTGCATACAAAACAGTGAAGCAGGTCAAGACAAAGCCCGCCCCAAGAGTGAGATTAGCATCCTGGGGTGCAGCCACTAGAGGGGACGACGGTTTTGGTAAAGCCGCTCGTGTCGAGGTTTGCATAATCCAACCATTCTGGGTCTGCGAAGCGGTCATCAAGGACCATCCCGTGGTTGGGAGGGGCGGCGGAAGGGCGAATATGGAAACGGCCAACGCAACGAGACCTAAGATCACCCCAGCCGTGTCCACAGAGAAGTAGGTTTGCACAATCAGTGCAAGTGCCAGAGAGCCATATGTTATCTTCCTAGTCCGGAGAGTTCGCCTTGTGTTCTCCCATACTGATTGTTTTCCTGGTTTCTGGTCGAGACTGCCCAAGCCTGCTGCAAAGGCTACCAAAAAGACCAGAGCAGTCCTAGCACCTCCTAATTGCATCGTAGAATAGAATGGCAGCAGAACGCCTAACGCATGCATAGACGTGCGCCATAACGAACTCAGACTGAGGTGACTGGCCTTGCTCGATTTCTCCTGACCATCGTATGCCTTCCGCCTGTCCAGCGGTTCGTCCTCCGCTAGTCTGAACTTTGATATGAGACCCACAAGCAGCAGTGTGGCTGCTGAAAGAGTGCACGCGTGCAGGAATTGTCCGCCACTTGAAACATGCGAAGGAGGTTCAGAGTCTGCGGCCGTGTCCGGGAGACTTGTCGGCAGTTTGCGATTCTGTGGTACGAAGTTGGAATACGCAAGTGATGCGAAAACGTAAGGCAGAGGAACGAGGAGGGCTGTGAGCGCTTCAGGGAGTTCGAGCCACGATCTGTGTGCCAATTAGCAATGCCCCCTCTATGATACCGAATTAAACGCACGATTGCAATGGCAACGGAGCAGGATGTTCATGAATTGGTGAGAAGGCAAGCTTCCCAGCAGAGCTCTTGCCCACCGCTGGTCTGCCCAAGTCCGATTCGCCCCTCGGTCTGCCTTTGGGTCGCGCGTTCATGAATGGCTTCAGCGTATACGTCGATTCGGTGGACCGCGAATGATTGTGCGTGTGGTCGTGCGATTGATTCTGCTGGTTGCCGTAAGGGGACAGTCCTTGCGCATACAATTGACCGTTCATCTCGGATCTGGCATGGCGGTGGCCGCCCACCGCTTGGCCTTGTGGTCTTGGAGGCGATAGGCCGTTCATCTGGCCGTTCCAAGGTGAAGACTGGTCGCCAGCATAGTGCGATCGGGAGTGTCCGTGGCCACGAGCAGGCAGCGCATTATCTATGGGCAATGCATACGTAGACGCCATATGTAGTGCGCTCGGGGGTCCGTCGCCGAATAGCCTGGGCGCATCCGAATAGGCAAAAGGGCCGAGCCTCGAGGGATGTTTTGGGGGTGTCGTGCTAATGTCCCATCCGATTCAAGCAAAACAAGAACAACAAAGCGCGGGGAACGAAAGCGAATTGCGGGGAGATGTAGGAATGGCAAGGCGTCACGGCGTCTCGAATGTTTCGATAGCGGCCGCTTTCAGGGGTCTGTCTCACCCACCAAGATTGGCAGGCGCGATTCGCTCGGTAGCGCCTGCTCAACTCCGCAAATGTGGCGCTCCTGTGGCTGATTCGCACAACCACCAATACCCGTGACCTTTCAGCATCACCCGCGCAAATACATGTGACTCGACATCGACGCCGTCCTGGCGCTGCATCGACATGTTTAATATATTCGACATCTTTCGTGATGACTTTCTGAGTGAGAAGGGGAGCTGGTTGTTCGACATTGCCCTCTACGCGATACTTGGCCTTTCCACACTATTCACCATAGTCCTTCTTACGTTACCCTCGCAGTACGACCCTTACAAGGACAAGCCGTTAAGAGCAGTGAATGAAAAGGGCGAAGAACTCGAACTGAAAGGAAAAGATGGGAAGAAGAAGGCGAATTTCAAGGCGGGGCGAACAACCCAAGTAGTGGTTCTGGGAGACATCGGTAGATCACCACGCATGCAGTACCATGCGATCAGCATTGCCAAACATGGCGGCAAGGTCTACCTAATTGGCTATCAGGGTACGTGGCACTCTTCGCTTCACACTAATCACTTTTAAGTAGATCTCTACGCATCGTAACTTCTGTACTAACCCCACTTCCAGAGTCTGAAGTCCACCCAGACGTATCATCCAGCGACCTAATCAAAATCGTTCCCCTAAAACTGACCCCATCCTTCCTCCGCTCCAGCTCAAAACTCCTCTTCCCCGTCCTTGCCCCCTTAAAAGCCCTCCACCAAGCATGGAGCCTCTACCGCGCCCTAGGCTACGGCTCCGAACCAGCACGCTACATGCTTGTGCAAAACCCGCCATCGATCCCGTCCCTAGCCATAGCATCCATCATCTGCTTCCTCCGCAACACCGAGCTCGTCATCGACTGGCACAACTTCGGCTACTCGATTCTCGCTCTCAAACTCGGCCCGTCTCACCCCTTAGTCAAGATCTCCGCTTTGTACGAAAATGTGTGCTCCCGATTGGCATCACATCACATCACCGTAACGAATGCCATGGCGAAAGTCTTGAAGAATAGCTACGGAGTTACAGCACAAGCACTGCATGATCGCCCTGCAGCCATCTTCCGACCCATCAGTACCACCGAACGCTCCAAATTTCTGTCGAGACTACCAGAGACGGCGCAGTATGCTCAGGATCTGTCAAAAGGGACATGGAAGCTCATCGTGTCTTCTACCTCCTGGACTGCAGACGAAGACTTCTCTTTACTACTCGCTGCTCTAGAAGCATACTCAGCGCGGGCCACATCCCAAGTCTCCCTCCCCAAGATCCTCGCCATCATTACGGGAAAGGGACCCCAAAAGGAGCATTATCTCTCCCTCGTCCAGAAGATGAATCAAGAGAAGAAGTTACTCAATGTGGTGATACAGACAGCGTGGCTCACACCCGGAGACTACGCGACGTTACTGGGGGCAGCGGATTTGGGCGTTTCACTCCATACCTCCTCTTCTGGCGTAGATCTCCCGATGAAAGTGGTAGATATGTTTGGTGCAGGTCTACCAGTAGTAGGCTGGGGCGAATTCGAAGCATGGCCGGAGCTCGTCAAGGAAGATGTTAACGGAAAGGGATTCAACTCTTCAGAACAATTAGCGGGGCAATTGGTGGGTCTATTTGGCAGCAAAGACAGCATATTGCCGACGTTGAAGAAGGGCGCGCTAAAAGAGAGCGAAAATAGGTGGGATGATGAATGGGATCGGGTTGGAGGGAAGCTGTTTAGGCTTGTGCAGTAAAACTGCTGGGTTGTTAGCTGTGGTGGGGATACCACTAGGGGTTGTTGCAGGCTATCTGAAGATTTTATAAAGGTGTCGCGCTACAACCACAGTTCCGTGCAACCAATGTTTGTAACTATCAGTTATGGTTTTATGATCTCAATGTAAAGGTCAAGATATTCAAGTCCAAATATTTAGGTCTCTATTCGCGCTGGGGTATCATAATGCCGTGTCCAATGCACTCCTTGTTCGTACAACCGTATCTCATACTATACACTCGATATATCCTTCCTCTATACCGTTTTCCATCACTCATCGTGCATCCACACCAACCTTACCCTGTCCCTTCGGAAGCTTCTTCTCTACACCTAGCTTTTCAATGTCCTCAGGCTTAAAGTAATGTGGAGCAAGTTCCGACAGCCACGACCCGTCAATTTCCATACAACCCCTAGCGAACTCCTTCGACGTGAGTACCAGTTCCATATAACAGATGAACTTTGGTCGCTTTTCTACCAAACCGGAGCTTGGATGTATGAAGAATTCAAGTCCGCTTTTCACGTTCCGGTAGCTCTGCCCATTCCGATTTAGGCGACCGACGTTCATAAAATAACCAGAAGTAATGGCCTTCTTGATGGTGATGTGATCAGATCCTACACTGACTTGGGAATCGACCTCTATCCGGTCGCACAGTTTTTCGAGTTGTGCCCGTACATCTCTGGCGCGGTTCAAGGCTCGATAGTCGAGATAGTTCTCTTTACACCAGATCGGGTCATAGTCCGCCTCAACGAACTGATTCCATACATTCAGATAGGTCAAATGGTCCGCATTTTCAGTGGATTCGAATCTTCGCCTTGCCGCATCTGCGTATATCCTCTTATCTTTTGGACGTAGGAAGAGTGTTGCGGATTCGCCTACCACAGCGACGATGGTGAGAACTTCTGCAGTACATTTCAATTTGTCGGCTTGGATTAACGCCTTGGAAAGTTTCGGGGCAGCTGGGATTTCGGCCATCTTTCTTCCCAAGGATGAAACGCCACCGTCGGATGTCAAAGCTCCAAGAGCGTATAGCTCTTCTAAAGAGCTTTGCATGACTTGAGGGGAAGGGGCATCTAACCACGGAAAGTTGAAAAGGTCGTGAATACCCATACTTTTGAGCATGAGGATTGGGCCAGACAAGCTGCAGCGCTGTATCTCAGGGATACTACTCTCGGGCAATTCGTTCCAATGACTCCATCGACTCCACAATCGAAGGCAGACTCCCGCTGAAGTTCGACCTGCACGTCCTGCCCTCTGATCGGCGCTTGCTCTAGAGATTGGAGTCACGACCAACGATTCGATACCGGTCCGGCTGTCGTAGTTGTTCTCTTTTGCGTACCCAGAATCGATAACCCATTTGATACCATCGATGGTGATCGATGTCTCCGCTATGTTTGTGGCAACGATGCATTTGCGAACACCTTTAGGGGTGGGCTCAAAGACCTTCGCCTGGAGCGACGATTCCAGGGCGGAATACAAAGGTAAACATATAAGTTCCGGCGCCGATTTTCCTAGTTTCTTCGATGTCTCTTCGATGGAAGCGCACGCAACAAGGATCTCTTCGGTGCCCGGAAGGAAGCACAGAATATCGCCTGGAAGCTCTTGGCTGAGGTGGATTTGAAACACTGTAGTTACCAGTGCGGATATAAAATTACCTGTTTTCCAGTCAGTACAAGTCCTGAGCGCATTTTGCGGATAGCACTTACCTTCTGGATTCTGAGTGAACGAACATGACACTTCATAAGTCTTGCCCGGAATACTGAAGATCGGACAGTCTCTAAAGAATTTGCTGAAGTGTTGACTGTCCAAAGTAGCAGAGGATATAATGAGTCTGAAGTCAGGTCTTGCCAGAACCAGGTCGCGCATAAGGCTAAGGATTATATCTGAATTAACACTTCGCTCGTGAGCCTCATCAACAATGAGATGGGAGTAGTTTTCGAGCATGGGTGAGGTGAGGATCTCTCTCAGCAACATTCCGTCCGTCATGTAGAGGATGCGCGTGGCATCTGAGCTCTTGTCGTCGAAACGGACCCGATAACCCACCTCGCCCATTCCCAGACGTGTGTTTCTCTCCTCGCTTACACGCTTTGCAACGCTCATGGCAGCAACACGTCGCGGTTGTGTACATCCGATCAAGCCCTTGATATGGCCTTTTGATTCCATATCCTCAAGGAGGTATTGAGGAATTTGGGTCTGCTATGAGTTAGCGTGGAGCTCGATCATACGTGCAGGATTCACTTACTGTTTTACCAGATCCCGTCGAACTAGTGATTACAATGACAGGATATTTATCGATGGCGTCCAAAAGCTCTGTCCTGTAACTGTAGACAGGAAGGCTCTTTCTTACAGCGTCGATGCTTTTTGCTCTCTCTTCGGCTTGGTTGAGCTGATCTTCAAGCCTCTGTTGTTCTGGCGATTTCCAGTTTTTGACATCGATGTCGAAATTGACTGTAGACGCTGGATCAAAGACGAACTCGTACGCATCTTCTGATTCGCGGACAGCATGTCGGCCTTGCGCGGCCTTAGCTTTAGAGGTCTGCTCATCTTCCCATATCTGAACTTCACTCTTGTAAGTTTCCTTCTTACTCCGCCTGTTTAAAACTTCGTTCTTATCTGTCAGGCTAGAATCGAGCATGACAAAACCCGAATTCGTGTCATCGATCTGGTTGCGTTCCAAAGTTAGGCGGAGGGTCGTCTTCCGCCGGTCCATCTCCTCTAGTTCGCGTTTACTTAGCGAAGCTCCATACTTTTCCCTCTCCCTCTCATCTTCCTCAACATCCTTCTGTAGCTCGGCAAGCTTTAAAGCCTCCCGCTTGGCAAGGTAGTCGAACCGGCTACGCTGTCGCAGGTCCGAGAGATCCTCAGTGGCCTGCCGTTTAGAAGCCATTATGACGGGGGCCTTGTGGGTGAAATATGTGCTGGGTGTGGTTGGCCCGGAGGCGGAGTCGAAGAGACTCTGGAGGGAGCTCTAACGGAATGCGCCCGAATCGCAGAACGAGGCCGATTTCGACTGGTTGTGCACAAGGTTTTGGTCGAGGGTCGAAGGCGCGTTAAAGGATAGAAAAACGGTCCGCTGTTGAGGACTGCGGAACTCGGATCGTTATGCGCGACCGCGTTGTACCAGTGTAGGCGTGGAAAGTTTCGCAGAGTTCGCGTAAAGTTTGTTCGGTCAGGTAGGGTATCGTGTCAGGTCAGCCTAGCTCAAGGATTCGTATTGTCATACGCAGCAGCTTGCGCGCACTCAGTGAACGTCAACCTCGTGCTCGAGCAGTTTGCTGGAGTAGAAGTGGTGGCGTAGTGAAAGCCAGGCGGCGAACGCGGAGCTGTCCTGATTTGGCGCTAGCGTCGGGGAGGCGGCGGAACTGTCTCTCCGACGACAGAGCTGGAATGGAGGACAAAGCGAAAGAACTCCTCCTGTTGTTACAAAAGAGCTCTAGCGTGGATGTATACAATGGTGAGGATTAGAGCATGAGCATCGAGCTACGCCCTCGAACTACCCATCTCATGTAAACCATATTCTGGGCTAGAAGATCGCGGACATTAACTCAGTATACATGAGCGCAAGTATCCGTACGATCAATTGCAGTGCATGCCCAGGGACAAAATAGTAGTTTCAGCTAAACAATTCCGTATGGACGTTTCGGTTTCTATGTTCGGAGAAATTTGCCTTTCACAAATTCAGAGGCTACCCTCACACAATCACCACCCAAGCCTCAGCAGGTTGGATAAGGTAACGAGTTCTGCACAGTTTGATATTACAGCTCCATTCAAGACTATCATCAACACCTAGTATCAAAACCATCAAATCCATAAAGGAGATTCAAGAAGGCGAATTAGACAAGGGTACGAAAGAAAGGAAAGCGCAATCTTAGGCAGCATCCAACAGAGACATCCTCATGGGGATCATTTATCGTCAATTACAACTGGGGCCTGAGTACGCAGCGAGATCGCAATATCATCGGTTGCTGTTGTGGCCCCAGCATTCCACTTCACTCTAAATCAACGTCAGCTTGAGAAGACAACGTATCCTTCCTGCACGTACAAGTATATACCAGTCTCGTTGGTTGGTGTTGCAACGAACTTCATCTCGATGGCAGCATCATCCCCTTCCTTATGGAATGCCCATCCCCCGTATAGCCCAAAGCCAACCGCTGTGGCGCCGCTGGGGAGTGTTGTATTATCCGTGGTGAAGCCGACGGGATTCACAGCACCTTCCGTCACATCGATATACATTGTGGGCTCAGGGGACAAGTCGAGCGTGCTGGCCTCCGTGGTGTTAGCTTTGGCTACAAACTTGTCATCGCCTTCAGCTATGGCCACTAAAACAGTAAGCTATAACCTTCTTCACTAGCTAAGTTCTTCTCACGCGTTATGTTTGCTGATTCTTTCACGAATGATGGGGTGCCACCGATGTATGCTTGGCCTGAAAGCCTGTGAGTATGTGATACGACTACTAAGTGTTCTGCTACTGACCATCGCCGTAGTACAGTTGTAGACCCGACTCTGCGATTTTGCCGTAGGCGAAGAGTTGGAACTCGGTGTCTTCGGATACTGCGCTGGATACCAACACAGCTAGAACAGTAGCGAGCGAGGCTTTGCAGAACATATTGGAAGTTGAGTGTATTGATGAAAGGAGTGACTGAATTGTGGAAGGATAATGCGCAGGTCTACTTTCACCCTGTGAGACACGGTCCCCCTTTGATATACATCAAGACTTCTTGTAGTCCTTGTAATCCATCCGGACTTGCCCCCATCCCTGATTACGAGTCGTCCTGCAGGCCTTCTTCAAGGAGCACTACCTATCGCACCAGTCGGCAGATGCATAGCTGCAGCTATTGATTCCTTGCCACGCACCCGACCGCACGGCTTTCCTCATGCATGCACGGCCAACACTCCCCCGGAACGCCTTTGGTGAGATAATGAAACGAAACGTGCGCGGCAGTTAGGGTCAGTGGCGAATGGAGTCACGAGGAAGCAGCACCCAAGGCGACGAAGCAAGCCAAGCAATGGTCAAAAGAGGGTTCCTGTAGTAGAGGCCGTGTTGCGCTTACGACGCTCCGCTGGTCATTGGACCAGTGCGTTGCGAAGACGCTTTGTGACTGTCAGCGCATCGCCTATAATCCCTTCCCGTCGGCACCTAGTCCGAAGAAAGGATATCTAGAATTTATCTGCATACGCGCCACGAGGTCGGTGCTAGTCGAGCCGTTCCCTATCGGGTCCCCCGGCAAGGCCCTTGGAGAAATCCGTTTCTTGACTCGTATGTAAAAGCGTCGTCATGGCGGGATCCATGCCTGATTGGACGCCGGCGCGTTGCCGCGATCCCTGTCCGGTTTCGGCACAGACACTACCGAACCCCATCTCATCCCCACATCTACCTTATAGACGTTCCCAAAGCGTGCAGTGAGGGTTCAATTGAATCGGTCCGTATCTCATCCTGTGCGCTAACACAATTCTGAACTCTGTTTTGACACGGGCTAACTCCTTGCACCTCGAGTGAATCACCAGAGCTTTCATAGACAATATGATGATTTTTGGCAGGCTTTCATTTCGATGAGTATACCGTCCAGACACTAGATGATGCACATCCTAGAAGTGGCTCTATCTCGAGCTGCTTGTAGTGATTGGATAAAAAACAACTTCACAATACTTGGGCGGCTGATAACGATCCAAGGGAGACGCGTAGTCTTGCGGACTTGCTGCAAGCCTCAAATGCACAGTCTTGTGCTAAGTCGTTGGCTATGGAAACCACATTACTCCAACTTGGAAATCAAACCGGGCAGTTGTCGGTCCAAGCTCGGCGGGCCTTGCCGTCCCACTGATTATACCTTGTTCAATGCATTCACCTTCAGGCACGCGCATCGCATGTTTCCAAGCGTGGTCGATCCAAGGGTTATGCCTGCGTATTTTGTCGCCCATTCCCATCTGCTCTACTGGTAGTTGACTGATCAGCTCTAGGATTACGCGGTCAATATTCTGCGCATGCATTGCCGAATTCAGTCTACTACAGCGTCTCTCAGGCACAGCCTGGGGGCTGCTCCGGTTAACACGCGCACCGTGTCACGCGCTATACGTGAATAAGCGCTGAGAAATCCATACACGGTCTCCTATCCTAGCTTGCGCCTCATGGAAGGAATGTAAGAGATGTCGTGTCTATATGCCGTATTCCCATAACGAAGTGGATGCTCAAACAAGCTTTCCATCTAACAATAGTTGGCGCCCTTGGCTCCTTCTAATCGGAGGATGAACAGGCGGATTTGGTGGCTTATCGTTTCATGCATCCACAGTGGAGTAGTTCTTGGTACGGATATTCCAGGGCTTTCATGCATGCGGACTTCACAACTTGGCGCTGTGATGAACCATCAGACGGAGCAAGAACGGAAAATGGCATTGCTACCACACCGATGGTTTTGCTGACGACTCGGTGCAACACCAGGAAGCGTGTGATGACAATTGCGCTCTGACAGTGCTAAGGCAGAATTGGTCATACTCGAAGGCTCTCCCCCCCTAAAAAGCATTTACTTGTGAATATATATACTTCTCTGCACATCCCGTTATGATATCAACACAAAGCTTCCATTCTTTGAGTTTTGATTGCTTATTCTATCCATCGTTTCTATTCTACATTTCAGTCATTCATTGGTGACTATCAATATGATACTCGTTCGAACGCTCGTTTTTCTGGTTGCAGCAGCTGCTGCTATGCCGGCCCCACAGACAAGTTCGTCTGTTTCTCCTCGCGCGGTCTGCGATGGCAACACTGCTTCTGACCGGAGTGTTTGGTGTGATTACAGCATCGACACTAATTGGTATGATGAGGCTCCTGATACAGGAGTCACTGTCGAAGTGAATATTCTCCAACCATTGTCTCGTTTTGAAAGTATACTGACGAACCCAGTACTGGCTTGACATTCAGAACATCACAGCGGCTCCTGACGGTTTCGAAAGGATAGTTTTAGCTGTCAACGGGACTGTCCCTGGTCCTCTGATCGAGGCGAACTGGGGAGACACAGTCAAGATCCATGTCACGAATAGCTTGACAGCTAACGGCACTGGCATACACTGGCATGGTATACGCCAGAACTACACAAACCAGGAAGACGGTGTCCCTTCAATCACTCAATGCCCCATCGCCGTATGAAACCTTCCATATGCTGTTCCACATCTTCACTGACATCATCACAGCCGGGCGAGTCCTACACGTACACATGGAAAGCCACTCAATACGGCACATCATGGTATCACTCCCATTACAGCCTTCAAGCTTGGAATGGTGCCTTCGGTCCTATGGTCATTCATGGTCCCGCAACAGCAAATTACGATGAAGAGCTTGAGCCAATCGTACTGAGCGACTGGACACACCAGACCACTGACGAAATGTATGACTACGCACAAACTGTTGGTCCCCCAGAGCTGCAAAACGGCCTCATCAATGGTCTCAACACTTTCGAAGGCGGTGGCTCTCGTTATGAAACCAGCTTTGAGTCTGGCAAGAGCTATCGCATTCGCCTGGTCAACACCGGAATTGACACGCACTACAAGTTTGCCATCGACGGACACTCCTTTCAAGTTATTGCTATGGACTTTGTTCCTATTGTTCCCTATGAGACCACCTATCTTGACATTAGCATGGGTAAGTCCATATTCTCACTCCCACGATGATCAAGTTCTCACACAACGTAGGCCAGCGATATGATATCATCGTCAACGCTGACCAAGAGACCGCTGACTATTGGATGCGCGCTGTTCCGCAATCCTCCTGCTCTTCGAATGCCAACAGCGCCGATATTCGCGCCATCGTTCGCTACTCAACCTCGTCTACTGCCGATCCAACTTCCACTGCCGATGAGAACCTCTCCAACAATGCCTGCGTTGACGAATCCCTCTCCAACCTCGTACCCTATCTATCTCAGACTGTCGTCGACCCGCGTGAAGACTCCGACCTGGGCGTCAGCGTCACAAACTTGGGCACCTTGTTCAAGTGGCAAATCGGGCTGAATACCATGTTGGTTGAATGGGAGAACCCTTCCTTGCTCCAAATCTTGGAGGGAAATGCTACATTTGAGGCTCAGGAGAATGTGTACACGCTTGAGAACGCAAATGAGTGGGTGTACTTTGTCATCTCGACTGCGATCCCAGTCCCGCACCCTATCCATTTACACGGACATGACTTCTTCATCTTAGCTGCTCAGGATACTGCGACCTTCGATGATTCTGTTGCGCTTAACTTAGTTAATCCTCCGCGTCGTGACGTGGCGATATTGCCGTCGGCAGGATACCTGGTCATTGCTTTCCTCACGGACAATCCTGGAACGTGGCTGGTAAGTCCTGTTTCTTTTCTATTGAGTGGTGAGAGAAAGCTAATGCGCTGCAAACAGATGCACTGCCATATTGGTTGGCACACGTCCGAAGGCCTCGCTCTTCAGTTCGTGGAGCGTGAGTCTGAGATCCCTGACGTCCTCACATCGACCACCGTCCTACAAGACACGTGCTCGGCCTGGAAGGATTGGGCAGATTCGACAGGTATCGAGGAGGAAGACTCGGGTGTGTAGTCACCACGTGACTAGGAACTATCCATGCCTTGCAGAGTTCGGATACAACCTAATGGATCCCGATTGGGGCCAAGGACAAGTGATTACGTGTATAACACGACGGCGTTGAGGCTGGATATGGATGATAGTTGCGAATGGGGATAAGGGTAACCGCGTGGAACCATGTCGCGGGATGAGATTCTGAACCGAGGGCGAACTTTGGTGTTTCTTTCTTTTCAACAGGGTTCTGCTATTGTTTCATGCACTACTCGCTGACGCGTAACGGCCTCGCGCACACTAGTCCGCTGTGGGGTTTTCTTATGTACTAGTCTCTATAATGTATATACTATTGTCTAGGTTCCTTACCAAATTTTTCTTCTACACGCCGTTCCTGAATTGCTGCTGTGAAGGTACGCACTCGTCTTACTAACATTTTCACAACTTGGCGCAAACGTGTTAGGATCCAGGATCCAACATAGGAAGGAAGCCGTTTATGACGACAAGAAACGACCTCGGCCCCACCAACTGATTAGGTAACGTCTCACGGTGTCCCACACGCCAAGCCTTGGGACACTAGGACCACGTGACCAGCGTCATGTGATTGTGCTATAGGATCCTACGGATCCCATGCATGGGATTCTATGAGACCATGGGATTCCATGGGATTTGTTATGTATATAGTCTTACAGGAATCACCTTTAACTCCTATGTTTAACCTATTTTATA